>JAFBJZ010000672.1:775000-877500 GCA_016785225.1 Psettodes erumei | reverse complement strand
TCCTGCACCCTTCACGCACCAAATATGGCCGTCTGCGCTCAGCCCTGGAAAAACCAGTGGAAGCAGCAGCAGCAGCAGCAGCAGCGGCGGCGGCGGCGGCGGCCCGCCGGGCTGCAGCCCTGCTTCCCTTCTGGGTGACGACCAAGCTGCGGCGGCGGACGCCAAAAGCTGCAGTCGCTAGGCTACGGGGGGACACATCATCACAACACGAGGAGACGTTTCTCTACAACAGTTCTTTTTTTTTTTTTTATTGGAAACTAAAACCCCCTCTCTCGCCTCCTTCCTCTCGTCACGGAGGAGGCAAACAGTGGCTGTTTGGCTGTAATTATGTGTGCTAAAGGTCAAATGGAAATTACAGCCTGAAATCCAACACTGACATGAAGGCATCGTTGTGACTCGCAGCGAATAAAAGAAAGAAAGAAGAAGAAAATCGCCACTTCTTCCACTCCGGGCCGGAGCCAGGAAGCGTTTCCCAGCAGAAGTATGTCAAACGCACACGCGGGCCCGGGCTGCAGCGACGAAACACCAAATTATGAATGAATTTAGTGGGAGCGTATAATTTGGAACATATGAATCAAAAAAGCTTCGCCTGCTGTACCTTTAATTACATAGCAACATGGCCACCGCCGCCACCAATCCGGTGCCAGTAAACCGATCGCGGCATGCTAAGCTTACAGCTCGGGTGACTCATATGTTCTGCTGTGTGTGTGTGTGTGTGTGTGTGTGTGTGTGTTTTATCTCCGGGCTGCCTCCTCCCTCCTGCTCTCTTAATACCAGTTTTCCACTGCTGCCCTGCCAGCTAACAGCTACAGAGCTGCAGGGGCGCGTGGGGTGAAACCTCGCTGTAAAAACAGGACTGCGTTATGAGAAGCCAAACTCCAGGATCTGAATCAAAACGTCTCTCTCTCTCTCTCTCTCTTTTTTATTTCTTAAATATGTCTTTCAAACCTGTGAAGACAGAGATGAAGGGAAGGAGAAGAGGTGGCGACGGCTGGTGGTTGGAAAATCCCGTCAGAGAAGAAGGGAGAAAAGTTTTGAGAGGAGATAGGAGGAAATAATAATTGTTGCTCATGTTGCGGGAAGGAAAAGCAGCTGAAGAGAGAGAGAGAGAGAGAGAGAGAGAGAGAGAGAGAGAGAGAGAGAGAGAGAGAGAGAGAGAGAGAGAGAGAGAGAGAGCTTGATGATGTGTACGAGACAGGAAGAAGAGAGATTTAAAAAAAGAGAAGAAGAGAAAAGTGGGGGGTTCCTTCAATTAGAGGCAGAGAAGAGGGAAATTTAGCAAGACACCAGAGGAGGAGGAGGAGGAGCAGGGGGAGATAATGAATTAAGAGGAGGAGGAAAGGAAAGGAAAGGGCCTAGTGGGGACGAAGAGGAGGAGGAGGAGGAGGAGGAGGAGGAGGAGTGGCAGAGAAAGTTATTTTTCCCACCCTAATGCCCCCAGGGCTCTTTACAACAGCAAGCTACTGTCTCCATTCATCAAGAGGGGGGGCGATCCAAACAGGCAGTCAATGCTTTCTGACAACCACACACACACACACACACACACACACACACACACACACACACCTCTGTGTGTGTGTGTGTGTGTGATCTCCAGCAGTTTAAAGCACAGCAGTGTTTTACCAGATAAACTGTTTGTTATGCAGAGTTTTTGCTTTGGGGCGATTTTAAATGGAGAAGGACAAAGATACTGTGTGTGTGTGTGTGTGTGTGTGTGTGTGTGTGTGTGTGTGAGGGGTCTTACAAAGAATAATTACAAACCTGTAAAATACGAGTATCTCTCTTTTTAATCTGCCTGCAAACACTCCATCGCAATACTCACAAAGGAGTTAATGCTCATAGGCACTAGGCACACACACACACATACACACACAGGCGCCACACACACACACACACACACACACACACACACACACACACACACACACACTGAACCCCACATTGCTGGACCTCTGTTCCCCAGAACTAAAGTACAAAAGAATTTTCAGCTAGCGTCAGTTATTTCCTTGAGTCAAAAAGGGGTGGGGGTGTGTGAGTGTGTGTGTGTGTGTGTGTGTGTGTGTGTGTGTGTGTGTGTGTTGGGGGGGTACGCTTCCCTGCCAGGCAGCCCATCAGCCAATCAGCTAATTATGGCGGTAATTGTGGTAATGAGGCAATGGAGAGTCCTCATCTGTTGGCCGGAGAGCCCCGTTCCTGCGGCCACTTCCATTAATAAGAGCGCGGGAAGCAGCCAGCGCGGGGGCTTCCCCTCCCAGCAGCACCTGCACACAGATGCCCGATCCACCCGCTGAATTATTGCCGCGCTGTCGTCGCACTGACCCCACACTCACCGAAAAGCACCGAAAATCATCCGAACAGATTCCTCACACCTCCGCTGGGAAAGCTCGGGGGCCTGGACCTGGATGTTCCCTGGACTTGGACCACCCACCCTGAAGACCGCACACAAAAACTGCTCAGAACCTCCAGGGACGAGCCCAAGGTGTCGACCCCGACCTCCAAGCTCCCCAGACCTCGGTCCGATCGAGCGTCTGAGTCCAGGACCACGGAGCTGCCCCCCCACCCCACCCCACCCTACGACCCGCAGGGACCCGGAAAAGGATTCCCGAAACACCCCTGAAGGATTTGTGTCCATGACCCCGACGGGTCGGATCTGCTTTGGTGACACGAGGGGCCCGACGCAATATCCAGTTTCCTGCGCAGTAATAACCCACCGTGTCCGACCAGAACCAGATCTGCTCAACACGCTTCACTAATTCACACATTAATGAGGATGATTCTGCGCTCTGGTTCCTGTCTGCACCCTCAGGTTTGCTCAATCACACTGCAACCTCTTTAAAACCACCTCCTCCTCCTCCTCCTCCTCCTCCTCCTCCTCCGAAGCTGATGCCCCCCCCCCCCAGACTGAGACTCCTCGGCTCTCTACGCGGCATGAATGGCTAAACGGCGGCGTATTCACCGACGGGCCCCAGACCGCTCGGCAAAAGGTGAATGGATCAAGCGGGCTGTCACGGAGCGGGAGGCCTCTGCCATTCTGGCAGATTTTCATAAGAAAAGGCCATTAGTATGAGCGCAACGCCGGGCCCCAAAATTGATTTGGCCTTTCGCTCCGCAACCTTGAGCGCCGACCTTCGAAAATACCTGAGGGAGGACTCGGCATCTGAAGAGGAGGGGGGGGGAGAGACGGGGGAAGGAGGGAAGGAAGGAAGGAAGGAAGGAAGGAAAGAAGGGGGAAGAGCTGGGAATTAAGAAGCAGCCGAGGTGTCACTCACAGGTTTCAGGTGATTTACTCCACACACGTGTGGGATTTGTGCGATGCTGTGTAACCTTACAGTCGGCCCAGGTAAATATGTTGCTATAGTTACTGTAGGTGTTATGGCTGAGTGTCCTACAGCGAGGGGGGGGGTGTCAAGTGTCCGACAAGGACACTTCAACGGGACGACGCAACATCGAGATCTAATCTGCGACCTCGCTGCCTCTGAGGTCACCAATCGCACCTCCCTTCATCTCTCTGCTTCCTGTTCTGCATCTCTGCCATACCCCCCCCCACCACCACCACCACCACCACCACCACCACCTCGTTGCCTCACCCCCACCCTCCCGGCTTCTTTGCCCACGCTGCCAACAAGATGCTCGGCACCTCGCAGTTTGACAGACGTCACGGAGACGTGGGGGTAGGAGGAAGAGGTGGACAGAAGATGAGTGGCAGGATTAAAAATAAAGAGAGGAGGAGGACAGGTTGAGAGAGGGGAGCTCGACGACGGCGAGGCGGAGGGGAGGAGCGGGGGGGAGGTGCAGGTAAAAACAGATGGGGAGGGGAAAAAAAAAAGATGGCGGCAGACCAAGGAGAGGAAAGGTCGACACGATGACGTTTACGTGATAAGAGCCGACCTCCGCGTGTCCTCGATTCACCTGAAACAATTTGCACGTCATGTCCCTTTAACTTCGCAGACAGAACACGCGTGTGCGTCAGATTAAACACACACACACACACACACACAGTGCCGACAAAATACAAAATCACACATACATGCGTCAGAAATCACGGCTCTCCCCACAAGTTGGTGAGTTTTCATGCCGCTCGTCGACCGCGGGGAAGTTGATGGATAAGATCTGACGTGATTTGACAGGGAGCGAGCGAGGGAGGGAAGGAGGGGAGGGATGGAGGGATGGCGAGGGAGAGATAGGACTTAAAAGCAAAAAAAGAGAAGAGAAAAAAGGGATAAAGGCGAGGAAAGAGGAGAGGGAGTGAGCAGCAGGATATGAAAGGCTGGAATGTGATGGAGGGAGATAAGGGGGGAGGAGGAGGAGGAGGAGGGGAGTTTAAAAGTGAACATATAATTAAGAAAAGAAGAAGAGAGGGATGGTGAGAAGGGTGGAGGAAGGGAGATGTAGGACCTGGGGGGGGTGTGGACATACATGATGGAGAAGGAAGAGTTAAATTTGCAGCTCCAGGTAAAAAGAGGATGAATTTGTGTGTGTGTGTGTGTGTGTGTGTGTGTGTGTGTGTGTGTGTGCGTGTGTGTGTGTGTGTGTGTGTGGGGGGGGGGTTACTAATGCCTCAGATATGAGGCTACATATCCATCCATCCATCCACTTTCTATACCGCTTGTCCGTTCAGGGTCGCAGGGGTGCTGGAGCCAATCCCAGCTGACAGTGGGTAAGGGTGGAGGTGTGTGGGGGGGGGTGAGGGTGAGGGTGAGGGTGGGGGTGGGGGTGGGGGTGTGGGTGGAGGTGTGGAAAGTGCAGGGCTCTTCTGAAGGTCGTGTTTGAGAAAATGTGCGTTTGAAGGAGGAAATTTCTGCCTCGTCGGCGTCTGCTGAAGCTCATTTTAAGAACAAAAACTCGTGGGAAATGTGGACACAAACTGCTGGAACTCACCTTGACGATGTCGCCCAGGTAAACATCCTCCATCTTGTTTGGCACCTTCATCTGGAACAGTCGACCCACCACCGCCGAGGAGTCCGGGAAGGCGGCGGGCGCCGCCGCGCTCTGCCGAGCCTCCGCCACCTCGCCGGCCTCCGCCGCCCGGACGCCTTCCTCCCGGAAGTCCCGCAGGAGCGAGGAGTGCATGGAGGCCTCCAGCTCGCCTCTCCCGCCCGCCTCCACCAGCGCGTCGATCTCCACCTCGGCGTGGGCCGGCGGGGGGAGCCAGGCCGCGGCGGCGAGCAGCAGGCCCAGCAGCAGGGCTCTAGTCCTGGGTAGTCTGACGTCCAGGCCCCTGCTCGCCCCGAGAACTCCCGGGCTCAGCTTGCCGCGCATTCTTCGCCTATTGTCGGCCTGTCACTGAAAAGAAGAAGAAGGAGGAGGAGGAGGAGGAAGAGGAGGAGGAGGATGTCCAATCGGGAGGGGGGGGGGTGGACGTAAGGGGGAGCATGCACCCCCGACAGATAGAGCAAATCCTTCCTTTCGACTCTCCCTCCCTCCCTCTCCTTCTCCGCCCACTCTTCTGGTCAAAAAAGCTCTCCTCCTTGGCTGGCGCCGGGCAAAAAGTTCTCCTCCTTCTTCTGTTCCTCCTCCTCCTCCTCTTTTGTCCTCTTTGATCCCCCCTCCCTCGGCTTTATTCCGCCTCTTCCCCCTCGCTCTTTTGTGCTCGCCCCCCTCAGTGGTTTAGGAGTCCCATCGCGCCCAGCACCTTTGAGATCTGTGGGGAGAAAGACAGAAGACATGGTTAGGTGTGTGTGTGTGTGTGGGGGGGGCGGCTCCAGTTTCCTGATGCTCAGTCTCACCACAACCTTAACACCTCAACTTACAGCGCCGCGCACTGAATCAAAAGTCAATCCTCTCCATAAGTTCATCGCCTTAAACTGATTCGTGCCACACAAATCTCATTGTCGATACAGATCCATCATGAGGGTGGGGGTGGGGGGTGGGGTGGGGGTGTGTGGGGGTGTGGGTGGTGGGTGGATAATATTATCAGTGCTGTGGAGTAATCTGATTAGTCCTCCAACCATTCTGGCTCCCTCTCTTTTCTCTCTCTCTCTCTCGCACTTTCTCACTTTCTGACTTCAGACCAGAGAATGAAAGAGCTGGAGGGGAAAAGAGTGAAAGAGATGTGATAGAGAGAGAGAGAGAGAGAGAGAGAGAGAGAGAGAGAGAGAGAGTGAGAGAGAGAGAGAGAGAGAGAGAGAGGGATGGAACGAGGGGGGGGCAGTGAAGGTGATATACAGTGGGACCTTGGATTAGCCAACAATGCCGAACCAGTCAAAGCTTTCTTGGAAGCACTAATGAATGCATGCCTTCTCTATTGTGGAAGGGGTCAACCTCAGTGTGTGTGTGTGTGTGTGTGTGTGTGTGTGTAGATGATGTGCAAAGCTCCTGTGTGTGTCTGTGTTTGTGTCCATTGTGAGTGTGGAGGGTTGAACTCAGGGGTCTGTTATTCATTCAGCTCTTTCATGGAGGAGAGGATTTCATCCTGCACCAGTGTGTGTGTGTGTGTGTGTGTGTGTGTGTGCGTGTCACAACACAAATGATTTCCCCCGTGGCCTTTCATTACCGACAGACAGACGGGGAGAGAGGGAGGGACACCCCCGCGGTGACTCCATTCCGCCCCGGAGCAGGCGCCCGCTGGAGAAAGTGAAATCTCCGCAGGAATTCCCCGGCAACAACACAACACGGCCCTGCCAGGTGGGACCCACTCAAAGAAAAAGGCTTTTTTGTCGCCACACATCACCTTCGGACAAAACTCGGCTTTTGATCAGTGGCGCTGCCCCCCCCCACCCTCCTCTCCTTTCATGCGGAGAGTCAGCGTCAGGAGGCAGAGCGAAAAGAGCCGTGACTCCCCATAATCTGCTTTTCCTCTTTTCTTCCTGTAGCTTTGTGAAACTCAAGGTTTTTCCTCTTTTTTGACTTTTATTTTTTCGCTCACGCCACCTCACCGTTAAAAAAAAAAACAAACTTTTTAACCGAGCCCTTTTCAGAAAGTAGTCCAAGATGGCTGCCGGGGATAAACTCCATCCCTTTCATGTTGGTTACCTTTGGTTGCATCGCCACGGGCAACCACCCCCCCCACCCCCCATTTCCCCTTATTACTTTTTCAGTCTGTCATCTGTTTCTCTTTCTCTTTAAATCTTCTTTCATTGCTCGTCCTTTTCGCCCAAAACATCCTCTCGTCTCTTCCTGTCCTCCCCCCTTCCTTCCCCACCTTCCTCCGGAGGATTAAGGTGCACCACGCCCCCCCCCCCCCCCCCCCCCCCCGCACTCACTCACTTATCAAAACCACAGCACGCCGGCGATGGCGGAGGAGCGTCGTGATGAGAGGGGGCGGAGGAGAAGACAAAGAAGTGAAGAGAGGAAGGAGAAATCTCTTTCTCGGAGCGGGACGGAAAGCTGTCATTACCTTGACACCTACATCACACCCCCACCCGCCAACACAATCTCCACCCGCCCACCGCGCTGCATTGATCACTCAGACACAGATGGGGAGATTGTTGAGGGAGGACAAGGACATTTAGGAAAGACTGGCAGACGGAGAGAAGAAGAAGAAACTGACGGGACGCCCAGCGACCTGCCTCCCGATTGGTCGGAAACATCAAAGACCCCCCATTAAGAGGAGCTGCTGCACGTGCTCACCGCGGCGAGTCGGACTCGCTTTCGGTCGCACGCGCTGAAACTAGTTCACCGGGCGCCATGGCGACACCTTTGTTCCGAACAGGCGCAGCTCTCTTCCCATTGGTCAGGGTCTTTCTCTCTCGCTGCCCTGCAATTACTTCGCCAGCGAGCGGAGCGATTTACTGCGGCGGAGGAGCGACCGTCCCCGAGACTTCCCCACATGTCCACGGTTGTTGGGGCTGCGCGGGCGGGAGGACGGGCAGCGAAAATTAAAAGCCGCTGAAATCTTTGCATGGCGTTTTTATTTCGGGCGCCGAGATGCACCACGCCATTATAACCGAAAACGCTATTTTGTCCTGACTCACGCTGAAACGGGAGCAACTTACTCAGAGCGTCAGCATGTTGTCTGGGCTTCACAAAACCAGGGGTAATTAAAGGAGGGGCTCTGACTCAATACAAGCACTGCAGGGCTTACAAGTAGTTTGCTTTTGCAGCGTGGGTTTTTATGAAGTCAAAAGTCAAGGCTAGGCTTGTGTGTAAGCTGAAAAAAGAAGGAGAAGAAAAAAAAAATTATGGTTGATTTATTTTCTCTAAAAAAAAACCCACAGCAGCTGCGTCGCTAAAACACCACGCTGTGCAAAACAACCCAGAAGTAACGAGGTGAGGAGCATCAAGTCCATTTTTAAAGATGGATACAAGACTGTTGCTTCTTTTTATTCACTTTATATCATATATCATTTTTGTATATTTCAACTTCTTCAAGTCTTTACTGAAATAAAACAACTTGAGATGGAGGAATTCCTCTTGAGCTGAGCTCATTTTGTTTTCAATGCGCTTCCAGCGATCACAACCGCTGCTATTACACCGTACAGTCAAATCAAACCTCACATGAGTCTTTTTGAGCCTTCAGCCCGTTCTGAACTGGTCTGGAGTCAGTTGGAAACATGAAGCACAGTACTGGCTCTGCTCCACTCCTCACGCCGACACGTACAGTAGACGCCGTTTTCAAACACCACGGATGCCCGTTATCGTCGCCAGGTAGACCCACACTGTGGAACATTACACCTCTTTTTTTTTTTCCTTTTTTTGGAGCGTACACTCCGCTGCTGCTGCTGCTGCTCAGTGATAAGAATAAATATCCAGACAGGACACCGGTTCCCCTGGACCCCTGCCTCCACGATCGGGTTACGAGGACATCTTTATAAATAAACAGTTCACCGGACACTCGCGTGCTTTCCCTGCCTCTTCCTCTGCGGGGTATTGAATGGACTGGGACGGGGCGAGGGCGAGACGCAGTGGGTGGTGGGAGGGAGCGGTGGTGGTGGTGGTGGTGGTGGTGGTGGTGTTTTCGGGGATGAGACACGGGCTAAAAGGAGAGAAGGAGCGTCAGGTCTGAGAGATGAGGCCCTGTCATCGGTTATAGGACACAATGTGAGCTCTATAGTTAGCAAAGTGCAGATGCATTTCCTATTTTGTGTTGTAATAACAGGGCGGACGTCAGACGGCCCCGTGTCCAAAGATAGCCGAGGTGCGTCTGATGCCTCGTTACTCGATAATGTCTCCCCCGACTGGCAACCTTCTCGTCCACGAGTAATAACCCGCACACCGCTCTCATCAGAGCTTCATTCATCTTTTATCCTGTCGACCGAAATCAGTTCATCAATCCTTAAGAATCTGAAAGTCCTCAACATCTCACACGTCAGGATTTTTGTTGTCCTTCGCTGTCAGTTCTGTATGTTCGGGTGTTGGACAACCTGAAGACGTCCACCTGGGAACACGGACCGGACGAACTCAGTGACTTCTGATCTGCACCAACACCATTACCTCCACCAGCTGTGATCTTTGCCTCTCAGCAGACTACAACACATTTCACCCTGCTCGACAAAGCGGCAGATTGTCCCTGTCCCGAGAAGGGGACGTCCCAGATGGGACCATGAGACTCGAGACGGAGACTTTAATGCTGTCACTGGGGTACAATGAAGAGAAGGTGACGGAAAAGAGGCCGGGGGCAGAGAGGGGTGGGAGCAGCAGAGGAAAAGTTTCTGGAAGCTTTAATTCCATCCCATGGGAGGAGAAGTAAAAAAAAACACACACACACACACACACACACACACACAGTGTCTGACTTAATATGCTGAGTGCACTGGGGGATTTTGCATTTCTTCAGCAAGAAGATGTCTTCAGACTGTTGGCACAAAAAAAGGTCTGAAGATCAGAAGGTGAAGATTAAGATGAGGATTAATCTAGAAAATAAGAGCCTGATTATTATGTCTCTTCACCTCTTACTTTGTTGTAAACTGGTATTTTTTAATACACTTTTTGCAGTATCAGTCTGAGCTACGTATTAATTTGTGGTGTCTTGTATCTTTGACACAGAATTAAAAATGTTAATTAATGCACTAATAAAGTTTTAAAGTACCAAAATACTTGTGTATGACCCATGTTGTGTACTTTCACTGGCTGGTACACAGACACACACAAGTGCCCCAGTGCAACAGTTTAAAACACTGAGGAAATTCCTTCTCTGGAATTCCCCTCGTCAGCCAATGAGGAGACGGAACCGCCGCTCAGCGGCCAATTAAAGGGAAAGAATCCCCCCATGGCAGCCAATCAGGGAGATAGACATCTTGTCGAGGGAGGAACATCAGCATTTTAATGTCCTCACCCCCTCCCTCACCTTTCAGTCCCCGAACGTCACAGCTGAAACCTTCATCATCGGCTCTGACGGGACGAGAGAGCCCCGAGAAACAGAGGGAAGGGAGAGAGAGAGAGAGAGAGAGAGTTTCTAAAAATGGCGTCATTCCTGAGGAAACTCCCAGACTGACAGGTGACACTGTCGCCACGCAGGACACAAATATTTCTTCTACTGCACACACACACACACACACACACACACACACACAGCTACATCCTCAGCAAACACAACATATCATTTCTCAGACTCCTGGAAGCCGAGCCGAGCGCCTGCTTTCCCCTCGCCGTGACGCCGCGCCAAACTGGCATCGCGACGGCGTTTACCTTTACAATAAGATTTAGACACTTAGCACGGAGATTAGGCACATTTCAGGTATTTAGCCGGCTGCTCTCATCCAGACTGATTCGCAATGGGTAAACACTGAGAGCGAGATTATTGTTGAGGATGCGAGAAGTCAGCACTGTTGTTACACGGCGAGTGTGTAGGAGAGAGAAAATGCCTCATTATTCGACGCTTATGGATTCATTTCAAAAACGGTTAAAATCTGCGCAGAACTGGGCGAACTCACGTCACCTCTTAAACAAACTTAAAACTCGTCTCATCGTTTTTTGGAGGAGAAGACGAAGCCACGGTTTAATGTGATACAGGTCCCAGAACTGCCATCAATCACCGAGCAAATCCAGCATCCAGCCTGGGCGAGCTGCCGCCGCGTGCGGCCATATGTGTGAGCATAAGGCTGCGAGGAGAAGGCCCGTGTGTCATGCCAACGCTGAAGCAGCTCAGCCTGAAACTCCTCCCAACGACCGGCGAGTTATTTACTGTGTTCAGGGAGGGGAGGGGCGGAGAGGAGAGGAGAGGAGAGGAAGCAAGGAGCGAAGGGAGAGGAGAGGAAGCAAGGAGCGAAGGGAGAGGAAGCAAGGAGCGAGGGGAGAGGAGAGGAGGCAAGGAGCGAAGGGAGAGGAAGCAAGGAGCAAGGGGAGAGGAGAGGAAGCAAGAAGTAAAGGGAGAGGAAACAAGGAGCGAGGGGAGAGGAGAGGAAGCAAGAAGTAAAGGGGAAGGAAAGGAAGCAAAGAGTGAAGGGAGAGGAGAGGTGAAGGGAGGGGAGAGGAGAGGAAGTAAGGAGTGAAGGGAGAGGAGAGGATGCAAGGAGCCAAGGGAGAGGAGAGGAAGCAAGGAGAGAGGAGAGGAGGGAGACAACTGGAAAGTAAAGGAGGAGAATGAAAAGATAATTACTGGCCACGTTTCTCTGCGACCTTGTGAGATGTATGGACTGATCCACTCACTGATCCGTTGACTTTCTGAATAAATGACAAATTACTCACTTATTAAAAGCAAAACAAATTAATTAAAGCTTCGACTCCTGACACAAAGTGAGTGGAAAAGAAGATAAGACTAGTGGGCGGCGGGAGAATAACAAACACTGATGTTACAGAGGTGAAACACACGAGAACAACAACAACAACAACAACAACAACACCCCCCCACCACCACCGCCGGTGGAAAGTTCCGGCCACTCCTCAGCTTTGATATTGGAGTTGCATGACAGACAGCTGGAACCAGATGTGAACCTGCCTCACACACACAGGGGGGTTCTGGGAAAAAAAAAAAAAAAAAAAACATGGCAGAAGGACGAGAAAACAGCAGCATCGCCCCCCACCAGACGCCCGGGTGGGGCTCAGATGTAAATATGATCTATCTGGAAACTAATCCCGCACGTCGGGGCGCAGCATCCATCCTGGGACGCGCAGATGTCCGACGGTGGCGGATGATGTGCGGCGCAGATGTATATGCATATGTATAAGAAACCGGAGCTCGCAGAAGAGGAGCGGCGGCAAGAGTCGGGGCCCAGGTGAAATTAATGTGTTTTTGTCTTCAGCGACATTCTGCTTCAGTAAAATGTACGCAAACAAATTTTTTAAAAAAAGGGAGCGGCACGTCGTTGAAGCCCAGGGTGCCGCTCCGAACTCCCAAAAACACCGCGGCTTTTCCGGGACCTCCCAGCGTTCCTGTGGGTGGGGGTGTTGTTTTCGTTAAAGAGTTAAACAAGACAACCTGCAGCGACCAGAACGCTTTATTATCTCCAAAAACAAAGATCCTTATCTGCCAAATAATCTCTTCATCCAAAAAAACAGGATGTCGTCCTCCCGCGGGATGATCGTCCACCAAAAAAAAAAAAAAACTTTGTTGTTTCAAGTGTCACAGCAGAAAACGAACCAAGCCAAAGAACACGTGACCCGCAGCGAGATGAAAGCGGCAGGTCGTCGCCGTGCTGTTTCAAAACAACGCTCCGGCGCGTAACGCGTTTACAGAGTGTCGGAACGAGGATTTAATTTGAGGCGAAAGAACGCACACACAAAATAAATAACTAAAAATAAAAATAAATAAAGAAGTAGAAACGAAGGCAGCGGGGCAGAATCATGGGAATTGCGGTTCTTTTGCGGACGCAAGCCAAACACACGTCCACTTTGATTAGAGTTGTGTTTTGGAACGTCGACGCATCAGCGCTTTCGCTCGCTCGCTTATAAGGCTTTCGAGTGGGAGTGTGTGTGTGTGTGTGTGTGTGTGTGCGTGTGTGTGTGTGTGTGTGTGTGTGTGTGCGTGTGTGTGTGCATGTGTGTGCGAAGGCTAACAGCTCATAAGGGGAGAGTGCCGCGATGCTTTGCGCATCTCAGTAGGCTAATTATAACACTGCAACTGCTGCAAAAATGAAACATGAAAGAATTAACAGTCAAAGAGAGAGAGAGAGAGAGAGAGAGAGAGAGGGAAGGATGGAGTGATGGTAGAGAGAGAGAGAGAGGGGGGGAAACAATTATTGTTAAAGAATGTGTAGGCAGCACGAGTAATTACATCTCACTCCAATTAGACTGCTGAAGTTGTGTTTTCTCTTTCTCACTTCCCACCCTGTGTGTGTGTGTGTGTGTGTGTGTGTGTGTGTGTGTGTGTGTGTGAGACCACTCCTCAGTCTGTGTCTTATGTGAAAGTGGCCAAGTGCTTCAACACAAGGATGTGTCACTCTGGCGCTGCGCTCACTTTGTGCGATGTGCATGTGTGTGTGTGCGTGACCCCTGGTCCTACTGGGACCACCAGCTAAGACTTGAGATACACTGACAGCTGGGGGCAGCTGGTCGTGTGTGTGTGTGTGTGTGTGTGTGTGTGTGTGTGTGTGTTAGACAGTTGCTGGCCTGACAGAAAATGACAGCCGGGTAACACGAGGCCCTTCTATATGCTCACACACTTGCTCCTCTGCAGCTCTGCAGATTTACAGATCCACGCCCTTTAATCCTCCCGTGTGAACCATCCACCCAAGGTGCCTTCCACTTCCCCCCGAACGTGCCCCCACCCCACGAGGGCTCTGACGGGGGGTAAATAACCAGGGAGCGTCTACTTTTAGCCCCAACATAAATAGTCGGAGGTTAAAGCAAGTTACGGCCGAGGTAAAAGTGCGGCGTTTACTCGCTGAGCTGATTGACAGATCGACGCCTTCCACGCAAATCCATCACACCGATTTGCTTTTCGGGTTGCAAACGTATTCGAAACTGCAGCTGAAATCTAATCCACGAGCCCCCCGGGCGTTCTGAGTCTTCCTCCCCCGTCGACCTTGGCGAGCGTAAACACGCGTCTTCCTCCCGTACGACCAACCTCGGCAAATCTGGGTCAGCGCAGGTACGGCCGTGATGAAACGCTTCCTGTCTCCGCCTGCTGCAGTGACCTGGATACTGCAGCGACCGGCGTTACGAGGATCTGCTGTCACATCACGCCCGGACACATCTGTGTGTCGCGTGTCTGTTTGCGCGAATGGGCGTCCCCTGCGCGTCGGCGTGATGAGTTTGCAGTGATAGCCATCTCCTCCCGTCCCCTGGCGACGCAGGTCATCAATTCTCATCTCCGCGTCTGTCCTATCTGGCTTATAAATACACAAGCCGGGCCGGGCAGGCGCTGCCAGGCAGCTGTCCAAACTGCACTCCTCTTTATAATTCTTTGTCTTACTTTTGGAAATACACTTCCCACAGTGCTTTGGGGGGGGGGGGACGGGCTTTTGCAGCAAATATCTGTCAATCCGTCCACTTCAAAGCCGCTGAATCAGCTGTGATCAGCTCCTGTTTGCAGCGTGCCGATGGATGCTCAGACAACTGGATCACTGCGATACTCGGGTTCTGCGGCGAGAAGATTATTCAGTAGGACCGCCGTCAGTCCGTCAACCGCCATCTTTACCGGCGAATAACAGGTCCGTTTATTTATTTATCCAGTCGGCGAGGAAGCGTATCTGTCAGCCGCGCTCTCAGTGAGTCAGTCAGTCAGTTGTACTGTCAGTGATACAGCCAGGCAGCAAGTATTTCACTTTCTCTGTCGGGGAGTCACGTCAGTAAGTTGCAGTGCCCCCACCCACCCCACATCACCTCACCCCCGCCCCAGTCACTGCAGGTGCCTCAGCTCCAAGGCTCCATTCTTTATCTCCGTGATAATAGCAGGGCACAGCTGATAGCTCTACGGACTGTGCAATGTGACCTCCAACTCGCTGGCAGGGTTTTAACCCACCGCCCGTACACGCACACCCCCCCGCCGACTAAATTTATCACAGGCCGGCGCGGTGACGTTCAGCAGCCGCAGTGTTTTTCACCTCTGTGCTAAGTGCAGGGATTTAGGGAAAAACAAAAAAAAAAGCCGCGTGAAATCAAACTCCAGAAAACCCCTGTAAACATTTGCAAATGAAAACACAACGCGTCCGCTCGCAACAGAACTGACGCGGCAACAGTCGCATGTCATTAGCAGTCGGTTCTGAGGGTTCGAGGAGGAACGACTTAAACTCTGGCTGTAATAATAAGGTCTCGACAGATGAAAGTCTCACGATACGAAAGTGGAGAAAAAAAAAAAAAAGGTAATTTTTCTACTCCCCTGTCTAGACTTTGGTTTGTGGCTCACATCAACAGCCGCAGCTTTTATCATTTTTTTTTTCCTCTGAAGTGCAAAAAAAAGCCTCTTTGATGATAATCAGGCAATTAAAATGTGCTAACTCTTCGCAGAATTACAAGGTGTTTTGATTGGAGAGCGCCGGTTGTGTCAAGGCGACACTGCACTTGCTATCTTAAAAAAAAAAAAAAAAAAAAAGCACATACCAAGATCAGAAACTGATAACACCAAAGCGAACAGGCGAACAGAGCGAGTCGGGGCAGGTTTTAAAGTTCCAGGCCGAGTTTCTGGCGTTTGGCAAACGTAGAAACACAAGAATGTAGGAGAGGAACGCAGCCGGTGTTGTGCTGCGTGTGGAGGCAGCTGAAGGCCCGTCCATATTCAATCACGGCCGGTCAGATAACGTCCGGGATGCGGGGAAGGATAAGGCGAAGAGCAGCGCGTGGGAACATGGATGAGAGATGTCAGATAGACGCCAAGAGAAATGAGGACGGGGACGGGGGGTCATTCTGGTGGTCGAACCCAATGCCAGGACAAGACAAGATTGGTGCTAACGTGTTAGCATGCTGCCTGCGTTCTTCACGCACGACACCTGAAAAAACAAACTATAATCAAGACTTTTTTTTTTAAAATGTTCTTTGGTTCCGTTGAAGAAAAATAACTTTTGCTGCCGTATTTATGAAGCACCCGGTCGAACACAGAGTAAAAAGTGTGTTTTACAGAGCCCTGCTAGCAGCGGCTAACGTTAGCGCACCTGGGCTTCTTGTTCACTGTCCTGCTTCTTCGCTAAATTAGCCAAACCTGAGCCACTAGCTGCGCATGAAACTCCTCATGAACATGCTATTTAGTAGGCTAAAGCAGTACGCGAGGCTTTTTTATTTTTATTTTTTAAAATATGAGCGAAACAACAGCGTGTGAATTACACGCGGTGGGACTCTGGTGGCTAACCTGAGAAGCTGAGGGATTGGAAGCGTCGGGAGACTTCCTGCAGGCCTGAGGATAACAATGGTATTTAGTAATGTGTGAAGCAGTGAGCCTGACACACACACACACACACACACACACACACAGTGTGTGTGGTGTCTTGAGGGAATGTAGGCGGCACGCCACGCCGTTTCAAACACACTGCTGCTCGGCGCGATAGCTCGCTCGCTCCGTTTCTCCTGCTCTCCCTGGCCTAATGGCTTTCTCTCTGCCCCCCACCCACCCCCCCCCCCCTGCACCCACCCACCCCCACCCACACCCCCCACCCCCCAACCACCTCTCTCGGGTAAGTGGGTGACAGTCTTTTAAAGTGCAGTCCTGTACCTTCCGATATCACGGAGCAAACAATGAATGTATTAGCCATGCTAGTGAGTCGGCTAGCATCGCAGAATAACAATTGGGGGAGCTGGGGGGTGGAGGTGGGGGGGGGGATGAGTCCATTTCCTGTCAAAATAAACAGAGCAGACTTTTACCTGCACTTGGAAATTAAGAGGAAAAACGTACACAGATGCTGCTTTGTTTGTTTCCTCCGCTCTTTACCAAAGATCTTCATTTTATTTCTGTTCAGCGCGGCAAAACTAAATTAGGTAAATAAATTATCGATATGTTGTTTATTTGGAAATTGACAGAACTTCATCAAATCCTGCACGGCTGATAAGAACAATTAACTTTGTGTTGTTTCGCAGCAGCAGAGAAAGATCCGCGTCCAATTTTTCAACAAAAACAAGCTAAAAAAAAAAAAACAATATTTCTTTCTGTGGGAGGTTCTGAGTCTCGTCCTCAACAGAATTCATATCATTCCAGCTGGGCCGGGCTGATTACAGGCCAAGCACCGCGGACAGTAAAAACACCTGGTTCGAGGTGAACTTCAAGAGAAGCGAATCCACCTGACGTCTCAGGATTTAAACACAGAGCAGATGATGGCAGAGCGCCGCCGGCTGCTTCGGCAAGGCCGCCGCCCCCCCCCCCCCCCACACACACACACACACATACACACACACACACACACACACACACACACTCTCTGTCTTTCATTTTCCTTGATGCAAAAGCAGACCTCATCTCAGAGGTTATGAAAACATTTTCTCTGAGGTTACCTCTGGTACTTTTGTGCTGTTGTTGACCACATTTCTACTGTTTGTGTTATTAAAAGAGGCTGTCGAGCGACTCGCAGCATATTGCGTTTTTGACTGCTCATGCATTTAAATGGACAAAAGCAGGACGTTCGTATGAAGCGAGAGCCGGGTGCGATTTTGTCATCGGACAACTTCATCCTCAGCATTTCGGGAAACGCTTCGACGGCAGCCGTGAGGAAACCCCTCCACGCACGGCGCCCGTGAAGGTCGTCTGCGCAGCCCTGGGGTCGCTCTAAATCACACGCGAGCTTTGACACCCGAGATGACTGAGCTGGAAAGAATCCACACCTGAGGTCCCATAATTCTCGCACCGAACGGGGCCGCGCCCAAACTGAATCTCCCGTAACTGAAAAGCGTTATTGGGCGCAACTGGATCACCTGCGGTAAACGAGACGCTACAGTTCTCGTTATTCTCGTTTGTCCGTCCAGTGGCTGCAGCTTGTTCACGTGAAAAAAAAAATAAACAGTAAAAAAAAAAAAAAAAAGTAAACTAGAAGAAAGTTTAGCAGCTGATGCTATCCAACACCACGAGGGCACATTATGTCAAAGATGATTAACCGACTGCTCCTCCTCCTGCAGCTGTTAGCGAGCGTGATGTCTCTGAGAATAAATACAAACTATGCGCGCTGTTTGTTTTAACAGACACGCGTGTGCGAGTGTGTGTGTGGTGCTTTTTTTTTTTTTTTTCCTCCAGAACTCGTTGATGGAAAAATCAGTAAATCAGAAAAACGTCTCATCGTCGCTGATATTTCACTGCGAAAAGAAAACATGTCTGAACAGAAACAGTTGCAGGCTGTGATAAGAAGCAGAAGTTTCATTTGTTTAGTTTTTTAACACGTCCAGTAATAAACTTGAGATGATTTCAGTTACGTCTGATGAACAGCCATGTTTGGCTGCAGCAGCGTGGTGAACAGCAGGGATCCGGGTGTGTGCTCCGTCTGCATCGCGGCCCATTTGCCCTTGAAGATCACTGCCTTATTAAATTGTAATGCTCTTTGAAGCGGCAACTATGTAAACAATGCCCCCCCCCCGTGAGATCCAGAGCTGTGAATGGAGGTCAGAGCGAACACCTGAAGGACGTTCAGGAGCAGACGCTGCTCCATCGCTCCGTCTCTCCTACCTTTACTCACCTGTCCTTCTATGCCCAGCTTCCTGCCCCCCCACCACCACCACCACCACCACCACACCCCACCTCCGCCCCCCCCCGTGCTCATTTTCTCCATTGCTCCGCTCCCTCGCTTTCTATTAACCCCGTTTCTCTCTATCTCGCCCACCCCCCCATCTCTGTATTTCTGCAGTCTCCAACCCCATCAATCAACACATCCCATTACTACATCCGCTGTTGCTCCCAAATTCCTCCTGCCCCCGCCCATCCCACACACACATACACACACACACACACACATTCATGCAAACAGAGCCCCCTCACACACACACACACACACACACACACACACACACACACATCTCGTGCCCGCGGCGTCTGCAGGACGTGAATCATCGGCGCACGTTGGCAGACGACAGCCCCTCTCCCCTCCGAGCCCGTCAGAAGAGACAGATTGACGGATGAATGGGTGGGGGTGAATAAACGGCTTGATGGGTGGATGAGTGCGCGCGGATGGACGGGTGGGTGGATGAATAGAGGGATGAATAGGCGGGTGAATGGGTGACTCATGACATCCCGATTCCGCTATGCAAATCTGCAAATAGGCTTGAAGATGAGCGTTCGTGCCCCACCACCTCCACCCCTGAGTGTTTTACTCCACCCAACACTGACTTTGTGTTTCCGCCTTCATCTGCTGCAGAGTCTATTCAGGTCGTCACAGAAGGCGACGCTGCATTATGAGCAATTACACGTCAATTTAATCGATTTGGGACGCGCATCATCAAATAATCAATACAGACTTGACCCCAGGGGGAGAAACGGGCCTGAGTTATTTCAGCAGTTACAGCGCTAAAACGATTAAGGTGGTCAATATTATTGATAAGTGATTAATCATTAAAAACAATCTATGAAAAAAGGACAAACCTCAGTGGTCTCGGCTTCTGTGATTTGTATTAAAGTGGATATGATGACAGAACGAACCAAGATGTGAACTGTAACTGACAGTTGTGACTCATTAGAGTAATTGTAACTGTAACTATAAGTTACAACAGTAACTTTCTCACTGTGGCAGGGACGTGAAGGACTTGTGCCGACCTGCAGAACGGGCGTGTGCAACCTGAAGGCTCTTGTTTGTGCCAGATGATGTAGTGTGAGTGCGAGTGTGTGTTTGTGTCCCCCGCTACACCCGGAACAATGTCATCTATTGAGACGCACACACACCCGGACACACACAGACACACACAGCCGGTGTGAAGCCGACCCGCTGATGTTTGACTGTTAAATTTAACATGTCAGGTTCGCTCCAGTCTCATTTCCTTCTGTGTTTGTCTTCCACCGAAGCTTTAAAAGCTCCCAGCCAGGTGGAGGGGTGTGTGTGTGTGTGTGTGTGTGTGGGGGGGTGCTTCCTGAGTCAACACAACGTACAAGCACACATGCATGCACACACACGCAGACGCGACGTGCAGGGAGACGGACGAGACAGCAGAACAAAACAGCGACAGAGGTCTGAGGTTTGAGTCGGGGGGGGGGGTCGGCCTCTTTTCATTACAGCTCCAGTCACTCCCAGCTCTCTGACTCAGTCTGACCCCCGGGGCCTCCAAACTTTGGCCGTTGCCACGGTAACAATGGTCAAATCTGCATTGAAATTATTATTATTATTATTATTATTGTACATGCGTCAAAATCGCAAATAGCCCCCGAAGTAGGAAACGGCAATCCAACATTGTTCCAACAAGCACAAGTTTACAACAGCTAGGCCAGCAAAGTGCAGAAAAGCATCTGGAATAACTTATATATATTTATAACCTAGAACTAACACTAAATTTGTAAAGATGGCCCCACCCAACACCGCAAACAAAAGTGCCAGATATGAATCTACAACGAGCTCGGCTGATTAGCGCGACCTGAACGTGACCGTCGCCGGTGTTTCTCCCCAGAGATGTGAAGCGACAAACACGGCGTTCGGGACAGTTCTGTGTTGTGTTGTGTACAAGATGTCACGTAACAACACAAGTCGGATGTGCGTTTTCTCTCCGCTTCCACTGAGCGGGAACGAGCGACGCATCATCTCCACACCGAGAAAGTAAAACCGGAAACTGTTCATGAACATGCATGTGGATTTTGAACATTTTTGTACAACTGCCTAAATTAAACAAAAAAACCTGTTAAACTTGTTAGAGCCCCCCGCCACCCCGCAGGCAGAGTCTCCATGGTTACCGCGCCGGCATGCCTTGACATTCTGTGGCTGTTGTGCGGTGAAGCTGAATTCCTTCGCGGGTGACCAGGCGACATGCCTCGGCACGCGCGTCGCTTAAACGCAACACGCCACCAAATGGCAGAGGTTCAGTGTGAGCGAGCGCGCGGTGTAAAAAAAAAAAACTGAATTACTGCTGCGTCACTCTGTCATGAAGTAAAGAATGCAGGACCAAAAGGCAGCAGGGTGAAACGCCTTCATGTTTCATTACACACAAGGAAATAAACAATCGAGTCAAAGCAAAACAGCCGAGCTGGACCGCCGGCGTTACTCATGGATCGCAGGGCGACGACGTCTTAATTTTAAAAAAATCACACCGAGCGCTTGAGATTTCACAGCGTGCGGCCGCTGCGTCAGACTCCAATCTCGACCGGGCCTTTTTCTTTTTCCCCGCTGCATTAAGGTTTCTGGCGTGGCGGCGAATTCCTCCACGGTCGACCGGGCAACTCGGAGCGCCGTTTGGCTCCGTGTCCAGGAGGCTAACCAGCCAAAACAAGGGGGCTAATAAAACTGTCCGCTGATAAGCAGTTAATGCCCCAGAACTAATTACTGCACCGCCAACCCCACCGCCCAGATCGGCGCTGTGACATGCCGACGCACCCGGTCCGATGTCTGCTTCTTACGCAGCTTTAAACACAGAGCCTGAAGTAATGAGCGGAGAACAGAAGTGGAGACAGGAATCCTGGGAGCTCAGCGGGGGTTCTGTTTTCTTTCTTCAAAAGACGGGTAACGGGAACGTTTACGGGGGGCGAAATATCTGACAGGTGATGAAAATATACGGAGCTGGTCGACAGCGAATGTAAAGTCTGCGTGGAAAGCAGAGCCGCATCATAACAACAACAACAACAACAACAACGCCCCTGAGCTGCAGCACCGGTGTCACACAGGCCCGAGCCGCTCGCCGCTAATGGCCCCGCCGCTTCCCTCTGCAGCGACACGCAGCCGCAATTATACCGAGAACTGCCACCGGGAGCAAGTTGGAGAGTTTGTCCCGCTCCCTCGTGCTCACGGCTGGAGGAGAAAACAAAAAGAAGAAGCGGCTGTTTATTTGCCGCAAACGCCTGAGCCCCGGACGCGAGTTCACGGACGGTCAGTCATGAAAAGACGGCCGCAAAAAAAAAAAAATTCACCAAATTAAACTCCAGATGTGACGGGAGGGGGGACGATCAAACCCCAACCGGGGACGATGCCTCCTGTTGCTGGGTGGTGTCACCGTAAGACACCCCCACCCCCCCAGTTCAAGCCCAATTCACACTTGACAGCAAGTGTTGGCACAGCTGAGCTCACTGTGGGACAGAGACAGAGGCCCGTCACACCTGCGGCCGGCCCTCGATCTCCGCTCGTCCTCTGCGTAACGATGATTATTAAAAGGAGCGGAGAAATCTGACGAGCTGAGCGGAGCGTCGTCTGCTGGCTCGACTCCAGGCGAGCGTTCAAAACACGCAGTGTTGGAACTAACTCTGAACTTTTAGTAACAGTGACGCAGCACAAACGTTCCCGCTCCTGACTGGCGCTCACCTCGACGACTCTCCTTTTTAATTCTTTGAGCGTTTTGTAACTTTGTCGAGAAAAGCGCCGTATGAGTAAAGCTAGCCGTCGTCCGGCTCCCGACAGGCGAGCGAAAGGTAAACGCTGCACACTGCGGAAACGTTTTCTAACGGATGAAAGCTCGCGACAGGAGCGACTGTGGATTAGAAAGAGAAGGAAGCGGCCTGGACGTGACGGTGCCGGAGCGACGAGCCGTCTCGAGGTCACGTCCTGTAAATTAACGATTAACGCTCCAAACGGCGACAAAAGAAACAGCAGGACATCTGGTTGGTGATGGATTTTTTTTTTTTTTTTTTACTGGCCTCTATTTTAAACCATGTTGAAACCATGGCAACTGCACATAATAAAAAAGAAACCCTGTGTGTCCCACATGTAGACTGAATGAATCTGCTGGCCAGGACGATTACCATGACTTTATTTCTTCCTTCCTGTTGTCATCTGCAACTAAGAATAGCAGCGGCCCGGTCCAACACCTATTAAAGCCCGCGAGGCTCTTTAAAAACGTTCCCGCGACCGTTTTATTCTCCGGTTCTGACAAACTGCGCCGGACGTGCATCCACGAGCGGAGTCTGGGTCGCGGCGGGAGCATGACTCACGGCGACAGAAGCGAAGCCAACTGTGGGCAGAGAAACTCTGTGCATGTCTCATCCCCTATTTCAGCCCAGGAGGGCGGGGGGGGGGTGCCTGAAGGATCTAAATCTCATCTCCCCATGTGATAAAGTAGGCTTATTCCACAACATGTTTTTTTTCCACCTTCCTCCCAACACTTTTCCAAATAGGAGAGGAAAAGAAAAAAAACGAACGGCTGAGCCCTCAGCTGGAGGAAGAATCCTCCTCATCCTCCGCTTGTACCTGCAGCCTGAAGAGCAGACAGCCAGAGATTAGACTGTATCATTTGTGAGATACACGTGGCTTTTCGTAACAGACGAACTCAATCCGGCTTCAGATGATATCGATTTCCCAAATAGGAAGTAGCTCAGTAAAGCCGTCAGATGGGTGAAGGTGTGTGTGTGTGTGTGTGTGTGTTGGGGGGGGGTGGGGGGGTGAATGAAGGGATGGAGGCGTCATTTGCCAAGATGGAAATTGAGCACGTATTAGAGTTTCTAACAACTCCAAAGTGACAGAAACAAGCTCGTCGTCTTCTGTAAATGACATGAAAGGGTTTGACATCCGGCACCGAGTCTGCTCCCAGCTTCTTCTCCCAGCTTCTTCTCCCAGCTTCTTCTCCGAGCTTCTCCGGGCCATTTCAGGTCAGAAGTTACTCAGCACATTAAAGATTATGTAAGCTTCCAGAGGGGAGGGAAGAAAACCCAAGACAAAACCCAAAGCAGAGTTCCAGGGTTTCCTTGCAGAACCACAGAACAGAACCACAGACTCTGTTTTCCCCAACACACAGCCCCCCCCAACAAAAAAAAAAGCCTGTTACGTCTCAGTGATCGTCACCTTGAACAGAGAGGTGAGTTAACCCTCTCTCTCTCTCTTTTTTTACTGAGGACTGAGGCGCCTTTCACAGGCTCGCTCTGCTGGTGTTGACTCTGATACATAAATAACACACAACCACAGGCACGGCGCACACACACACACACACAAACACACACAGAGACACACACCGCTTAGTTAACCCTTTAAATGTTCTCCTGTGGGAGAAACGATGACAACTGCACCTCTTGTCTCAGCAAAGCGAGAGAGCACTTCTCGCCTCTTTGTGTTACCACAGCTCCACGGTGCACAAATACACCCAGGCAACTACACAAAAGCCTGATTCCAGCGTGTGTGTGTGTGTGTGTGTGTGTGTGTGTCGTCACAGAAAGACAACATGAGGTTATTTACTGCAACTGCATGGGAAGCTAATCTGCATTTAATCCTTTCTTTTTGTCGTACAGAGGAAAGTTGGCTGAGCCTGTTTGCCCTTTTCCCAGCTTCACATTCGCACAAACAGGTGACCGCCATGCAACGTAAACATCACACAAACCTAAATACACAAATTAACGGTCTAGCGCAGAAGCAAAAAACACACACACACACACACACACCACCGTGATCACAGCAACCCCTGCTCTCTGTTGGGAGGATTAAAGTCACAAAACACACCGGCCCTGTCAACAGGATCCCTGTTTACACACACACACACACACACACACACACACACGTGTGCTCAGCTGGAGGTCTGGCTGATTTACGTCACAGAGGGCCGAGCAGGATAGAGTAAAATAGAATCCGGTGTGATATACTGAGCGGGTATTGATTTACATCCATCGGGGATAATGGGGGAATAGGTGGACCTCCAGGCCTCGTCCGCGGGCCCCGGGACAGAGACTGATGGCTCCCGCGGGGCCACTCAGCCCCCCCAAATTACCCGTCACTGAAGACGCAGAGAGGCCTTCTCATTTATTTAGGGGCCATGAGGACGACAGAGCGGGTCAGGTGCGCTCACGGCGACGTCAAGAAGAGACGTGGAGAAAACTGGAAAAATGCTGCGTTTAAAGAAGAGGGGAACAACTGCTGCTGCCACACACACACACACACACACACACACACACACACACACACACTCCTCACATCACAACCAGCAGAGGACGCACACATGAATCACACCGCTACCACGACCTTAAAGGTTGGGTTAACAGCCAGGAAGAGAGAAAAAAAACAAACAAACCCAGAAGCCCCCCAACTCCCCGACAGAGACGACACGTCCCACCACGGGGACGCTGGAGACAAGGACATGCAACAGTGAGGACATGTCCATTTTAGTCCTCACAGGTTACTGGGTTGTGTGTCATCCTGTATAATTAGAGTTGCTGAGCGGCCTATCATAAACACAGGCTATGGCGACTAAAGTGACCCCCCCCCCTCCAATAAACACACTCCAACTCAATAACCGGTCTTACTCAGCTTTCTGCGGGCAGTTCAGTCTTTGTGGACTTCATCCTCTCCTTTTCAACTAGCACCACCACCCACACCACCCCTCTCTCTTTCTGTCTTGTCCCTCGGTCAAAGGAGACATACCCAGACCGCGGCAGGCTGTCAAACGTCTCCATGGCAAAGCGGACGTGAGAGGAATGACGACGAGGTGGGCGAACACCATCCCCCGGTGCCGCTCTCGCTTCACCTCCAGAGAGGTTAGCTGGCTTCGCCTTTCTTTTCTGAATTCCCAAACTACGGAAGCGTTGGAGTTTATCCATTAACTAAGCGGGGGGGGTGGGGGGGGGGTGGAAGGAGGTGGGGGTGGTGGTGTTGTTGCTCATCACCGGGCCCATAATGAGGTCTGTGTCCGACACGTTTCCACCATCCGCCAACTTCAAATCAGGTGAGAGGAGCCGGTATCAAGAACAATAAGGTCACGAACCGAGTGTTGTGTGTGTGTGTGTGTGTGTGTGTGTGTGTGTGTGTGTGTGTGTGTGTGTGGGGGGGGTGTCTCACTCACCCACAGTACCGGGACGCCTCAAGTCCGAGGGGACACGGTCCCCTCCACAGGACACCAAAAATAACCGCCCGTGAAATACAGTCAGTCCGGATTATAAAGAGGCCCTTCTCCCTCCCAACACCACCACCACCAACACCACCCCCACCCTCCCTGTTTGGACTACAGCCTGTCCTGGCCCAGCTTTAAAATGCACCTGTTCGGTTTTAGAAGCCAGAGGAATGAGCCCGGTGGACTTCAGCTGTCCAGAGCGCCGGGCGGGTACAGGGGAAGACAGGAGGAGGCGAGGAGGCGAGGAGAGGAGCCGAGCGAGGGGCGGAGAGAGCGGTAGCTGGGATAAGTGGCCCAGAGAGCCAGCTAATAACACGGCGATCGCCTAAAAATATCCCCGGCCGCAGAGCTCCGCCGCCGCCGCCGCCGCCGCCGCCGCACGCCAAACCCCGCGGAGCGGACCCGGATGTGTTTTCAAACGCACCGAATCTTTCACGCGCAGGTCCGAAGCGTGCACGGCGATATTTCAAACGGTAACCGAGAAACACACGCGCACGCTCTAACACACACACACACACACACACACACACACACACACACACACACACACACACACACACTCGCGCGGGGAGAGAGAGGGAGACAGAGAGAGCGTTCACGCCGCCGTTCAGTCGGTCCGAGCTGCACTTTCTCTTTCCAGCAAACACACAACGGCGAATCTGAGACACACACACACACACACACACACACACACACACACACACACACACACACACACACACACACACACACACACACACACACACACACACACACACAAAACACAGAGCCATGACTGGAGAAGAGAAACTGACCGTCAGATCCGCTCCGGGTTTATATCCGTCTCCGTTATTCAGGCTAAAAATCCTCCTCCTCCTTCTTCTTCTTCTTCTCCTCCTTCCTCCTCTCCGTCTTCCGCGCGGCGGAGCAGGGAGCCTGGTGGCGGCGGAGGTGGCGACAGGGGAAGCTCGGCTTTCCTCCTTCCTTTTCCTCGCAGAGTCGAGCGGACGAATGCGGGGCTCAGCGCTCGGTGTCAAATCTCCTCCGACGGGCTGTCTGTCGGTGGTCCAAAGTTTGTCGTCTCAGCTCATTCACGGTCACAAAGAATAAAAAAAAAAAAAATCAAAATTTTAAAATTAAAAAAAATAAAGCACGCGTGTGGGATCAAGCGCAAAAAAATCCTAAAAAAAAATATTATGTGCGTGTAAAAAAAAAAAAAAACAAGGAGAAAGAAAAGAAATGGTCGGATTGAGTGGCAAGAATAAAAAGATTTTTTTTAAAAGAGAGGCAATCACATAATTTTCTGTCGTGGTTAGATCTCTACAGCGGGGGCAACGCCGCCTGAACCCGCCTGAACCCCCCCTGGACCCGGCTGGCTGGGGGAGGATAGGTCGCTGCTGCTGCTGCTGCTGCTGCTGCTGCTGTCGGACCGGACACGTCCCGCACTCCCGAGGTCCTCCACACAAATGTCCGCTACCGAGGCTGAAGGATGAATTTCCACCGGGAGGAGGAGGAGGAGGAGGAGGAGAGAGAGAGAGAGAGAGAGAGAGAGAGAGAGAGAGAGAGAGAGCACTGCCTTGCATTCTCTGGATTACTCCACCCCCAAACTGCCTTCCCCCTCTCCTTTTTTTCCTCTCCCAATCACTCCACCTCTTTACCTCCCTTTCAGTGACTATATTTGCTCCGTAGCGTCCCATATTCTCCTCTTTCTGCACCCCCTCCACACACACACACACACACACACACACACACACACACACACACACACACACACACACACTGTTGGTTGTGGCCTAATAGTGTCTCTGAAGGCATGCGCCCTAATCATAAGCGGATAAATCGATATGTTTACTCCTCCGATGGACTTATGGCATTGATCTTTTTTTGGAGGGTGTGTATGTGTGTGTGTGTGTGGGGGGCGTTGACTATGACAACACGTTTGGTGTTTGACTTGAACCGTGATAATAGTGATTGTTGACCAATATGTTCAAATTTTATTTTTTTTTTTAAATCTCCAAATACTATAAAACACAAAACAAACAAACAAAAACGCAGTTCACTGCTGTTTTATTTTATTATAAAAGGGAATCGACTGTTGGTTGGTTTAAATCGTAACTTCCTCTGTGTTTTGTTTGTGAGGTAAAAGCCTTATTTATTTGTCTGATATTGACTTTATGGATTCACTGACAGCACCTGGGGCATTTCAGCGCTGCATAAAATAAAACGAGGCTTGATTGGTTCAGAAAAATATATATGCATGGATTCATGAAATCATTATTTGTTTGTAAAAAGCTTCCGGTTGTTAATGGCACGCTGGTCTTTGTGTGACCTGTAATGGCCTACGAGCGCAAACACACACACATTTGATTTGATTAAGTTTGCCAAACAATGTGACCAAGCGTTTTTTTTTTTTTTCTTTAAAACCCCATTGTTCCTCATAGCACACGTTTGCTGCTCACATTGATTTCACTCCATCTGCCAAAGCTGAAGGCGGTGTTTTAAAAAAAAAAACCCAACAAAAAAACGAAATTTTGACTGGAAGGTCACTGGCCCATATCTCAGCCGTGACCATGAGCGGTGAATGAAAAACACTCTTCTCCTCGACAACAACAACAATCGCTGCGCAGCTGCCTACAGGCAAGCCACTTAACACGTAATCGTTCCCGAGGAGGGTGGAGACGTGTGAATACACAATGCGTGCCGGTCCGGGCGTGAAGCAGGGCGATGGTAAATGGAAAACGGACCGCATTTATACAGCGCCTTCAATCCCAGGAGCGCCGCAGAGCACTTTACGACGCCGCGCACTCACACAAGCCAACAAACGAAGATTCATACGGCGATGGCGGCGCAGCAGCCGTGTAAAGGTGCAAAAAGCGCCAAACTGTGGACCAGAAAACGTCTGGGTCCGGCTGAGCTTGACGAAAAAGCTCACATCTCAACAAGTGGGTCACAGGATTTTTCATTTCTCTCTCTTCGTCTCCGTACAGATGTTATCCTCGTGTCAAATGGAGACTTAAGTGGCTGAGTGTCCTCGGGATAAGCGCTTTAATTTGACTCAGCTTTGTTCCGTGTCCAATCCTCTGCAGCAGGTGTCACTTTTTAAGTAATGCTCCGCACCTTCTCGTTTGCAAATGAGCGAAACTTTGAATCCGCTCGTTAAATTTGCTTCACATCATTTGGGTTAAAATTAGCGGTTAGGCCTTCTCACATCAAACAGAATGAGAGCCTGAGAGCGAGACGAGGAAATGCTCACATATAAGGCACAAAAGGTAAAAGCCCAGCTGAAGTGGAGCGATGAATATGGATTCCAGGGGGAGCGGAAAAATAAAAGAAAGAAAAGACTCTGTGGCTGAGTTAGATAATTGGAAATATATTGTTAAATGTCACAAACACAAAAGGCCAAAAATGAGCAAGTGACCAGTTTGTCCTCAAATTAAACAAAAACACAAACTGAGTAATAAAATGATAAATAAACTGAGTAGAATGGGTGGTGGGGGTCATCACAGCTGTAATGTTAACCATACTTTAGCATGTTAGCATGCTAACATTTGCATAAACAATCCAAACATATTAACGTTATAAAAGCAGGTATAACATTAACCATGTTGACGTACTTACTTTAGCACATTAGCATGCTAAGATTTGCTATATAATCCAAACAAGCTAATGTTAATTAAGCAGGCATGCTCAAATTCTTACGTTAGCACGTTAGCATGCTAACATTTGGTATATAATCTATATAAGCTAATGTTATCAAAGCAGGCATGTTCACATTCTTACTTTAGCACGTTAGCATGCTAACATTTGCTATACAATCCAAACAAGCTAATGTGATTAAAGCAGGCATGCTCACATTCTTACTTTAGCACGTTAGCATGCTAACGTTTGGTACATAATCTTAGCATGGAAGATGAGGAGAAAGGAGGTGATATAATTGATTGGGTCATTTCTGCTCACCTCACGCAGTGATTGGCCAGCTGTGCAGAGGTCGGACAGTAAGCAGGATGCAAACTTTTTTTTACACAGCTACTTCTGTCACTTTTGACGCACAAACAAGGACGACAATGGATGCTTTTTGTGCCGCCACGATTACCGCGTCGCTTCCCTCTCCACCGTGCTCAGCCTTTTACCCCACCTACGAGCGCGGCCCCAATTTTCACCTCACCGCATGGCAGGCACATTATTTCCTGCATTAGCACCGGCCCAGCGGTGAGGCTCAGGATCACCCGCGATGGAGATATTTCCTCGGCATACTGGGCCTGTGTTTATACAGAGAATCGTCATCAGACTCAGCTTTACTTTAACAGAACACACAACTGCGTTTTAAGCTCGACAATTGCAGGTTTTTAAAAAGTTCTGCCCTGAAGTTTTTGCGTGCGTGCTTTTACAAAAGGCTCAAAAACTCTCGGATCGCAGCCGCTCGTCTCGGGTCAGGTCGATGTGTGCGGGAGAGTTTCGCGCTTGCACCCGAGCGCTGGAGGCGTTCCAGATAACAGTAACCTGAAATTATCTTTGCACAATTTTTTTTTTTTTTTTTTTTTTTAAATGGAGGGGATGTTTACTCGCAGAGCCTAAAATAACTTCCCCTCCTGCAGCTGTGCTGACGGAAAAGACAAAAGGCAGGTTTTGTAGGAAAAGAAGCCGGCGGTGGGAAGACGCACAAACACGGGGGGGATGCGTGCAGGACATGTGACAGTAAAATGACATATGATACACACACACATTCACAGATTCATACACATGCACTCTAAGGGGGGGGGCGTCAGGCGAGTCGGGGCCTCATCCCTGTGACTGTATCTAATGAAAAGTGACAACTCCCTTCTCCCGGAGAGCCTTCCTGTTTTGCTAGACTTCAAATCCCATTTGCCCCACCCCACCCCACCCCACCCCCACCACCCCCATCACCAACACCAACCACCACCAGTCTCTCTCTTCTCGAGAGCGCGTCCCCGTATCTGGAATAAAATGTATAGCCAATAGCATATAGCATATAGCAGAGGGAGGAGATGGGTTTTAAATGTGCAGTAACGCTCACTGATGGCAGAGAGAGACTGACAGTGTAATTTGAGAGATAGCGAGTAAATTGATTATTGAATGGCAGGTATTCAGAGCGTGTCAGATTATCTGATGAGCATGTGATAGGAAAACTTCACACCCAACTCAATCAATCTACAAGGGAGATAAACGCCCGCGCCGACGCCGACGCCCCGCGTGTCGCCGGGCGTGAAACACTCGGCGGGATCCAGTCTGCGTTTGTGCGTCTATGTTCGGATAAAAGGTTTACTTTGGATTTTCTTCTCACATGTTGGAATATTGTTGAGGAAAGTGTACGAGTGTGTGTGTCGGTGCAGGATACAGTATGTGGGTTAGGGTGCCGTCCTCCTCGTTAATATTTCATCTCGCCGCTTGCAGAAAGAAATGGGGCAGAGAAACACAGAAGGCCTCATGTGAAGGACGGGGGTTTGTGTGTTTTGTGTGCGCGCACACATCTTTGTTCTTTTTTTCTGCAGCTGTATTATTATTATTATTTTTTTTACAGATTTCCAACTGTGTTGCGCTGTTTCTTTTTGTATTCCACATTTCTTTGCACACTAGTCTGCCTCCGTGTGTCTTTTCTGCACACACACACACACACACACGTGTGCGCTTTGTGCGTCTTCACGTACCGCGGCCTCGTGTCACAGCTGCTGTGTGATCGTGTTTGTCGCGTAAAGCTTTTCTTTCCACACACCCCCCCCCCCGTACAGCGGCGAGTGTTACACATGCATGGCCCGACTTAAGGCGTCGTGATCCCCACTGCGTTAGCATGTTTAAATAAACACGCCTCGTTTCATATGACCCCCCCCACACACACACACACACACACACACACACACACATTTCTCTACAGCGGTGTGGTTTAAAGAATAATGTGACTGTAAAGACACAGAAGAAGAAGTTTTCATACGATGGAACCGTGTCCTGACGTTTAAAACTGATCAATAACTGATCATTTAATTAGCGCATAAAGACCTTTACAGATGTCCCCACGTCCTGGCCTCAGATACAGATCTCACAGCAGAGGCCACGAGCAGGACTCGTCTTCAGCCGCTGAGGATGGCATTTAGGTCGCTGACAACACGTTTCCATGGTGACGGAGACACGATGTGGGAACATCAGCAGAAATTTCCCACTCAGTCTGAATTAATCTGATGAAGCGTGAGGATGGGGGTCAGGCTGGGGGTGTCTGGACTCTCTGTGCAGATATCCACTGACGCTCTGATTCAGTATATGAAGTATAAACACGTGTAGGTGGAGCATTTGTGAATTGATTTCTTTACTGTAAAAAAAAACAACAGGATTTCCATAATAAACTGGATTTAAATTATTCCACAGAGTAGTCAGACAGAACACAGCAGTAAAGACCAACACTAAAACTTAACTAACTTAAAAATGAGCAGCACAGGAAGGTGTGAGCGGCGTCCCGACCCCGGGAATCGCCACGTGAGAGATGAGAGCTTTTAAAGTGAAGTAAGAGAAAGGAAAGCTGAGGGTTCAGTGTGAGATAAGAGCGTATTATAGCCCAGCAGAGGAGGAAGATACGGGCAACGGGATGTGATTCAGTGGGTACAAGCGGGACGCCGGGAACTTCTCGCAGAGCTGGGTTTTCATCCGCCCGCGCTGGGAGATAACCCCGGGTCGGGCGGAGCCGCGGGGAGCCCTGTCGGCCAGAACTGGCTCGTGCGAAATACAAACATTTTCGAGGCGAGAGGTCACGACCCGCGAGCGGCAGAGTTATCGAAGAGACGGTGTTCGTGACGGCTTTGCTTTCATGTCTGCTTTTCCTGGTTCGCACAGGTCGTCATCGTTAACACGTCAGGAGAACAAAGCCGAGTCCTGACAGTGACGCATCCCGACAGGAAACTCCAACCACGGAGGGAGTAACTGAGGACAAGCCCAGCCACACTTTTCAGACGCCATGAAGTGATCATGTGACCTGCAGTCAGGTGGGTTAATAATATTTTTGGGAGATAGTGAGATTCCCTTTTGTGTTATTAACGTATACTCAGAAACAAATTTATAGAATAAAATTAATCTGGGCTTTTCATTTCCAGTCCTTTCATTTTATGGGCCAAATTTTATATTCGTTAATAACTTCATTTAGTCCTCCATTTATCCAAAGACACTTCACATGATTAATACTTGCTTTACTTGGACGTTTCCCTCCCTGCATAAATAACTGACTTTCTTTTTTTCCCTGTGGTTTGAGCTTCCTGCAGGTGCATCCTGGACACTCTCACCATTGTGACCTATATATGTGACGTCCACATGTCTTTATTCTCCGGGTTCGTCTGGACAGAGCTGCTGAGGTTGTGCAACAAATCCCAGTGAAACCTCCGCGGATCGCAGGAGGCACAAATGGGATTTCTGGTCTTAGCGTGAATCAGCTGAAGTCTGCAGCTGTCACCGCGTTCGATAACACACAGAGATCCGTGTGAACCCCCTCATACATTATCAGCACATGCTCCACTGTACGTACACAACATGGAGCCGACTGTCCCCCAGGGTGGGGGTCGGTGAGTTTGGCCTCAGACCATAATCTCGTGTCGGTCTGTCGAGTGAGCAGCGTAATCTTTTGAATTTCAGTCAAGGTTTTTTTCACAATAAAAGCTCAAAATGAACGTTACCACAACAAAAAAGACAAGCTTTTATTCTGTAGGTACAAACAATAACAGGAAGTGATTGTGTAGGCGCTGACTCAGATCGTCAAAATAATCCAGAGAGTCAGATAGTTTTAATGGCCGGTCAGTTTTGGAACACGGGCCACCTGTTGCAGACCCTTTTGTCTTTGTGTGTATTTGTACACAAAAGTACCTGTGTAGTCAAAAACTTGTATCTCCACAGGACTCAAAAGCGAAATGGACATTTTTCTCATAAGTTAATGATATTAAAGTGCGGCAGGTTAAGAGCAGTAACCAGCCACACTGTGACCCACACGAGTCACTCCAATAAACAGACACACACACACACACACACACACACACACACACACACACACACACACACACACACACACACACACCCTGCAAAGGTAAACCGAGGGCTCACACTGACAGCTGTCCTTGTCCTTGCTCGTCAGCGGCTCTGTGTATCAGCATGTGCTAATGATATTTTAGTTATTGTCCTTGCGGCCGACGCCAACGACACAAACACCTGCTGGTGGATTTCTTTCTCCTGCTAAATGAGCCGAGCACGCGCTTCGGAAAATATCGTTTCTGCCGAGGTTATTTACATGACACTGTCACCGAGGGGGGGAAAAATCCTATTATATGAAGCTGCTGCATTTTTTTTTTTTTTACATCTCTGCTCAGACCTGTAAAAAATGACAGGATGTATTGAGACATGAATAAGGGGCCTGCTGGGATATATATATATATATAAAATATACAGATAATTCGCTAACAGGGCGGCACGCTTATCTTGTAAAACAGATCGGTATCTCGACAGCGGTCTTTCCAAACAAACAGGGGTCCTGCGGTGTAATTAGCAAATTAAAGACCCCGCAGAGAAAGGGAAGGGTTGACAGATAAGACAGAAGCTTTAAATGTCGCTGGTTCATGCCCCCCGCCCTGCGCACAAACACACACGGACACGAGCGGCCGTCACACTCCCTTTCGCGCGCTTATTGTTGCGCTACTTTCTCGTCCGCTCGGAGGAGCTCGCCGTTTCCCTCCCCCGCTCGCCGACGTGGACGCCGTCGGTGTGCACACATATGCGGCGGGATGCACAAACACTTTTATTTGGTGTTATAACCTGTTGCACGGATCAATAACCATTTGTAGATGCAATAGGCTCCCAGACCCCTAACCTCATTACAGCCTGTATGGAGACTATTGGATAGTTGTGCTCATCCTTGTGTGTGTGTGTGTGTGGTTGTGTACGCGCAGCCACACTATTAGTCTTCTCTCTTACATACTGATGAGTATATGGACGCACAGATGTCCGGCATAAATATATAATGGGATGTCTCTCTCCGTCTCTATCCCTGCCTCCGTCCTCGGGCCACGCAGCCCGGGTCACTAAAGGTATTCGGTGAATTACGCGGGGACATGCGAAGTCACGTCATTGATCCATTGTTCCCAGCGAGGAGGGGTCCTATCTCAACAACAACAACAAAAAAAAAATCCGCCCCCTCGGGCCGTATCGGCCGCAGGAATGTGAAAACAGAAGACATCTGCTTTGGCGCTTCAGGGCGCGCATTGATCAGCGAGACGGAGAGGGACAGCTCTGTGGGAAAATAACAGTGACACGGGCCCCATAATTGATCTTAACTCGTGCCCTGTCATTAAGTGTTAAAAGTAATTAGGTGTAGATTCTCGGCGTGGGCGCGGTGTTAGCGGAGGAGCGGCATCCTGCACCGCATACTTGATTTTATCTCCAAATTTCACACTGTATTCACTGACTTTTCTTTAAAAGGAAAAAAAAAAAAAAAAAAAAGTCCGAGGGAGCGCTTGTTTTGTTGACAAACTGGTGACAGAAACGATTTGCTAATTGTGGAAATGCTCTGCTGAGAAAATAGAAAACGGTGTTTGGAATTCGGTCTGCTTTTCAAAACAAGAGACCTGCAATGATCACCCAAATAAAGAGCAGAGAGGTTCTGCAGTGAAGTCCAATGTATGCAATTTAATGCATTCTGTTTGTTGTCTTTTAGCGAGCAGCATTTAAAGTTAATTAGGCGAAACCCCCGAGAGGGTGTGGTGTTAAAAGTTTTTAACAGAGGAAACTTTGTTTTTTTTTTAATCACTATCTGCAGAAACAAAAGCGACTCGACTGCACCGGGGTCACCCACTTCAAATTAAAATCACGACATCATGTCATTTTCGACTTTGCCGATTTGCAGCCGAGTGAATTTGCCGCGTCCGCGATGAGAACGAATCGGAAACCAACGGGACGGGACGCGGCGGCTCAGAAAAAGCTCCGTCCGCCGCCGCTGCTTCATCCAGAAACTAATAACTGCCGACCCGATGACAGTGAAGACAGACAATAATAAAGTCTGGTCTGAAACCCTGAGCCGCGGCCGAGAAGCGCTGGGGGTATTTTTAGATAAGAAAGACAGAGCAGAAGATCCCTGAAGCAAGGAAACGGGAGCTTCATAAAAGCGTCTGCTCCCGCGCGTGATTCATTCAACTCATCCGCCGTGTCACCAGTCGGCGAACGCCACGCCGTCGACGTACCAATCAGCTCCTTCGCGACGGACTCGCGGGAAGCGCGCACCTGAGCCGAAGGCTGGCGAACAACAGCACTCCGTGACACACAGTTACACGAGCCGGAGTCATCCCATTTCAGCCGCCGCCTCTCACTGCAACTGCTAATGTGTGAAATTGCCTAATTCGACTCGAAAGCAGAATGTCTCTTTTTATGGCTCTTCTGGTTACACTGCACTTTCCAGGGGCGGGGGCGGCCATTTAAACAAGAGGATGGGCCGAGGCCGTCCGGCGTGTCTTAACTCCGTTCATTCATTCCCCTCATCTCTGCAGATGAGGCTTCCTCCTCCTCCTCCTCCTCCTCCTCCTCCCGTCTCTGGACCAGAACCAGCTCTGAGCTTGTTGAGGCTGCGGCAAAGTGGACGGGAGAAGAACAAGTTGCTGCTCGCTTGTTTGTAGCTCTGATGCAGATCTATAGTGAACGACTCAACGTGTTCAGCGCCGCTCAGGACGCAGCGAACGAACCGCGTGGCCACTTTTCCTGAGCGAGCGGAATGACCCGAACTTCGGCCGCCAGAACAAACCCAATGCAGCGCGCCATGCGACGGGGACGATGAGGACGGTGCGACTGTCTCCCGTGAGGACAGATGTCTCGCAGATGTGCAGACACGACGCTTCGGTTGTGTTTGGACAGATGCCGCACGCACACACACAGCTGGTGAAACTGAAACGTGAGACAATCTGAGCTTAGAACTAAAAAATAAATGAATATGTATTTTTTTTAAATTTAGTATTTAATGTAAGTTAAAAACTAGAAGAAGATGACACTGACGGCAATGACTCTAAAAATGAAAAAGTAAAAACACGCAAGGTGACGTTCAACAACAGCTGTGCATCATTTCTTCTCACCTGCAGGACTCACACAGGAAAAAAAGATGATGTCATGTATTTCCTTCCACCAATCAGGGTTCAGCATCTTCTGAACTGACGACAGTTTTTTGGGTGTTTGGTTACGGTGTGATCCGACCACACCCGTACGATCAGATTAACAGATTAACGCTTCAGATTGAAATCCAGCTTCAAATGTGCATCTTCTGATCAGAACAGAACACGAATCCATTGATTATGTGTTGAGTCATCGCGGCTCAGTAAACGCACAACAACAACAGGAGAGGTGACGATGACCTTGGTTTAACCTTGATACTTGACACACACAGAAAACACAGGGTTTTCACCGAGGTTCTGATCAATGGGCTCGTCGCCACGACGACACTCAATACAAGAACAGATACACACACACACACACACACACACAGACTGACTGAATGACGACATGGCCGAGTAATTCCAGTTTTAACTGTAACTGTGATCCCGTCTCATCCACATCTTCTCATTTTCAGGGCGTCTGTCTCTGTATCTCTATTGTCCCTCCTCCCTCTGTCGCACTCACTGTCTTCCCTGGAGGCTGGGCCGGGCGGATCAATGCTGCTCTGTGTGTGTGTGTGTGTGTGTGTGTGTGTGTGTACACACACACTGATCAATAATGATTACCTGCAGCCCTCTGCTCTTTGTAATTGGGAAGTGAGGAGTGATGGGCGTCGCACCACCTTCGTCACCGGACCTGGACCCAGGCCTGACAACTGTCATTACTATTATGATATTATTATTATTATTATTATTATTATTATTGTTGTTGTTGTTGTTGTTGTTGTTGTTGTTATGACAGCGCTTCGTTACACGCTCGCTCCCTCATTATGAGCTGAGCCGTGCTGCAGGTGCATCTCTCCCGTGTCGCCGCAGACCAAAGGCAGCGATGTGGAGGTCACTTACAGCCAATCCTCTTACTCCACCACCCCCACCCCCACCCCCACCCCCACCCACAACAATCCCTGTTTAACAGCTTGACTGCTTAAGCCCGGGCCACCGTGCACATGAGCGAACAACGGCGGCGGCGCTGCTTCCTCCGCGGCGTCCGTGTTATTTCGGTGAGCTAACTGTGATATTCGTTCCTTGGATCCCACAGGTCGCACTTTTATTTTTAATCTGGGTGAAACGCTGAGGAAAAAGAGCGTCGGACGGAAAGATGTGGAGGTTTTTGTTTTCGTTCAGGAAGGAAACTGAATTATCAAAATAAATATGATGTTGTAAAACTCCAGAAAGAAAAAAAACAATTTCTAATCCAGTGACAACTCACAGCATCTGTCCAGTGTGCATTACCCACAATGCAACTCCATCGCCAACAGTTAGGTGTGGGATCGGGTTATTAGCATGCAGCAGAGAGATGGGGGCGGGGGCTTTTTACTTGACTCAGGTGACATCACCTGAGGCCGCGTATCAGATGTCACACGGGCGGCTTAACGCTCCTTGTTTCACCTGACCTGCAGCCGCAAAGGATTGATCCTCTGCTGGTGTGTGTGTGTGTGTGTGTGTGTGTGTGTGTGTGTGTGCATGGGGGGGTGGGTGGGTATGCAGAGTGTAATTTCTCTGACTCCTCAATATCTCAGCCTCCGCCCCGGCGTCTACGGCACCGAACCAGCGTAAAGGTCGATCTTTCACTTTCGCCCCAAAGTAAATTAAACAAAGCAGCTAAACCGAATTAAGCGTGTCTGCGATGCGCCGCCGGCCGTCGGATGGGAACACGAGAGCGAGGGAGAGAGCGAGCCAGAGCGTGGGGACCGACTCCTACAGCGGACCTGGATAATCTGGATAACTCCAATCCCTTTTAAGTCCTCTTGTTTACAGGAGAGAGGCGTCGCGGCTCCCGCAGGCAGCAGGGCGACTGTCAGCTGGCACCCGCCACTGTTTATCCACCGCAATCCACAGATGCAAATGTGAACTGTGGCTTTGGTCTGTGCAAATCAACCCCCACCCCACTCCACCTGCCCCCACCCTACCCCCACCCACCCCTCTCCATCTGATGTCATTTCTTCAAGATACTCACAGCCTTTTTTTCCCTGGGGACACAAAGGGGACACAAAGTGAGAATTTGTCAAATAAAGTAGAAAAAGAACAGAATCCTGATGATCTATATGGGAATATGAAGGGTGTGTATGTGTGTGTGTATGTGTGTGTGTGTGTGTGTGTGTGTGTGTGTGTGTGTGTGTGTGTGTGTGTGTGTGTGTGTGTGTGTGTGTGTGTGTGTGTGTGTGTGTGTGTGTGTGTGTGTGTGTGTGTGTGTGTGTGTGTGTGTGTGGGCCATCGTTCTTTACGGACCCACCGACCTGATGGCCACGAGTCGGCTCCGGCCAGAAACCAAACCCGGCTGCACCGAGCGGCCCGGAGACGTGACACGCAGGCGCAGACGGGTCACGTCTCCAACATGCCGGAGGACTCGACTGCAGGCAACGCTGCTGACTCCACCCACCTGGAATGTCCTTTAAATCAAACGTCCCCACCACCACCTGAAACTAACAGAAAAGTATAAAAGGAAATCAGAGCGTAGCTGTTAGCATCACGTTCTTCAGGCAAAATGTTTAAAATACAGTAAGTAGTAGAAATTTAACCAGGTAACAGTCAGATCATGTGATACATTGATTACTGATTGATTGATTATAGTTACACAGTGAATGATGTTGAGATGATGATGATGATTTGAGCTGGATACTTCACAAAAGCCGGTCCAAACACAAAGACGCTTTTGAAGAAGAAGCAACAGATGTGCACCGGGGCAAACCTGTCCCCCCGCACCCCCACCTCCACCCCCACCTCCACCTCCACCCTCCACCCTCCACCCCCCAGGCGTCACATTCCAGAGCTCTGGAGGCCCCGTCATCCACGGAGCGAAGAGCAGATGGGCCGGAGCCGGAACTGAACTCTGTTAAAAGTAATCAACCCCCCCCCCTCCCCTTTAAGAAATAAATCTTACCCATAATTCCAAGCCTTCACTTCACCACAGAGAAATAAACTTAGCAGGTAGCTGGAGTGCTTGTTTCTGAGAGCCATTACACCCTCGAGCGCGCTCTTCACCGGCGCGGCCTAATCAGCGATGAACGCCTTCGCGCGTGAGCCGCCGCCGTCACCTGCGTGCTCTCATTAAGCAGCCATTGTGCCGGCGCCGGGTTCAGGAGGTGGTCCGATAATTGGCGCCGGTTGGGTCTAGATTAAAAACTAAAGAGGAGAATGGAACCTGATTATCTCGTCCTCCTCCCCGCTTTCCGCAATCGGCGGCATCGTTCGTTTCCGGCTCGTGTCGCGACCCCCCCCACACACACACACACACACACACACAACGTGTCACCTTCAAAACTAATGAACTCATTTAGCGTGTTTGTAACTGTATGAGTGTGTATGTGTGTGTGAGACCAAGCTGTCACACAGAGAGCATCAGCATTCTTCTCTCAAATCAAATTATGCGCAGCCCCGGAGCAGCTGAGCTTGTTTCCTGAGCGACTGTCACCGTGACGGCGGCCATTTTGTGCCCTCGTCTCCTTTGACCCGTGAAGTGACAGAAAGGCATCGTGGGACCTCTGACTCTCTGCCTGCTGACTGGAAACAGGACAACACACTCTCCGGGGGGACGAACAGTCACCTCCATTCACTCCAGTCAACCTTTCTGTGTTTCTCTCTCTTTGGAGAGGAAATCTGCTTTTCAGTCTTTATATCAATGTGAGAAATGATAAAGAAATCTTCTTTTGATTAAAAGAAATTAAAAATATAATTACAACAAGTTGTTTTGATTAACTCCCAAAAACATCTGGTCTGAGGACTTACTGAACACTGATGTAACATGACCCTTGAACTCTGATCGCTCGGCTCCCGCTGACGGCTGTGCACAGAGCCACTTCATGATATTACTGTGTAATCATGTTGTTTGTGCAGCAGTAGGAGTGAGAAAGACACACACACACACACACACACACCGATTATAGTCGTTAGATTGTGAGAAATCATGTTGCAGCTTTACAGACTCAGTTCACCTGAGCCTGAAACTGATTTGTCACTGAGACGCCGAACCCTCTGGCTTTGTGTTTTTAAGTTCTGTCAACAAAACTGCTTCTAATTCCTGAAAACAAAAAGAAAAATACGACGACAATCGCGCCGTTTGCAGGAAAACGCACCAAATCGAATCAGACGTCTAATGAGGTGAAGCGCGGAGGAAGCAGAACACGTGCTCGCGCAGAATCTTCGCTTCTCCAGAGGGAACCGAACCCCTGACCCCGAGTTTCGTGACGGCGTTCAACGGCGCCGCGCCACCACCGGTGCAGGATAAAAAAAAAAAAAGCAGCGCCTGAATGAGACGTGTCTTTGAAGAGAAAAGGTCATATTGTTTGTGTCGCCGCTGTCGCTCGCCGCGGCCTCGCTCCGGAGAAGCTATCGCCGCCGAGCTAATAAAAGGCTCCTGCAGAATTATCTGTCCCCTGATTATCAGCGGCCAGCAAGAAGGCCAAATAAAGCTATCTGTGTGTGTGTGTGTGTGTGAGCAGCCAGCTGAGAGTCCCAGCGACTTATCTCTGAGTGTTTGTTTGTGTGTGTGTGTGTGTGTGTGAGCGGTAGCAGGATCAGACGCTGCTAATATCTCTGCAGTGATAGCTTTTAGCTGGCAGCAGGAAGGAGCCTGCAGATAACGTATCGGCAGCTTCATGGTTAATGGGCGACAAAATCTACGTGTCGTAAACGTGCGCGCTGTCGTGGCACAAACACAACGACGGCGTGAAAACACTGCAACACGGTCAACAGCAGCAAAAACGCTCGTCTGTCTCATATATTATAACGTACGCAGATTAATTCACATGTTTAGCGCTGCAGCTGGTTTTAAATTCTTTGCACACTCGCCCCAAACAGTCGCCGCCGCAACGAGTGGCGAGGAGCTCCACCCGAGCGCTCGCCTGCATGTGCACGGAGTTGGGGGGCTGATCCAGGGTCTGTGCGCCATCACTCTAAAATGAACTGATAGAGGTTCTATCTAGACGAGCTCAATTATCTTTGCGACGGCGCCAAGGATTCCCCTCCCCCGACAAACAGCCGCCTATAGCTGGAGGGCTAACGGCCACCAGCGGGGGGGATTCTTATCGACGGCGCAGGCCAAAGACCGTTAGGAATAATAAGGTGGAGGAGAAGGCGGAGGTGAAGTGGCTCCAGGCCAGGCTGCAATACCGCTAACTATCACAGAGCCATTAGTGACGCCGCAGCCTTTTTCCGGTGAAGTGGGACGGAGCCGGAGCGACTTTAATTCAAATCAGCTCCACGCTGACTGTTGTTCACCTGCGTTACGACCTGAAGGACCCTCGCAGCTCCATTAGAGACGCGACACAACGGTTACACAACCAAAACGTCAGGACCGAGCCGCGCCGCGCTCGTGGCGAGAGGTGCGCTGTCCTTCAGCGCTGTTGTCACGGCGATAAAAATAAATAAATAAATGTAATAACAGACCTTAGAGATCGCCTCGGGTCTTTTATTCACATCTCCCAAACAACCTATTAGCAGTTAGACGCCAAGAAGAAGCATTTCAGCCCATTTTCTGCACCAGCTAATTGTCAGAGGGCATAAAGCCCACAAGCTTGTTGAGAAGAGAGGAGGAAGAGGAGGAAGAGGAGGAGGAGGAGGAGGAGGAAGAGGAAGAGGAGGAGGAGGAGGAGGAGGAGACGGTGTCAGCTGGAATGTGACTTTGTCCTCAGGAGATCAGAGCGGTTCCACACGACTACGCTGAGCAAATACTCAGGATTATTATCCAGTGCTCAGTGTGTGTGTGTGTGTGTGTGTGTGTGTCTGTGTGTCTGTGTGTGTGTGTGTGTGTGTGTGTGTGTGTGTGTGTGTGTGTGTGTGTGTGTGTGTGTGTGTGTGTGCGCTCATCCCACACGTACCTGACAGGAATTGATTATGTGAGTCTTATATGTCTCTGGTTGTGCTTTCTCTGGCTTCTTCATATGCTCTCTGTGCATTTTTAGCAGATATTAATGCGTGTGTGTGTGTGTGTGTGTGTGTGTGTGTGTGTGTGTGTGTGTGTGTGTGTGTGTGTGTGTGTGTGTGTGTGTGTGTGTGAGTGTGTGTGTGTGTGCGTCAGATGCAGACACTGCGGCCATAAAGAGGGGAATACCAGCCGTCACCCAGAGAGCTCAGTAGCAGCTGTTGTAAATTAGAGCCAAATCAGGTCTTCTAATTGATATTCCCAGGATCCCCGGCGCTCCCTAATTGGTGTACCTGTGCCCTGATTGGTTACCTGATTATAATTGATTAGCTGGCTCAGCTGGCCGGGGACGCGGAGACAATAGATAAATTTGCAATCGGCCATCGGGGACGCGGTGGCGGCGGAACGGGGGAAGATGAGAAATGCGTTGGCGGCGGATAATGAACCTTTCAGGACGCGCTCCACTGCAGACCCGAGCATCGCGAGCGAGATTAGCAAAAACCTGAGCCGCAATTAACCCCTTCCTCTATAATCCCAAACCCCGAATCACGCCACCTGCACGCCGAGGCCTCGCGTGTGGAGCAGGAAGCGGCACCACCGAGCGCAGCTTGACTGACATCAGCATTAACGTGGCGAATAATCCATCGCGGCGAGGGAACGCTGAGCGTTAAAGAGTCGCTCATGTGAGCGTTTGAGCAATCACAGAACAACTGCCTGATTGGGACCGAACACGTGTTAATCACCAGTGAGTTCTGCTGCCGGCAAATCACCGCACGCGCCCGATTGGCTGAACCGACACTTCGGCTGAGAGGGCGACGGAGGCCGCGGAGCAACAAGCTCCTGACTCGCGGTTGGGCGGTGTCTAAAGAGGCGGAGCCCAAGACGACGTCGGAGGAGCTTAAATAAAAAAAAAAGACGCGTGGACGACAGGAAACTGTCCCCGCGGGACGCTCCTTCCTCATAAACGCGGCGCGTGGACGTGACGCCGTCCCGGCTCTGAGGATTTATGGCGTCTTGATCCCGGTTTGATCAAGTTCAACACGTTCTCCGAACCAATTTCCAAACAAAATTCCTCCTTTGAAGTGTGAGTTATTGTGACTCGCGGCACTAATTTGGCGCAAAGGCAATTTTTTTTTTAACCCCCCCCCCCATCCCATACTACGTCTTTCCTGTCCGTCACCCCCCCCACACACACACACACCCCCCCCCTCGCCTCATCCCTCCCTCATTAGTCTCCAACAGATTTATCCAGATGTGCGTCGCGTATGTTTAATTCACAGGCCCTCACTTCTTAAGCCTTTGAAGCTCGCACTGGTCTTAATGCGTCTCCCTGGATAGATGCCTGACGGTGTAAAAGGGTGGGGGTGCTACGACGGGGACGAGAGAGAGAGAGAGAGAGAGAGAGAGAGAGACTACGAGTCAGGAGGGAGGAGGCTGTCACAGATTTACAGAGAACATAAAGAGACGGAGAGACGTCTCCTCCCCGACAACAAAAAAAAATATCTGTATACATCAATAAATTGTAGTTTACGAAGTGCAGCGTATTTATTTTCAGGCAGAAATGATGCAACAAACAGAAACATCAGCTGAGCAAATAAATCTGTTTGTTTGTTGTTGCTAATAATGTGCACGTGTAATCACAGCCTTAATTAATGCTTCCATTACAGACCTGTTTAATTATACTTTTGCATTGTGCTGGATTTTGCACGTTTCTTTTTTTCTCTTCCTCTGAGCGTGCAGCTACGGAGACGTGAATTCTGCAGCCTTTTATTTACACTACGCACATTTTTTTTTTTTATATGATCGATATAGGTTTCTTTCACCTGACGCAGCCTTCCCCGTAGTCGCAGCGCATCTCATCGGCGCCGCGTGTTTTTCCACGACAGCCGCAAAGCCCCCCCCCCCCCGTCTGATAAATACGCCCGAGTTCTGCGGCGAATCCGGCCCCGCGGTTCTCACGTTCGCCATCCAGGTCTGTGTTAGATTGTCCTGTCAGTCAGGAGGCGGCGGAGGGAAAATGGAGACATCAAAGACGGGCGAGCGAAAAAGCCTCTGACTGCATCTCAGGTTAATGAAGCGGCGTCGCTCGTCCCCGCGTCTGACCCGCTCGCACCAGCCTGTCGCAGGTTGTCATGCTCGGCCTCGGAGCTGCGGCTCCTTCAGCTGCAGACGCGAGGAGCGCGGACTTAATTACGGGGAAAACAAGCGGCGAATTCGAGCGTCGCTTTCAATTTTCCTCCCTCGCCGAGACGCCGGCGCGGGACATCGGGGAGCTTGTTCATCGGCCACGAAGACGCAGGAAACCCTTACGAGTATTATCTGACTGCGAGGGAATCTCATCTGATCCGACTTCAAATAAAAAAAAAAACGCGTATAGGTTTGCACGGCAGGAGCGAGGGCAGCGCAGGTCAGGGCCTCGCCGTCTTTACATTATTACTGCGGCCATGAAACAGTCATGCGGAGAGAGAGCAGCTCCGGTCGGAAAGGGAGAAGCGAGAATACGATTAATTGGGATGAGATGAAGTCCTTCAAAAGTTTGGATGAAATAAGTGCTGAGAGACAAAAAAGAGAACGTCCAGAGAGACGACGCTAAAAGAAAAGTCCGAACAAAAGCAGCGGAAAAACTTTAATAGTTAGATTTGAGATTTAAGAGGAAAAGCGAACGTTCTTGTGTTGTTCTCGCTGTGAAACGTTGTGTACATACAAAACTGCCAGACAGAACCCGTCCCATCTGGACCGCCTGCACGGGCGACGCACAACTCAGCTGATATCAAAGAGCAAAAGGATAAGTTGTAAGCTCTTGGCTCGCCAGTTTCTCGCACCTGTTTGTGTCGAGCGCCGCAGAATAAGGGGGGTTCGCCCGGCTTTGCCGCCGTAATCCACTTTGCGGCGTGACGGGAAGGTACAAGGGGGCGAGGACGCCCGGCGAACCCGTGGGACGAGCTCCGGCAGATTCTCGGGGTTAGTTTCGTGAAAACGCCGTTTGGGTTTCGCCCTCGCTTTGTTTCTCCGCCGTCACGCCGCCTCGCTCTCGCTCCGTCACGCTCGTGTGCTCCTCTATCTCCGTCCTACACGTGTCGCTCGGTCACACCCCGACCCACCCCCCACCAACACACACACACACACACACACACACACACACACACACCTTTTTTCATCTGTCTTTAAAGGTCCAATGGGAAAAGTAGAATATACGCACTGGTCCTTTAAATGTGGCCACAGGGCTCATTAATAAGGGATGTTCAGAGGCCGCAGCCACTTAGTGCTGGGTTTTACACACACACACACACACACACACACACACACATTTTAAGAAAATGTTGGCAAGAGTCTACATTTTCTACGCTGCCTTCACAATGTCATGGGGGGGGGCAAAAGTTCACACTCATATTATGGGGGGGGTGGAAGCGAGTCTAACAATTTCTGACAGCTTCTGCAGGCAAATTAATATTTAGTGCAAATTTGCATGTGTACATAAAAAAATACAACCTTCAACTCATTTATTTAATGTGTTACAGTGTCAGAGTGTGTGTTTGTGTGTGTGTGTGTGTGTGTGAATGAAATATTAATCCCGTGGCAGTCCTACTGTCCGACAACCTCTTCTTCCTCTTTCCTGAAATAATCTCCCCTTCACCTTCATCTTCATCAGGTAAGAGTTGGGCGTCTGGCTGAAGGGTCGAGCTCCTCGCTGTCCCACAGACTCCAGGACGACGAGAGGAGGCGCAGGTCTCGACAACTTCCTGTCCCCCCTGAGGGATCGAGTCCAACGACTCGGCGGATCCTCGCGCTTTTCGTCGCCTGTGCAACCAACAGCGAATCCATCAGCGCCACTAAGCCGACCCCGCCACACACCAGCGCCTCTTCGTTGGTTGTTAGCGCCGTGTGCATGCATTAAACCGCGAGCGATGACTCAGCAGTGCTCAGAACAGAGGTGAACACAAACACAACTTCTCAAAGTTCTCTGGAGAAACTTCTCGCTGTTTGTTCCCGATTATTCCCCCGAACGCCCGTCTCTCGCTCTCTCCGCACCGGCCTCATTATCTGCCTGCCCTCTTCCTTTCTTCTTCTTCTTCTTCTCTCTCTGTCTGTCAGCTACAGTCTTTATTACCTGTCCCTCCTCTTCCTCCTCCTCCTCCTCCTCCTCCTCCTCCTCCTACAGTGCCGGGTTGATCCAGTAAAACATCTGTTTCTTACACAAAAAAAAAGAGAAACGACAAAAAAGACCTGGCACCGTAAACGTCCCCCAGCCTCTCGGTCCCTTTACGAGGACACTCAGTCTGAACTAACACAACGGCACGGGGAGTGTGTGTGTGTGTGTGTGTGTGTGTGTGTGTGTGTGTGTGTGTGTGTGTGTGTGTCACATCCCTCACACTGAGTGGGCAGAGGAACCGTCCTTCCTCACGTCGACTTTTTAATTTAACTCGGCGGCCCTCTTGCTCTCTCATTACTCGTCCATGTATCGTCTTAATTTGCCGTCCTCCCCCCTCACTCCCTCCTTCTGTCCTGATGTGCCCCCCCCTCCCTTATTCCTTTACACTTGTTTATTGTTTTACAGCTGCTGTATTTGGACAAGGTCCTGGCTTCAGCACCTCCAGGACGGCAGAACACCAGCTGTCCAGATTTGGGAGGGGGAGTTAACATTCCTGTTGTTCCCATGTCACCTGTCATCCCCTGATTCCAGGATTTCTTTCACACACACAAAGGCTTTTTTTTTCTTCCTTCCCTCTTTAATGACACCTCAACGCCACGCGATGCCTTCAGGCTCAGCTGACGCTCAGACTCGGAACGCGGAGCCGGGTCTCGTCAGAACTTGTGAGAGGCGACGACAGGGCGAGACGGTGAGGAAAACGGGCCTCACGCCGCATGTTTCCACCGCACGAAGAGTCAGGTCTGGACTTGTGCACATGTCAGAAGCGTCACGCGTGACCTGAGCTCAGCTGTGGAGCTGTTTATGGGGTAAACATCGATTTGTCTTCAGTGTAGATCGTCGAGACAACAGGTATTCTCTTAAATTTGAATTTCGCGACTTCGAGCAGCTGAAGGCTTTAGACGCAGCACGTGTAACTTCCTGTTTCGCCTTTTTTAGTCAAAACCCTGTCGCCCGTTGAGCATATATTAGCAGACTGCCTCCCCCGTGACAAAAAACAAAAGCAGACGACACAGAGCGTGACTACCTCTGCAATTTGCATGTATGACTACGTCGCCTGCCCCCCCCCCCGTACTGCCTACGCCTGCAGCTGTCAGGGCGTCCAGATTTATGCACACGCTTCCCTTCAGTTCTATGAGTTTTTCTGTGCAAATAAACGCCCCGACTCGAACCCCCAAACTTTGTCCGATCTGATCCGAAGTCGTCTCACTTTCCCAAACTGGACCATTAACTGAACTATTCACAGAACCGAGCGACGGCGCCGCGTTCCCCCTTCCGACTAATTCAGCAAATTCCTTTGGAGCCTAAATGTAATCTCCACACTATTCATGCCCATAATACATATCTGCTTTTCATATAATTTCATTTCAAGAGGTTTTTTTCTCTCTTAGCGGCGACTCACCCTCCTTCGCCTCTCTCTGTTCATCACGCAGAGACAATGGGGTTTCCAGCCCTGTGCTACACTGCACCGCCACTCTTCCTCGCCTCCTTCCTCTTCCTGTTATGTGATTGTTTCTCAACACCCCCCAACCCCAAATCTCTCCTGCGGACAACTATCAGATCCTCTTCCCCGCAGACGTCGTCGGCCCTTTTTTTTCGGGGTTTCCAGAAAGCGCACCCATGAAGGGAAGTGGCTGGATTTAACCGCGCGGCGTCTCCGCGGCGGTTCCGCCCGACCGGCGAGGTGACGCGTCACGTACTTATTAAACTAGACGACTCGGGGAAAACTGCTGGGAGCAAAAACACGAACACAATGCGTTTGTCCAAGTAATCCCAGTAATGCACTTTTTTTTTTTTTCTCGCTGCCTATTGTACATTCAGTTATTCAGAGAGAGGGCTGTGCGGGTTGTTTTATTTATCTCTCCTTTTTTAATTTTTTGTCCCTCTGGAGCTCATAAATCAAGATGTAAATTAAAGCATGAGCAGCGACTGTGTCGTCAGGAAAGAAAGAAAATAAGACCCCCCCCTCCCGAAGCATCCGGCGGGTTCTTCTCCGTGTGAATGGAAATGAATTAAGAGGAATCGCTCCTGGTGCATTACGGGCTGAGCGGTCTGCACTCTCAAGATAAAATTATATGCATGTCGAGGTGTTAAATTTGGATTAAAATACAATTTACATTATAGCTATTGTTTCAAGCCTGGACGTGTGCAACGGATATATATGGATTTCCTTGAACGTCCATATCAAACGCGCCCAGTTTTGCATTTCCTCTGCCCAGATAGGGTCAGCTGCACATTTAAATATTAATGGCGAAAGGGACATTACATGGGTTTTACTTTGTTATAATACAGTATCACACACACCTGAGGTTCTAAGTGAGAGATTTCATTAAAAGGTATAAAGAACAATGTACTGGAAAGCATGAAAGTTCACGGCCGTTAATAAAATCTATTGCGAGGCTCCGTCGTCTTTGTTTTACGATGCGGGTTGCACCGAGCCCTCGGCAGCGTACAGTAACCTGACAGTAAAGAACGGGCCGCGTCTCCCCCGCCGACATAAAACAAAAAAAGCCCGCAGGATCCTGTCTCCGCTGCCCCGAGTTTACTGAAACCGCAGACGCACATCTGCCCCGCGTCTGGAAACAAATCAACGGCCGATCTCTGCGCAATTAGCTCCGGCGGCGGCAGCAGGTTTAAAACCTTCTCTGACCGCTGTTAGAAACTGTCCCCCCGGAGGAAGAGTAAAAAAGGAGATAAAAACGGGGAGCGAGGAACGGATGGCTCCGATTTTACCCGTGGGAGGAGAAAGCGAAGCGGACGAGATGCCAAGGAAAGAATATGGCGAGCGAGCTTCAGGTCAAGTGAGGCCGGATCAGGTGTCCGCTGAGGGTTCCCGTGGTGGGACGGGGGACGTGAAGTAGCTGCAGCAGACAGTCCCTGATGATGAAGAGTGGGGAGGACGGGCGAGGGGACGTTTTCCAAATATGTAAATTCCTGGCTGCACGAGCCGAGGTGCCTCTTCTCCTGTAATAAATCTATTAGCAGCTAATGAGGCGCCGCGCGAAATCATCTCCCGCGTCTTCATCCTCACCGTGCTCCCTGTAGCAGCGTGAGGGCGGCGGCGGCCTGTGGCGTACTCCGCGGGTTGCTGGAACGAGTTTGCAGCTCAGCAGACCACACGGCTCGGGGAGGGGGGGGGGGTGTTTACTGACTGTCTCTCGGTTGGGGAAATCCAGGATGTGGGTGCAGAGAAAGGTGCTCAGGCCTCATTTCTCCGGGAGGTGGATGTGAAATCATGTGGCCGACGAACCATGGGGGGGCCAAAGGTCCCAGGTTTTGGCCCCTCGGAGGACGGCGGTGGCGGTCGCCCCCTGGAGACATGTTAAAGACGTCCCAGAGGACATCGCCGAGCACACGAGTTGCATTTGGTTCAATGAGACGGGCCGGTTCTGCTGTTTCCGCCGTCCCACTCTGACCACTTTGAAATTTATCTTCTGGGGAGCAGGACACGGGCCGCCGACAACAAACACGACTCGGTTTTTATGGACCCGGGGAGAACGCTGCACCTCTGAGCCGCCGTTTCACCTGGATATTTATGATTGTTCATAAATAAAAGGCTTTTTGTCTGTGCGAGTCTCCCACCACCTGGAGCGAAGGTGAGCGGGCGGAGGGCACGTGGAGGTGTTTCACCGCTCAGCTATTTTTATCAGGTGGAGGTGTTTGGCCGCTCGACTATTTTTAGCCAGGAATGCAAAAGAAGTGCGCGTTAAATGTTAAATAGGACACAACGTGTCGGTCTAATAAAGATTTAACAAACGAAGATGAAAGAGGAGGGAGCGGAGAGGAGCGCCCTGAAAACGACTCGCTGGCAAATTCAAATATTCATCGATTCGACCTGCTCCCCCCGTCGTGTCCGCGCGATCCTCCCGCGCTCTCTCTCTTTTGTCTTCATTTTCTAGACACTGCTTCAGCGTTTTGCCCACCCGATATTTTCGGCATTCCACGACGCCGGAGTAAAGTGTCGGAGCGCGAAGGCGCCGATTTCTGCTGAAGATACGAGAAACGGACGCCGTGGATTTAACCCACATAAATCATCCCCGGCAGCCCGGAGTCCAGACTTGGCATCATCGGAGCCGCAGGAGACGACAGCCAGGAAGAAAAAAAAAGTCACACCCACACAGTAACACACCTTCACAAGCCCTGCAAGTGCGCACACAGGTATACACATAGATGCATGACTCATGTAAAACCAGTTATCCAGTTATGCGCTTATCAATATCATGCTAACAGCGTGAAATCTGTCACCACGTTGGTTCAGACTGCAGCAAACAACAGCCAGGACGCACAAAAAGATGAATACACAACAAAAACAAAAGGTCCCGTCCCCTGTGCTTTGCCTTGGGTGCTAATTTGGCTAAAAATAGCGTGCTAACAAAAAAACACAAAGACGGCAGACACGCTAACAATTACATCTGCTCCACATCAGCATGTTAGCATGTTGAAATTAGCGCTGCTAGCATGGCTGCCTCTCACACACGGATAGTGGACCCCCCCCCCGGGAGTGTTTGTGTTCATGTTAACGTGCGCTAACAGGAGGAACGCTCACGCACTGAAAACAAACCTTCGCCTCAGAAACCTACCTGTCGGCGAGAGGTCAAGAGTTCAGCCGTTCGCGGACGGCCGTCCCACTTCCTGCCCTCATGTCACGGTGATTAGCTCCTCCGGCTCATTAGTCATCCATATTTAAATCCCAACACATGCTGCTCCCGTTTTATTTGCATTCTTAAGCCTCGGCAGGGAAGGAGAAGAAGAAGATGCATTTGCATACTTAACAGCAGCCCACCAGAGATGGAAATAGCTGCAGAACCTTTTTAGAGTTGCATAACCGTCAACAACCGACGGCGGTCATTGTGTTTTTCCCAGCCTCCCCCTTCTCCCCCCTCGATACAACCCTTTTTGTTCCTCCCATATCCATCTGCCCACTCAGTCTTTAATTACGCCGTACTTCATATTTTTGTTCAGAGAGAACAAAGAAAGAGAAACTGTGGATGTGAGCGCGGATGGGTTTGAAAGTTGGTTTCCACTTCAAGCTGCGTGCCGGCAAAGTGACTTTGTTAAAGAGCAGTTAGTCAGAGAGGATGGATTCACGGCGTTTAGCCGCTAAGGAACCGGATGTTTCCCATTAGGAGCCGGTGGAGACCCAGCACGGAGCTAAAAGAGCGGGAACGCTGGATGTAGATTGAAGCAACGCTCCCACATCAGTCGTCCTGTTGATGTGGAAATAAGAAAGAGTTTCTTAGCAAGTTCAACCTTTCAGCTTCGAGAAGACTACCCCCAAGTGGCCAAGAATTAAAAAAAAGGTTTAACTGACAACTGGTTGTGTGAAATTCACATAAAATCACAGTAATTCATCAAAAGCCTTGATGAATAAAACCTCAAGGTATCATAATGAATAAATCTGTGGGTTTTTTTTACTGTGGAGCAACTGGCCTCAACTTTCCCGATGAATTTGTCTTTCAGCAGTTAGCACCTGTTAGCTCCTCGCACCGATGCTACCAAGAACCAGACTTTTTCTCTCTCTGATGGAGGACCAACCATCATCAGAGGTTTACGCCGAGACTACGTCAGAGCAACATCGTGTTTCACTCGCGGCGGACGAATCGCTGTGCAGAGATCTCGCTCGTTTCGTAAGACATCGTGAGGTATGTGAGGTTAAGACGTTTACTGACAGTGTGTCCTTCGCTTTGTACCAGCGGCTTTTAAAAGACACAACAGTTTGTCCCGCACGGAGACCGACGCCGTGGCAGACAAGACAAATATGCCGTATTGTGGTGCCCATGCAAAAGTCTGATTATCTCACACATACACACACACACACAGTGTGAGACGAGATGAAACTGTGCATGCTATGCAAGAAAGAAGGTCGCACTGCAGTGTCAGGAGGAAACCTATCAGCAGCTGGGTGTGCATATACAAACACACTTACACACATCTGTGAGGACAACAAGTTCTTTTGTCGCTTTTGTGAAAAAAAAAACCCAGAGACGACGTCTCCCCTGTTAAAGATGCACCGCCGCCATCTGAACGCCGTGGATCTTCAGATAGTCGTCTGTTCTGCTGTGCTGTTAAACTTCAATAAAGTTTTTTTTTTTATTCTGAAAAAAGATGGATTTCTTGTAAATGGACGGCAGCTGAGGGACACGGGGACAGACAGCTGGACCGTCTCTTCGCAGCTCGAGCATCTTCCCTCTCCTCTGTGAATCTCCCCCCCACTCATCTCTCTTCTCCCTCCACCCACCTCCACCCACCTCCCCCCCACTTCACTTTTTTTTTTTTTTGCTCACTTCATTTCAACCTCTGTCTCTCTTTATCTGTGTCCGTCTCCTTCCTCCTGCCTGGCTCTCTCTCTTTTCATCCACTCTCCAATTATCTGCTGCTTCTACCACCTCCTCCACCACCTCCACCCCCCCAACATCCAATCTGGCAGTGCAGAATGAAGCGGCGGTAGAAACAGACAGCGCGGGCTGCCCCCTCAACTTCGCCTCTTTTGATTCAGATTGATGCCGAGCGCCGTCGGGTCAAAATCGCCCACTGCTCTTCTTCTGTGGTACTTCTCAAATCGAATGAGCCGCGAGGACGATGATTCCTGTCTTTGGAAGTTTCTCCTCATTTCGAGGGGGAGGGGGGGGTCCTTTTCCCCGTGGCGATGGAAGCGCGGGGGGGAGTATGGATATTAAGAGCGAGCGTGGTGAAACGTGCGATCTTTCCAACTGCTGATTCTGGTTTTCCTCATCGTCTCTTCTTCTTCTTCTTCTTCTTCTTCTTCTTCTTCTTCTTCTTCTTCTGCCGTCGCGTTTCTTTCCACGCCTCACTCTACGTCTCGGCCCGCGCTCGGGTTTCGTCAACGCCAAACGTTAACGCACAACACTAACAGCCGTGAACGAACAGCGCAACAACACCCGCAACTGCGCAATCATCATCACTTCTGTCTCATTTGTCATCACAAGATCTGACTCGTTCAACAGTTTTGTTGTTGTTGTTGTTGTTAGAATAATTTTCACGCACTCACAAATTAACACTCGCGCTGACACCTTCCAGCGGAGGAAATGAAAATTTAATCAGATCGTGAGTAAGAGGCTGCGTCACTGTTTTTACAGCGTTACGCCGTGTTGTGATGACGGAGGACGTCACCTGCCGCCTCAACGCGAGGACACGCGAGTCGACCACATGCGCGCACAACGAGGTGAGAAACAAGATGCACGAGAGTCGCCCGCACAACCTGGAGGCGTGATGTGAAAACGATGCTGTCGGCGCCCCGTGCAGGAGGCGCCGGATCACAAACTTTATCGACAAGATGGACGACGACGGCGGGAAAGAAATACTCACGTATCGCAGGTTTGTATGAATCACGTCTGACAGCACACCTCTGTGCTTCAAAAACACACACGCACGCACACACACAGACACACACACACACACACACGCACCGGAGGTTCACCAGGTTTATAAATGCAGGCTTTTTTTCCAGTAAATTGCTACATGTGCTGCGGCGTATCTATGTAAACATTCCCAGCATACCGATCAGTGTTGACACAACCCACACACACACACACACACACACACACACACACACAGACCCACACACTGACTCCATTATCAGCCTCGCAGCGACCGCCTGGTACGTACGGGCAATTAAAGTGGACGTTAACGACCAAAGTGCAGCATCAGGGAATTCAAACATCAACAAGTTTATTTAAAACGCACTTAATGTCCGTCTTTACACGAGGAGGGAAAAAAAAAGAGCTGAATGAGTCAATGTTGTTCATCGGCAAGAAAACAGTCATTTTCATTTAGCTCGGGTCACGTAGTAACAGTCGGACGTACGTGCTGTCGGATGAGGGTCACGAGATGCAGCTGAAAGCTCAAGAAGAAGTCGAGTAAGGCGACCTTGAGTTGAGGTTTTTGTGTCAAAAGGGGTAAAAAATAAAAGAAGAGCAACCGGACCGATTGTGCTCAGTTCAGATCACAGGTAACAGCCGGCCTCGCTTCTTTGGAAAAGTTCATGCTGTGATGGAAAATCTATCCGTTTCCACGCCGGCGATTCTTTTACTTCCCGCGCCTTCTGAAGATTTTAAATCACGTCCACGTCCGTTTGAATTTGCTCAAAGCTTCTTTTTTTTTCAAAAAAAAAAATCAGACCCGTTTCTAAAAGATCCAGCGCCGGTGAGAACTGAAACCCAGCGCGCCGGCGGGTCGGTGTAGCTCCGGAGCCGAGTTCTCCTTTGATGACTCTGTGCATATTCATGACGTATAAATATGTATTTTCTCTGCAATATCTACGCTCTGCAACAAGGTTGAAACTGGCAGTAACACACACACACACACACACACACACACACACACACTCGTGCAGGTGATAGGACAGGTAAACTTATTTCCTGCGTCAGTCCCTCTCGCCGCCTGCGTCGCCCCGGCCCGTTGTTTTCTTCAAGGTACCGACTTTATTCGTCTTCCTCTATCTCACGCTCTCAGTCTCTCGCTCCTCTTATCAGCTCCTCTCCACGCCGCCGCCACCACCCTCCCTTTCCCTTTTGTTACTTTATCTCTCTCGCTCTCTCTCTCTCTCTCTCCCTCCCTTCCCGGTTTATTTTTACATCTCCTCTGCGTCCTCGCTCGTCCCGTAACCCGACCCGCGCGGCCGGCAGCTGTCTATCCGCCGGGTCAGAACCGCCTCGGCCCCTGCCCAAATATGTCGCCCCCGGGCCGGGTTCGTATTATTAGAACGACGGCGGCGGCGGCGGCGCACAGGGTGACTCACCGCGCGACACGGAGACGCACAAACCGGCGACGGCGGCATTACACCTTCGTGAAACATTTGTTTGCTCTTTGTCGACGGTCTCGCGCATAAACGCGGCGACGCCGGCGAAGGGTAGTTACGTGCCACAGTCGACTGCTTTTGTATTATGAACACAATATTGATTAAATGAAGATTTAGTTCATTAGTGGGCGGAAGAGACGGAGGCAGCGCCGGGCTGTAAAGTCAACAGCAGCGAGCAGATGGAGATAAACAGCAGAAAATGAGATCATTTAAGTTTATGAAGGAGGAGAGTACAACGCGCCACTAAAAGGGATTTGTTTGTGTTGTGTTTTTTTTCTTCACTGGAGGGCAGAGAAGCTCCGGAACAAATGAGCAAACTCGCCGCCCTGACGTCGCACCACCTTAAAAAGTTATTACGGCTAATGCGCTACGGCGGGTTTATGGGTTTGTCAGACGTTTGTGTTGCCGCTGTAAACAGCGACCGTATAGTTAATTAATGAGCCAAATAATAATTTCCATGAAAAACTTTCTTTTTTTTTGCCAAGAGCGACAAGCGATAGAAACTTACAGGAACTTCCATTATCTGAGAATTAATTGTTCTGTCCGTAAAAACAAAAGTGCAAAATGTTTCTCGTAAAGAGTTCAGATTAGCGAACGCCGGCTAGCGTAGCTTAGCATCACAATGCTAACTGAAGGTCAGTGACTTGCAGTAACTCAAGGACACAAAATAAACTACAAAAAGTCAAGTTTTAACGCTTCAATACTTTTCTACACACACTGAATTTTAATAACTTCAGAAGAAAAGAAAAATATATATATAGAAAAATATTTCAAGGATGGACCACAAAGGTGTTGATGCTGCTGGGAAATAAATAAAGGATGTGTGTGAGTGTTAAGAGTCGGGGGGGATTTGAAGAAGCTGAATGCCCCCCACACACACACACACACACACACACACCCTATCTAAATACACACAAACACACACAACACACACGCAACCCTGAGACCACCCATTCTGCAGTCGTCAGCCTGAGAGTTGGTGTCGCCTTCCACGAGCCCCCCCCCCCCCCGCAGACACACACCCGCTCACAAACGCCGACACACACACACACACACACACACACACACACACACGTGTAGCACATGATGCACAGGGTGTAAGCGAGCAGACACACTATGAGAAAACAGAAAGAGTCCCTGCAGTGGACTTTAATGAGCGCCGCAGTCAGACAGCAGCTAATAGTCATGCTAATCTCTAAGCTGCTGCCTCCGTCCCTCCATTCTCTCATCACCCCCACCCGCTCCATCACTTCGCTCATCCTTTGTTCGCCGTCTGTTCCCTCGCTCGCCCTCTCTTCCTCTCCTTTGATGCATCTCTCTCCTTTATTTTCCTCGCGTCTCCTCGGAGGCCTCTCGGAAAACGCTGTGTCAGCTCTTCAGGACGGACGGATGGATGGACGGCGGCGTGTGTGTGTGTGCGTGTGTGTGTGTGTGTGTCTTGGCTGACTGACTGTTGTGTACTTCGCAGGTATACAAATCACTTACTGACCTCATTTAAATAAATACAAGGTGGGGGGTGAGGTGAACAGATGGACTGGCGGGAGGGAGAAGAAGAAGAGAAGGAGCGTTAATGACGGGGGGGGGGGTCATTGTGATGCGCTAACGGGCCTTCATGCATATGAAGAGTGGACACGGACAAAGCCGTCACACGTGGAGATGCTAAAGCTAAAAGTGCCGACCCCCCCGACCCCCCTGACCCCCCCGACCCCCTGACACAAACACACAACACAAACTCCTCAGTGGCCGCAGCCACAAACGCGCACAAAAAAACCACAATGCTCTGGGTTTGGCGTACTCACCTGCGTGTCGCCTACAATCTGACCTGGGTTCAGCTTCAGCTTCAGCTGCCCCCCCCACCAAAGAGCTGAATGAGCCTCACACCTCACTGAAGCGTGTGACAAGGCCACAGGTGTCAGTGTGTTAGCATTTAGCTTTTAGCCAACCCCGGCGTGCACCTGTTGGTCACAGCAAACACGGCAGGGGTGTTTGATTTGAGACGCGCGGCATGCTGGGCGGGAGGTGCAACCTTGTTTCCATCTTTACTCATCATGAGGTCAGTTTAATCCTAAAGGTTTTTATTACATCGCACTTTTTAAACGCGGCTCACAAGCTAACAAACGCACATTAACGAAGATAAACTAGTCGACACTTCCTCCTTCCTCCCCTGCAACCCAAACTCACCCCCCTCCCTCCCTGGAACAGACTCAACGTTTGACTTTAATCTTCCGAGGAGTCGGCGCCAGCAGTTGCGGCCGAAGCCAATATTGCTCTTTAAAGCCCGCGGCCCGCGGCGTAACCCCGGCTTCAGTCGGCTGCCGGCGAGCGCTGACAGCTGGACGGACCCGGCGCTCGGTGCTCGCGGTCCGACGGCGACGAAGCTCCTGTTACCATAAAACGCATTAAGCAGCGGCGACGACAAAATGAATGAGGCCATATGGATTGATTTTGGTCGTATCGTTTCTGACCCGTACGCGAATTAAACTTGAGGAGCGGGAGGTGGCGAATACGGCTCCCGCTAAAGGGCCTTTGATGAGAGCGGTGATTTAAATTTTATCGTCAGGGAAGCGGCGCCCGGGTGGGAAAAAAAAAAAAAACGCCCTGTCGGCGATCAGATCCTGCTCGGCTTTAGGTATGAGAGTAAAGTTAGAGTCAGAGGTTTCACTGCAGGAAAACAGCTCTCACTGCAAACAGACCAGAGCCTGAAAATAAACAAATAAATAAATAAAATAAATAATAAAAAAATAAATTAATAAAAATATATGTATATTTTTTTAAATAAAAACACATTTTTTTTTAATAAAAAATTAAAAGATTAAAAAAGAACAAACACACTTCATTACAACATGTTAAACAAAGAGCACGCTTAAAAAAATAAATATATATATATATATATATATCTTTTTTCCCCCCAAACAACCTCAAGCAACTCAGCGCAGATTCAGTTTTTGTAAAAATACTTCCCTGCGAGTTACAGATCCCACGTTTGGGCAGAGACGGGAGGAAAACCTCCACTTCCTGTTTCATCACGCTCTCCCTCGCCCAATCTTAAAATCTCGTAAAGTTAATGTGTTCCTGTGTCTTCTTTCATTTTTTTCTCCCCTCCTTTACACCCTTAATTATGGATGCTGTCTGCCGGTGCTCATTCCCTGCAGCGTGCTGAGGAGTGTGTGTGTGTGTGCGTGTGTGTTTGTGTGTGTGTGAGAGAGTGTGTGTGTTGGGGGGGGGTGTGTGCATGGAAAAGATGAAGATGAAGATGGACAGAGGGGAGGAGGAGAAGGAGGAAGGGCGACAGAGAACGAAAGAGATTTGGGACTGTGTGCTTTACTGCTTCAAACACACACACACACACACACACACACACACACACACACACACACACACACACACACACACACACACACACACACAGGTGGCAAGGGAAGAGAATGTAATTAATAAACACAGTGGGAAGTGTTTCACAGCTAAGTGCCTGCATTTCCTCCCCAGACTGCGAGTGTGTGTGTGTGTGTGTGTGTGTGTGTGCGCGCGCTCTCTTGTGTATTGGTCGAGATGTGTTTGTGCACATTTGTGTTTGCGCTCTCTTTTTGCATATGCATGCCGTCTCTCTGGATATTTAACACATGCCACTCACCTTGTTTGCAACCTGCTAACTGTTCCCACCTTGTTTCCGGAGACGCAGGGGAACCAATTACTTATATCTTATTAAAAAATAATCCCGGGGGGATGTGTGTGTGTGTGTGTGTGTGTGTGTGTGGGGGCGGTGTACTGTGATTTAGCACCCGACAAAATGAGTTAACGCAGGTGGGTGTCAGATCCAGATTTCGCCCAGAGTATTGACGACAAAAGGGAACGCAAAGTCTAAAATCTGATAATAAGACGGACACGATTTACTTTTTACGTGTTTTTTCAAAGTGGAGAGGAAAGAAGGCGACAGCGAGCGAACGTCTCGCAGGTCATGTGACCTGGATTTGGCAGAGCAATGACAGCTTATTTATTTTTAATAAACGCAGGCTGACTTTTACGGCGGCGGCATCGCAGGATCTTTTGTCAGACGGTGACTTTTCGCTCTGCTCACACACTTGAACATTATGGCGCTTGTGCGTAGAAATGGCGTCGTGGTGGACAGGTTGGCGGGCAGGCGGACGGCGTTCTGGTCGACCATCCCTGACGCAGTTTGACCATTACTGCATCTCGCGTCTTCGTGATTCAGCGGCTAAATGAGCGCGGGATGTGGCAAAAGCATTTTCCCCTGCAGCCGCAGCACAAGACGTAAAAAATACTGGAGGCAAGCGGAAGTTTGTCAGAATTACAGCGTGGGGGGGTGGACGCCACATCATTTAACCATAATTGGTCACTTTAGAAACCTGCGCCGACATGGTGAGCGACTCACGGGTCTCAGTTGTGTTTAAATGGCTCTGCCCTCTCCCAGAGCTGCAGCAGCCATTTAAATGAAAAAGGTTTTAAATAAAGGGGCCAGAGAATCGACCGCGATTAACTCAGCCTGTCTGTCTGGCTCCCATACGTACAGATGCTCTAAAGGTGTGTGTGTGTGTGTGTGTGTGTGTGTGTGTGTATAAAGGGCCGCGGCAGCAAAAATGAAGTGTAAAAAGTAAGTGTGAGCGAGCCAGACTATCGACAAGTCCGTCAAAAGTCATGAGGGTCGGCGAAAACCCAGATGTGTTTTTTTTTTTTCCTCCTGTCGGTGTTCTGAAGAGAAACACGCTCAAATATTTTTATAAAATTCTGGATTCAGCAAAATCTAGGAAACGCACCCGGGCGTAAAGATCTCGCAAAGCTTTCAGACGATCACTTCGCCGAAAAAGCAGGACCTGGCACTTTTTTGTGACCCGGCACAGCGAGCAGAGGTGGTGTGTGTGTGTGTGTGTGTGTGTGTGTGTGTGCGATGCTGCTGTCTGTGGAGGCAGACTGCCCCAACGTCTGCGGCGCTAAACTAAGCTAAACCGGAGCTCGGTCGGGACGGGCGCTGACGGAGAGAGTCGGGACGGGACGTCGACGAGGATGTGGAGACGTGACAGAAGGGACCACGGCGACCGCCGCCGCCATTTTCAAGCCATCAATTTTCAGATTAAGTTGCATAACCTGCTCCCGGAGGCAGAGCCGTGCCGGGGGCCGTAAATAATCTCAACCACCGCGCTAAATCTCAACAGGCGAAAATAACGCTGGAGAAGCAGGAGCACGGCAGCGCTACATCACGTCAGGTGAGCGGAACGGAAAAAGACGACGTTGACAAAAAAGAAAGCGACAGGCTGTTTACGGAGAAAATAACTCTCTGATGATCGTTTACTGTCCTGAAACATGCGTGGGCGATGCACATATATACATACAGGAAACGTGTCAAAGCTTCAAAGCTTTGGCCGTTGTCACGGTAACCGACACACGCATCACCGTTCGAGTTTTCTTTACTTTTCAGCCTCTTCTGGTAAACAGTTTTACATCGAAATCAACAAAAACAACAATTACTAAGTGGCACTTAAGAGAACAGAGGGATGGAGGTGGGGGCTGCGCGGGGGGCAGTGATGCTGAGGCCCCCCCCCCCAGGTAAATAAAGGTTATTAAGTGCGTCACCTGATACCTGGCGAGGAAAAGAGGAAATTAGGGGAATAAAACAGGCGGCGGCGTCTTGAGCATTCACCTCACACGCACACACACCGTCTCTCCATCACTTGCCCTCTCAGCTAATCTTCTCCGCTCTAATACACGGGAGGGGGGGGGATGTCAGGTGGGGTGTGGGTGAGTGTGTGTGTGTGTGTGTGTGGGGGGGGGGGGTCATAAAATCTGATTTGCTTCCACTCCTCTACTGAGAGCCACTAATTCCCAATTTTGCTCTTCCTGTCCACGCCAGCGTACCTTTCCATAAATTGAGATTCTCTCGCACGCACGCACACACACACACACTCTCACACACATTCACACACACACACTCACACACACATTCACACACACACTCACACACACACTCTCACACACACACACACAAGCAGACATTGTTTTTTTGCACCATCGAGTGCAGTTGGCGTGTTGTGGCAGACTGGACACTGTGCTGTCATTAACAGAGGGATGTGAATGGACTGTGGTCATTACCTGTGTGTGTGTGTGTGGGGGAGGGGGGCTGCATTAATTTAAGACAAACAGAACTGGATCATGGGATTATCATCATGGGGGAGATTAATGTCGTTCAATGCAGGAAAGGACGACGGGCGAAGATGAGTCCACTCGTCATCGCGGCGAGACGACCTGCGTCTCTCACGCCCTCACAGGTGAAACGCTGGAAACCGCGGCGGCGTCTTCAGAAACACGCGCGGGATATTAAACTTCACCACAGAGAGGGCTGCGCCGCGGCCTCCCGGGTCGCACTGCATGATAACGTAATTACAACTTCCTGGATCTCACGTGCGGCGTGATGATCTTCATTAAGTGGCATTTGTAGTGTGTGTGTGTGTGTGTGTGTGTGTGTGGGGGGTCTCACTGCGAATCAAAGCCCTAATGATAATAACAGCAGCGTTTTATTTACACACAACAGCAGCTCTGTTCCTGCAGCTGTGTCATCTCTGCGCTCCCGTGGACGCGCTCTAATTGTAGCCGGCGCCGTGATGTAATTGTCAGTTGTTGTGACTGCGCCCGGGGTGGGTGGGGGTAAGGGGGGGGGGCAGACTCTGACGGGCAGTAAGGTAACGCAAAGTCCCGTATCGGCGACCCCTTCATTTCTCGCCGTCGACCCCCAGCGTCTCGAAACCGTCCACGCTCTCTCCCCCTGCACATGACAGGTGCGACCTCCTGCGCCCAGGTGAGGGTGAGGTCAGGTGAGCCTGCGTCAGGTGAGCCTGCGTCAGGTGAGCCTGCGCCCAGGTGAGCCACGAGGAAGATCACCTGGTTTATCTGACGTGCAGAAACGCTGCAGCGAATTAAAAAGCGGTGTCCCACACATCTCCACTTTCTACTTCCTGGTGCTGTTTATATTTAGTGCCCCACCACCACCACCACCACCACCACCACCACCCTTCATTACCACTCGCAGCGCTTCTAAATCAAAGTCGCTCCTTCCTCACCACGGTGCCACTGCTACTACTCCCGCCGCCGGTCGGTCCCGCTCGACACCCCGAGACTGGGAGAACTAGGGCAGGCAGCTCCTTAATTACTTCATTAATTTTAATCTGATCCAATTAATTACATTTTTTTTCTCCCCGAGCTCTCGTTCTCTCCGCTCGGCGTTCCGGTGAGTTGGAAGTTCCCTCGGACGGGAGTGCCACCGCGGGAGACCTTGCGTGTCCTCTAGTGCGTTACTAGAAAAAAAAAAAGGTAGAGGAGAAAATCTCTGCCCCCCCCCAAAATCAATTATTTCTCTCCCCTGGCCAAACAAAGACCCCCCCCCCCTTGTTATTCCACAATTATTCAGCCCGGTGCTCTGTCCAATTTTGTGCATTGACAGCACTTAAGTAGCTCCAATCACGGCCTGTGAGTTTAACCCCGCTCGACCCCACCCACACCCACACCCACACCCACACCCACAGCAGTCGGTGCTGCCTTTTGGTCAGAACACACACGGGACGGGGGGGCTCTGCTGTGTGTGCAAAATAATCCAAGATGGTGGGAGACGACTCAGAAGGCCCCACGAGCCTTCCAGTGCGTCACAGCACCTGCAAACGCTTTCCTGCTCCGGCTGTCGTCATGACGACCGCTGGCTCCAGCTTTTACAAACACACTTTTTTTTTTTCTGTTAAATGACATTTTTGTCGCGTGTGACAAATGCAACCAACAATCTGTTGCATGCGGCCTCGGGCGCCGTGATTGTAATTCATCAATACAGAACGTAACCGGCAGGAGACCCCGCGGACCCGCCGCCGCAGGAACGATTTATTATGACGCGTCGCATTTCATTTGTGGACGGGACAAATGCCCCCGTGACGACATTACTCCAATACCTGCCCGCTCCGGCTGACGACGGGAAATTAAACTTAGCGTGGAGGAGGAGCGGGCCGATCACGGGTCCGGCGTCGGTCCGGATCAGAACCACTTCTCCGGAGACGGAGACGTCTGACGCCCGGGCTTGATTTAGCTCCGTCAGGAAGGCGCGGGTCATTATTCCGCCACATAAGTTTTATGGCGCCGGCGAGTAAACTGCAGCTTATGTAACGCAACACAACAACACAACACGGCTGAACGCGACGCGCTAAATCACCGAGACAAGCGAGCGCTCGCCGCTCACGGGGCGGTGGCGGGCAGAACTTCACGTTTTGACTCATTTCTGCGCAGATACGTAAAGATTTGTGCTGAGAAAAGATGGAGGATACTAAGAATTTACTACATTCCAGGAGCGTTTGCTTCCACAAATATGTTTTGTAGGAGATTTTTTTTGATGATCAGCTGAGAAATGAACACGGTGAAGAGATTTTTAGGGCAAACTGTTCCAGAGCGGTTTTATATTCATCATTTTCGCACAGTTAAAGCTTACTGCGTCCAGCTGTGCGGTTACGCTCCGACTGACAGGGAATTAATGCAGGAACTTACCTTTCCTGTGCACGGACACGTCTGCACGATATCTGCAGAGGAAACACACAAAAAGCAGCAGAGGTGAGTCACAACTTCAAATAACTTCCACCACGCTAACGTGACGCCTGCACGATCAGCAGATCCACAACGCGGTGACACAAATCTGTGTTTTCATACACGTGTGGCATTTAGGTACGAATCAGCCGACGCCACGTGGAGCAACGCAAATATAAATCTACAGGAGTGTGAGGAGCAGACAGGAGCAAGGTGTAGAGTAACACCTGGAGGTGTGAGTGTGTGTGTGTGTGTGTGTGTGTGTGTGTGTGTGTGTGTGTGTGTGTGTGTGTGTGTGTGTGTGTGTGTGTGTGTGTGTTTAAGGGATTGCCCGTGCTCTTATCACTGGAGTCCATGCGGGACACAGAAAACCTGGACCCTCAATAAAACAGACAAACTCGCTCCGAGTGAAAACAAAATGTCAAACTGAGAAACTGCTGCGCCGAGAAACTTTCTGTGTTTCGGGCAGAACGTGAACCTGAATATTAAAACAACGAAACAAAAACATCAGCTGCTCCACAAAAACAACTGAGGCACGTTCGCTCTTTCTTTGAGAAGGACGAGCGACGTCGACCCCGCCTGCGGGAACCGACCAATCAGAGGGCGGGAACAGGCGTCCACCCCGCTTAGCTGGGCTAGCCACCGTTAGCATTTCCCATCTGTTGACTCATGTTTTAATAGCGCCCTGATTTTCCAGGCCTGTTAAGGGGATTTAAAAAACGGAGCCCGGCTTTACTCACAACAAACTTTCGAGCACCTCCACGTTCCCGCCCTCGCACTTTTCCCGTCACGTTCCATTTTCCCCAATTTCCGTCCGATCGTTGCCACCGGTCGATCCTCCGCACGGAAAAAAAAAAAAAAAATGATATTCATGTAGTTACGGGGAAAATTATTAAATAAACGCAGACGGGGAGAACGCGTGGGAGAGGGATTATGCATTTCAAATCGTTCCTCGGTGCGACTTAATAAGTGTATCCGACACCTTGAGGAGGAAACTGATTGCTTCTGTTCGTGTGGGTAATATTTTCCATGTCGACCGCGTCGTGAGGAAATAATTACGAAAAAAAAAAAAAAAAAAAGCTGTCTTCTCCGGCAGACGATTGCTTCCTCCATGTTCCTCCCGCTGAGTGAGTGTGTGCGTGTTTACAGCGTGCACGTCCTCGCTCGCCTGCATCAACCTCCCCAAGGTTAAAGGGTCCGTCCGCGGATTTACCAAAACATTTTCTTTCTTTGTCCGGCGTCTGTCGGTTTCTCCTGCCTCCTCCCGTTAAAGCTCACGTTCTTTTTAACTTCTCATCCTCCTGCTGTTCCTCCACACCTCTTATACTTCACTTACAGTATATTAGCTACTCTAATATACACTCATTTAGTGTATTTAATACACTAAATACGACAAACATACACGGTACAATCTCAAACTCATGTTTAACTTTAATAATATTATTAATAAATTACCTTAAAAACTGGAAAGTAGTGTTTTCTTTTTACAGAGGTTCTCAAACGCCACATCAGGGTGGGGACATATATATATATATGTAAAAGGTATATGATACGGGTCAAGTGTTATAATGAAGTGCAATAATGTACAATATCATTACAGTTTAATTTAGTATTTAGTTCTGCTTTATTGCTTCCTCTGCGTTAAAGTCATCAATCACGACGGGCCGGCCTCCTTCTCCAAGGTTAGCTTCACCACACGCAAACTTTTTTTTTTTTTTAAACGCCACACACTCTACAGGAGGGGGGGGGAGGTGGGGGGAGGCATCTCATCAGCAGCTCGATCAATATCGCTATCGATCAGTATTATTAAGCCTTCAGAGCGGGCGAGACACGAGCACGTGAGCTGAATACGTGTGCGTCGTCATAAACGCAGTGTGGACGTGATGAAGGCTCGGTGGAAGTTTTTGTTGTTGTTGTTGTTGTTTTCGTGTTGATCTGAGACGCGACGGAGATGCCACACAACGTTGTCCACGCGCACACATGGGGGGCTCAGGTTCATGGGCGTCTTTCCACGACGCTCAATTACAGCGAGCCGGTTGGTTAATTGTTTGGCTGATACGGGTAGAGGAGGAGGAGGAGGAGGGAGGGGGAGGGAGGGGGAGGAGGAGGAGGAGGGAGGCACTTGATTCATGACAGGGAACCGCAAGTTTGAAGGGTGTCGACAGATAAGACTGCAAGGGTAATTAACAGAAAGAGAGAGGGATGATGGGAGAAAGGAGAGGGAGAGAAAAGTGCCAAGCAGAATAAATGTCATAAAACTGTCCTAGGATCCTATAATGACTTCAAAAAGGGGGGTGGGTCTGGGGGGGGCTGGTGTGGAAGGAGGGAGATAAAGAGAGGAAGTGAGTGAGAGCAAGAGGAGGAGAGGAGAGAGGGCAATGATTAAGGGCATAATTCCATTTTATTGCACAATGGAGCTTCAGTTCAGGATGCTGGTGGGGGGTTGGGGGGGGAGGGGTGGTGCTGAATCCACGGACAATTAACCTTTACAAAAAAAAAAAAGAAAAAGAAAAAGCCCCTAAAATACAAGCTTTGATCCTTCTCAAGGTCAACAAATGTCAAGTGGAGGGAGGCGCGCGTCACGACAAAAAACAGTGACATGAACAATGACGACAACAGCAACAGCAAAAGGAACAACAACAACAACAACGACACCTGACGCACACTCAACTGTTTACTTTGAGGGTGTTATCGCGGGCCTGGGGAGGGACTGACAGGGTGCGGCCCCGCCCCTCAGTAAAACCAACATTATTAATAACAGTGAGTGTTCCCTCGGGTGGGGGGGGTGGGGGGTGGGGGGGGGGGCTCAACAGGTGCCCACGGCTAATTGTTGCCCCCCCACCCTTTTACATTGATTCTCCTGTTAACCAGCAGAGCATCCATTGTCTTCGGCTTACGCTTCTGACCTTTGACCCAGACCTGCTCGGTTCACAGAGACACATGGGATTCAGGAGTTTGGGCGTCTGACCCTAAATACAAAAGAAGTGGTGGTGGGGGGGGGCACATTCCACAGCCATGGTCGGGGGGGTTTGTGTGTGTGTGTCAGCTTTTATCACCCTGTCTGTCCGCGGGTCTTTAGTCTCGACCCGGGTCCGTTTCACTTTCCAGAACCTTTCACCCCCCCGTGTGTCTCCCTCCATCGTTCTCCTTTCATTATTCCCCGATGAGAGTTTGACCTAATCTCCTTCTCTCTCCTCTGTGGCGTCTAATCAATCAGCCCCCCCACACACAAGAGGAGGAGAGGGGGAAACAAGCGACTGTAAGGGAAAGGAAGCGGTGTGTCGGGGCAGGTCTGACGGATGGGAAGTGATTTGGGGAACGTTGCGGCGCGTAAAGGCCTTAAATTTATTCCCGCGGCGTTCCCCCTCATTGAGCTCAGCATTACGGAGGAGTCATCCCTCCTCCTCCACCCCCCCTCCTCACTCGCTTATCGTTCTCTGTTCTTGTTGTGTTCGTTTACTTTTCGTGTATTTCATCTTCTCTCCCTTCTCGTTACATCTGTGACGCAAACACCCCTGCCCGAGTATTGTGAATATTACGGTAATAAAGGTGTTTAAGCGCACCTGTATCTAACGCATCACAGACCAGGAAGTGAAACGCTCACAGAGCTCGGTCGACATGTTATTTTTCCCGTCAGGTTTCCTTCTTAACATCAGCTCGGCAAATGAAACCTGTACCATGAAGCCGCCCCACGCTAGCGGGCAGTTAGCAAGCTCGTTAGCTTAGCTCGGTCGCTAAGGGGACGATGAGGCGGTTTTAACTCGGCAGGCGTTCGACTCCATCGCGTGTTTCGTCAGTCGAAGCGTTGAGCGAAGAGCGACCCGCACGGCGGTGAAGTCACGAAACCAAAACAATGAGCTGAAAGACGCTAAAACTCAGTGTGGAGCAAAGAAACGACAGCGATGAAGATACTGTGCTGCATTACCGGGCTCTAACTGAAACATGCCACACGGTACCAATAGTACAACAAAGTACATAAATCACCCTGCCACAGTAAAAGTACACACGCCGCGGTACATAACGATGTTCATTTGTCTCCCACAGGAAAAAAATGAACGGAGACGAAAGTGTGCTAGTGCCAAAAAAACAAAAATGTCTGTGTTCACCTCTCGTATCGGGATCTCTCTTTATCCCCCCCGCTGCCCCCCCCCCTACACACACACACAGACACACACACACTGCCCCCCCCATCCCAGGCAGGTGAGCCGGGCTGTGGGCTTAATGAGCTGAGGAGGGGGGGCCCTGCTGGAGAAGACCGGCCCGATCTCCGGGGGCCAGGATTCGCTTCGCAGGACACACAGAGAGAGACGGGGGGGTGGAGGAAAGGGTGGGGGTGGGGTGGAGATAATCGAGAAAACCATCCACCTGCTGCCTTGCTCAGCCGTTTGTCCCCCCCCCCCCGTCATCACCCAAAACTTCATCATAATTCATCCCAATCTCTCTCTCTCTCTCTCTCTCTCTCCCCCCCATCACTGTATCTCTGTTTCCTTATGTGGCTCCTTGGGATTGGACAAGCTTCATTACCCCCCTGTCTTTGATGTACCCCCCCGCCTTTGATGTATTCCCCCCCCAACTCATTTGTTGTTTTGTTGTGATTTACGTTTCTTTTGCCATGACGCCACATTAGCATTAGCTCAGACTCGTTAGCCGGGTCATCTTCCTCCGTCTGCCCCTTCATGCAACATGTCGTAGAGTCGGACGGACGCGCAACCTCGGCTCACGCGCAAGCTGCTACACACACACACACACACACACACACACACACACACACACCAGTGACATCTTTATTGTGAGGTCACAGCCAGAGGACGACTCGGGCCGTTAGTCCTGATTTTTTTTTTGTTGCTGTGAGTTCCATTGCTGGAAGACAGAGGTCAGCACTGAGGCAGCGAACACACACACACACACACACACACACACACACACACACACCTGCAGCATAAGGTGTGCAGTGAGGAGTTCATTCAAAATGTGAATCTAATGGGATGTCAGCAGGGGCACGTGCGCAGTTCTCACTTCCTCGTTGCATTTTTGTAAAAGTTGTCGACTGAAAAATATCCCGCGGGCGATAAAGTTTAGACGGGAGTTAAAGTTGTTGTCTGCTGATGTCACCGCGAGCGTTTTGCCAAAAACCTGCTCACGTGTGAATATTGTGTTTATTCATCTGGAAGATCAAACACAAAGGATATTGTGTTTGTTTTGAATTTCCGAAGAAAGAACACACAATTTATTGAATACAGTGTTTTATATATACGGAGCCGCAAAATGTACAATGTGTAAATAAAACGAAATCAAATTCAAATGCAGTAATCAGCGGCGAGTTTTGTGACGAGGAGCCCGACCGAACGTTCACAGGACACACATCTCCTCAGGTCTCACCTGACGGAGTCCGACCTCAGGATCTAATCTAGATCAGCTGTTAGTTGCAAAACAAGGTGATGCAAGTTGTTGAAGTTAGCGAAGCTGCAGCGAACGCGGGGAGAGAGCGACGGGACGGGCAGTGTGTAAATAGTTGTTTTTTTTTCTTTTTTTCCTTCCACCCCAATACAGTTGTCCTCACGAAAAACTCAACAGATGATATAAATATAAATATCCTTCATGCGTACCGTGACACCGGTGATCCGGTGCGTACGACAGATACGCGGTCTCTGCGGCGGCGCCCTCCTCGGCAGCGGAGACGCCTCCGGACGCCCGAGACGCCTCGGCCTCACTTGGTTTGCCTCTGGCAGTACGAGAACCTCCAGCGCCGGTCGCTGTCAAGGAGAAATTTATTCATAATCCTCGTGAATAAATAGGTTTTTCTCACGCCGGACGTGGATGTCGGGCTGCGACAGGCCGGGAGAGGAGAACTCACCGCGCCTCGCCGCTGAAGGAGCTTTTCACTCCCGTCAGGAAGTTGCTGTCGGCGACGGGCCAGCTGAAGTACTCGTGCCAGTGGTTGACCGTGGGTCCGTCCGTGCAGTTGAACAGGTTGAGGCTGGAGGCGCAGCAGTAAAACTTCCACCTCGGAGGAAAAACGACCAGGCGTTGGTTTGATCACGGGCTCGACGCGCGGGGAACGAACGGCCGTGAAGCGGACGCTCACCTCCTGTCCTGGAGGACGGTGCTGAAGGTGCTGAAGACCCCGGCGATCACCTCCTTGTCCCTGCACCTGAAGTCCATGCCTTCCCAGTATTGGTTCACCTCGTCCGACCAGTGGCATCTCTTGGTCACCTCGAACGCCTTGCAGGAGATCCCCCAGAGACGATCCTTCTTCTCGCTGTTGTGGGAGCTGCGCCGCGCGGCGGGAGAAAAAAACGTGGTCAGGAATCGTAACGATGACCCCTCGCCACAGAGACTTGATGCGTCGGCGCCGCTCACCTGGTGATGCCGGACACGGCTTGGCCGGACGGGCACTCGCGGCTCAAAGTCTCCCCCAGCACGTTGTCCCACTGGCCGTGCTTGTGCAGGTAATTCTCTGCAGGAAAAACAAGCCGCAGGGTGAGAAGAACCGTTTCACGCGCATTATGTGTATTTTTGTGAGCTGCACGCTCGCTGTCGTTGTGTACTTACTGCAGTTGTACAGCTTGTTGATTTTCAGGATGTCCTTTGATGACATGTGGAGCCTCTGGCCGATTTCTCCTGTGGACGAGACGGGGGTGATGGTGTCCTTCCCGTTCTTGGAGAAGTCCTTCGGTCCGTAGTGCATGACGGAGGAGAGGTCGTACGGGACGTTGAGGTTGTTGGTCTCCAGCCGGTTGAAGTTCACCTCCAGCCCGTCCTGGATGTTCTCGTAGTTGATCTTGACGTAAATGTCGCGGTCGGTCCGGCTCTGCTCGTGCAGGAAGCCGAGCGCGTGGATGAGCTCGTGCTGGATGATGGCGTGGTGGACGCAGCCCTCGCCCAGCGACAGCTCCTGGAGCCCGCCGGTTCTCCCGACGAGCGACCAGCACCCGGTCTTCTTCACGATTCTGACGTAGTCGGTCTGGCTCTTGTGCGGGACGAAGCGTACGCAGGTGCTCAGGTGGAAGTCGTCCATGGCGCTCCGGATCGCGGTCTTCTCGGAGTGCGTGAAGTCGCCGCTGACGGTGTACGGCACTTGGACCTGATCCTTCAGCACCAGCCACCTGCAGTTCCCGCAACTCTGCGCGTTCCTTCCGTTTTTGACCACGACGTCTCCTTCGGCGAAGAGGTTTCTTATGGGGCTGTTTGCCGTCAGGATTTGCGAATTGACTATTTGGGTGTCTGCAAAAAAAAAAAAGAGAGATTAAAAAGAGATTTAGTCAAATTAAATTCATGCAAAAAAAAGCATTAATCTTCCTCCTATATTAATTTCTGCCAGCAAGGAGCAGAAGAATGACACTACTCACCTATTGTTCTTGCTCTGCAGTAATTGAAACTCCAGCGATGATCTCTGTCAATTAAAAAACAAATGAAGTCATTATGTTAAATCGTTAGAAAGCTGATGTCTAATTTACCGAGGCCCGGCTCGTGTGGCGGAGCTAACGCTAATTAATTACGCGTCGCGAGCAGGAACACGGGGGAGCGACCCGCTTACCCGTCGTCGTTCCGGCTGTGGGTCCGCAGGCCCGTCAGGAAGTTGTCCCCGGGGACCTGCCACTCGAAGTCCTCGGACCAGTAGTGGACCTTCGGGGTTTCTCGGCACTCGAACGTGATCAGATTTTTGACGGTGCAGCAATGGAAACTCCATCTTTGAAAAATGAGACGTTGAGAAAACAACTCGATGATGACGAAACTGAAGATCTGAACGTGTGATTTGGACGAGCTACCCACTCTCTGTCCTCATTCGCCACGTCGTAAAAGCTGAAGACGCCGTTGACCACGTGATTGTTCGGGCAGTTGAAGTTGAGCTCCTGCTGGTGCAGGTGGTAGAACGGGGACCAGGAGCACTGCAGGTCGGCGAAAGGCCGGCATATGATCTTCCATAGGCGGTCGCCGTTGGCGTGGGCGCTGCGCGGCGAAACAGAAATGAGTGACGAATTCAGGGCGTTACGCGCTGTACGCACGCCAGCGGACGCTCGCCTGCGCGGCTCACCTCACGATGCGAGACGCGACGTGATTGTCTGGACACGTGAAGTGCAAAATGCCTCCCTCTTCGTTGTCGTAGGTCACTGCTGCACATCCAGCTGCAGAGCAAACACACAAACAAATTTAAAAAGTTAATCAGGAATCTTTACAACAAGGTTTGCAATATCAATAAATATAAAAATAAGACGTTCTTACCCGTGAGGAAGATGAAGAGGGCGATGAAGGTCCACATGATGCGTGGTCCCGTCGGGTTCTGTCGGTTCTGTGGGTTCTGTGGGTTCTGTGAGGAGACTGTCTCCACCTGCAGCAGGTGCTGCAATTTATACGCTGGCGATGCAACGCCGCCGCCGCGTGTGGGCGGGCGTGTGGAGTTTTTTTTGTTTTGTTTTTGGCTGGTGTGCGTGGACACGTGTGATGGCTTCCTCATACCCGACCGCAGAGAGAGTGTGAGGAGACGGTAAAAAAAAAAAGAAATTAAAAAACTCCTCTCAAAAGTTTTTCATCAGACGACGCTCGTCCCACATGTTCCTCATAACTTTAGCAGAACCAGCCTGTGGCGCAACATTACGCAACTGTCACAATTATGAGATATTACTCTTAGTTTTCAATTCCTGCAATAAAGGCATACTTCTTCTACTACTATTATTTGGACAATTATTATTATTATTATTTGGACTACTACTACTACTACTGCTCACGATAACCAAAGAACAGGAAATACTCGATGCCAGTATTAAATCAAATGTACGAGTCAGGTATTAATATTAATATTTATAAGTATTACAGATGATGCAAAAACAAAGTTTTTATGACTGAAAGAAAGAGTGAGAGAGAAAAAAAAGCCAGAATTACTAAATAAAAAAATCCTTCGTGGGATTTTCCTGTCCCGACCAGTAAAATATAAATACACTGTTTGTTCATCCCGGTTAATGTGAACGCTCCCTCGCTCCGAGCGCAGCAAGTCACAGCTTCCGGCAGTGACGTTTAATGACAAGCATTAAATCAAATAATTAATAATAAATAACAATAATTTAAAGAGAGTTTTCTTTCTCTTTTAAATGGAGATATCTCACGTTTAGTCGACAACAAACGGAGGAGAACTGTTGTGGTATCCGACCTTTTGTGTATTTGTGTTTTGTTTTGATGCGTTTATACACGTTTTCTCTTATATTTTCGTTAAAAAAATATCTGCGGCCCGGGGGAAACTTCTGTTGTACGTCAGTCCAGCAGCGAAGAAGTAAATTCTTCTGACTGATCGGGCGCTCGAAGTTGCAACAGCTTAATCGTCGCTCGCGCTTTCAAACGCCGCTAAATCAGGTGTAAATTAGAGCGAGCTGTGTGCAAACACGCAACGTCCCAGTAATGACGGCTCACGTCAGCGCAGGTAACAATTACGAGTCATCATGTGTGCTGTCAGGTATAATTGGGTGAGTCATTTTGTGGGGAATGTACTGCGCTAATTATCATTTATTGGTATAGATTAGAGAAATCTTCCTGGTGTGTGTGTGTGTGTGTGTGTGTGCGTCCCACACGGGTTTATACAATAACGAGGTCACGCTAATATTCAACGTGCAAGGATAAACCAGAGGAACAGAGCCGGGGGCGATTCACGACGCGCCGCACCACCCGCCACCTCGCAAAAAGTGCACGCGAAACCGCAAGGACGACATTTTGACCCCGTCTGACCTCTGACCCCTAACACAGCTTCCGCGCATTCACACCTGTACCGATGCAGCAGAAAAACAAAGAGATGACAGAAAGGCTTCAAGTCGTGCAGCGGCGTCTTCTGCAAGAGGAAGTAAGCGACGTAGATCGGTCGGGTGGAGGCTTCCTCTGCCAGGTGAGCCTCGGAGGCCCGTGCGCGGCGGTGGTGGCGGCGGCGGCGGCTTGCGTGTGGGGGGTGGGGGTGGGGTGGATTGCCTAATGCAATGAAAAGCCACCGTGGCTTTTGTTTGTCCTGCATGACGGGGAACAAAGCTCGCCACAAGTGGGGCTTAACATTCCCTCTGGCTGGAGGAGAGGCAGCTGGCACCGCGCTGACGAGCTGAGGACGCGGCAACGGGGGCGGATCGGGTTTCCGAGGCCGCTAGGAATGCGTGGGAACTAGCTGAGGTGGGGGTGGGGGGCGAAAGGAAAGTTTTCCTTAACTCCTCACACGCTGGCAAAACTTCAGGGCGAAGACGACGACGGTGACGAGCCTCAAAACCGAGCGGCGTCCTCGCACTTTACTACAGGTGCTGTATGCTGATATTCACAATGTGTACTCTGTGTAAAGTTACTACGTGTGCAGGACCGGCGTCGCAGCTGATCTGAGGTCAGCAAAAGACGAGCCGGTCAAAGGAAACCTCAGTCAGCGCACAGTTTGAGTCTCTTCAGGATCTGAACAGCGTTGGACAGAGGAACTGGGTCTGGCTTCATGCAGATAATGACCTGAAGCACAGAAGGGGACCCGGGACCCGGACCTGGACTCGGACCCCAGAGACCAGGCCTCGTACCCCGCGACGTTGACATGTGACGCGTGGTGACAAACCTCTGCAGGTTAAAACACCTGCAACTTGAGTTTCTTTAAATGTGATGTGTGTATTATCATTGTGGCAGCGCAGACACAGTGTGTGTGTGTCTGTGTGTGTGCATGTGTGTGTGCTTGTGTGTGTGCTTGTGCGTTGAGGTAAACACGAAGCCGCGGCGGCCTGCTCCCATTACAGCCGCAGAGTCAGATTAATGGGCCGCGGCCTTTCGTGTTAAGGCTGGGGAATGTGCTCCATTTCTCACACGTACACAAAAATCACACACACACACACACACACACACACACACACACACACACACACGAACAAAACGCACACACACAGATCGATTCAGCACACACCTATCTTGTCAAGCTCCTCCCACACTGGCAGCTCAGCAATTGGTCTATCCTCCCTTGTATGTCTGTATTGCACACACACACACACACACACACTCAGGGTAATGGCTAGGACAGACAGCAGGTGTCCTTTTAAGTGAATCACGACCCAGCACTTCAGTGTGTGTGTGTGTGTGTGTGTGTGGTGTGTGTGTGTGGATTCTGCTTCCCCGTGACTAACTGGGGCCCCAGAGGCCGGGGGGCCGGGTGGTGTTGGTGTGTGTGTGTGTGTGTGTGTGTGTGTGTGTGTGGGGGGGGTCGAATGAGGGTGAGAAAAGCTGAGGATGAAGGGGGACCCATCGTTCATTCGATTAGTTTCGTCCGCAGGTTTCAACACCCCCACCACCCCCACCCCACCCTGACCCGCCCCCCTCATACAAAGACAGAAACCTCGCGGACCTCAACGCATCGAAAACAAACGCCCACAATCTGGTGTCGCGTTACTATTATTTAAAAACAAACATTATTCCAGGTAAAGTCTGTCATTATGCCACTTTTACTGAGCTCCAGGAGCGCGTGTCACGTGACACGTTTTATCCAATCGTGATCGAGCGACTGGGCCCCCCCCCCGTTATCATGCACCTGTCAACGTCGTATTCATTTAAGGTTTAATAAAGTTTTTTGCAGGGTATTTGACTTCCTGTTTTTGCTCTTCATGTAACAGCCGTGTGATGTAATTACCGCAGCGCATCGCACACAGAGTTGTGCGACGTACGGCCGTGGGAGGGAACCGCAACACAGAGGTCGGCGTGTTCGGCCGCACGCCGCCTCAGGACATCTGGCGTTCCTCTGGGGGGTTTCCACGCCGCCGCCAAAGCGCCGAGAGAAAACAAAACAAAACAACAAACACCATCATCTTGTCACCGCCGCTGAATCGCTCAGCGGGGGAAACTTGGCTGACACGTCTTAAAGAAAACAAAGCGCGGCGGCGTTAAGCTGCGGAGTCGGCGAACACGATGGGGTTTGATCTTCGTCTGAGCGCCGCACGTCTCGGTTTTAACGCTGCGGCGCCGTAAAAAAGAGCTGGAGCTGTCTACATACGGCGGGACGATCAGAACCAGCGGCGATCGCTGGTTGACTCCGCCCCCCGGATCCATCGCACCTGTTCAGAAACGTTTACGAACGGGCGCCGTCAGCGTCGCCTGTCACGCTCTTTAAATGACCCATGTGACAACACAACCAGTCGAGAAAGGCGTCCGCTAATTGCGGCAAACCGCACGACGAGCGCTTCCTGTTTCCACTTCCTGTTCTGAACATCTGATTAATGCATCTCTGACACTGTCTGAAAGTGGCGCAGTGAAAAATATTCTATTCTAGTGTGCTGCGTTGTTATTATTTTGCACAGGCCCGAGAAGAGGAGCAGCGGCGGAGTGGGCGACATCAAAAGGAAGACGAGCCGCATGCCGCAGAACCAGTTGACGAACCATTAGCCGCGGGCGTGGCGGGAATCAGACGCACGACATGTTCAGCCCGTGGCGTGTAAGAACAACATTAGACTCCTCTCATGTCGGTCCAGGCTGCGACGGGTCCGAGACCAAACTGCGGGGCCGAGGGACACGGCTGCAGTTACATAAGTTACTGAAGCGTGACGCCTGTCAATCACAGAGTAGCCACGCCCCCAAAACCTCCCCCCAAAATGGACCGTGACTTAACAAAATGAACATTGTGCTGCGTCGAAGAAGAGCTGAAACCTGCGACTGAAGCATAAAGTTAAGGTCAGGGTCAGGTTAACCCAGACCAGGATCTTTCCCTGGACTGAACCCGGTTCTGTGAGGGTCTGACCAGAACCACAGAACAGGTGGATATGACGCTGTGGGCTCAGATATTTTCATGCATTCAGGATTCTGAATACGGAGATGAAAATGCGATTTTGCTGCTGCAGATGAATTGTACACACAGTTTAGGAGACAGAGTTGCACACACACACACACACACACACACAATCACACAGACACACACAGACACACACACACACACTCATTGTCTCCCACGTCCCGGCTCACAATCAGGCTCCATTGCCGTCGTGTTAAGCCACAGCAGCCTCCTCGCACCTGTTGCTATAGAAAAGGCTGCACTGTTAGCGCAGCTGTTCACGCCTGTGCCATCGCTCCGCCGCCGCCCCCCCCCGTCCCCGTCCCCGTCCCCCCCGTCCCTCCGTCCGTCTGTCTCGGAGACAAACACATTCCTCAGCGAGCTGCTGGGAAAAATGCGGCAATTACACCAGCGCCGCCGCCGCCGCCGTACAAACGCCCTCCGGTAGAAAACGCAGATGTTGAGGAGACAGAAGACAAAGCTGAAGGAGGAGCGATTTGGAGGCAGGATCGGCGTTACGAGGATAAGGTGAAGCGGAACGACGCCGTCTGTCCGCGCACAGAAAAAAAAAAAACACAACACGGGCGAAGACGTGCAATGCTGACACCGTGCCGCACAACACGACAACGTGAGGCTGGGGAAAAAGTGTTGAGGTGGTTCAGCAACCGACCCTCTTGACCCTTGACCTCCTCAAAAGTGACGAGGAAGAGTCGACGTCCTCCCCCTCCTCGGCGACACGCTGACGCACCGTCTCCGGTATCTCCACGCCGCCCGTCTCCGTCAGCATATCTCCCGTTCCCGCCGCGCCGCCCGTCCTCTGCGTACAGTATCATCAGAGTCTGAGACACTGATTCGCACTTATCAGCGTGGAGGACGTCTCCGTCTGAGCGATCGGCGTCGAGCCCCGTACGCTGCTTTATTTTTCATACGCCGCTGAAGCTGCGGCCGACAGCTGTCCTTCACGTTCATTGTTGTCGCGCCCGCTACCGCCCTGTCGGATAGATGTGTGACTGAGGGTTGTTGTTGTTGTTGTTGTTGTCGCATAAATAAATACCTCTGACTCACTTATGTACTCGACCTCGAATTCAAATGCAGTTGAAAAAAAAAAATGGGGGAGGAGAAACATGAAAGATTCACAGGCAGTAATGAACTCAGATGTGCAGGAGGAAAACGTTTTGTTTGTCGTTTGGTTTCAATAAATACATTTACTTCTACTTTATGCTCGGCTTTAAGAGTTTACGTCAGGAGAAGAAGAAGAATCACATCAAGTAGTAAAACTAGCTCCTGTTTACACTTTGACGAGTACTTTTACTGTCGTTAAGCAGCTAGTACCTCTGAACCTTGTACTTTTCACACCGTCTGAATACTTCCTGCGGCCTCCGTCACAAACACAATTTAGAAAATGTCAGATTTGCATCTAATGAGGAAAACAAAAAAAAAAAAACATCTGCAGCAAACCGTTGAAAAACATGTTTTTATCTTCACTTCTGCTGCAGTGAGATGAATGAGGTTCTGCTCCGGGTCAGAGTCAGGAAGGAGAAGAAGAAGAAGAAGGAGGAGGAGGAGGAGGAGAAAGGAGAGGAGAGCCTCCTCTGTCTAAAAAGTGAATGGGACAGGAAATGAGACGGGGTGGGGGGGGACATGAGAAAACGAGTGACGGGAGAGCGAGCGTTATTGACATTATGATCTGTCGTTTCCAGTCGGACGGGATCAGATATCGTTCCTTAAACCCTCATAACGTGTCACGTTCGGATGATACGGGTGGGGGAGGAAATGAAAAGACGGAGAGGGAGATGATGGCAGGAAACAAGAAACGAGAAAGTGGCGGCGGGGAGAGCAGCGCTCCACGCGAGCTTTGCTGCCGAGGTTTCACGGAAAATCCCGTCGTAGGGTTTGTTCAGGGAAGGGACGGGTCCGATGTGTTCCTGCTGAGCGCCAAACAATCGCGTACTGGCCGTACTGGAACGGTATGTGGTCGTGTTTTCAAAACAAATGCTGCCTCTGCACGTTCAGGAGGTTTCGGCGAGGAACGGTGGGAAACGACGGCGGCAGATACGGTGGGTTCTGAAAGGTCGAGATGCCCTGACACACACACACGCGCACACGCGCACACACACACACACACACACACACACACACACACACCCTGACCCTCGAGTGGGGATCATCTCGAAGTTCGCTGCGAACGCATGCCGGCTGTTGTGTGGTATGTTTGTTATATCAACGGCTCAGAGAATGTTGAGGGGAGCGTTCGGGGACTAATCTAAATTAGATTGGGGCGGATTAGCGTGTGTGTGTGTGTGTGTGTGTGGGGGGGGTGTTGAGGGGGGTGTGATCGGCATTCCCCGACACGGTTCATCCCGGTTCAGATGCACGGAGGCCTTGAGATGGAGGGGAAGCAACGTGGAGACGCACAAAGTAACACAACTTCTTCCACTCCTCTTCTTCTATCCTTTATTTGTCGTTTGCTGTTACTGAGACGCACATGGAGTCTTTGTGTTGAGCTGGTGTGGATTGAGGACTCAGAGAGACGGGGTGTCACCCACAGACGGTGTGTGACAACCAGACCAGGACATCCCAGCCGGGAGGTGCTTGTCGCCAGCATCTCCTCCGACTCCGCGCCGCTCACGTGATCCGGTCTGGTTCAGCTCCGGCTCCACATGCGTTTCAAACGATGGCTTTAGTGTGTGTGTGTGTGTGAAGGTAGTTGTGTTGTGTTTTTGTTGTCGTTCATCTTCATGGTGACGGCTTGGCTGATTATTTGGAGCCGTGTGCCAGCGTCGGCGCTGCAGATATTTGTGTTTAACAGAGAAAGAAGGGAAAGAGTCGCTACAGGATGATTAGCTCTGGGTGTGGAGCCAGGCGCCGGCTGAGACGGCGTTGGACCTGAGCCCGGCTCTGGTCCGGACTTCAGGCCCGAGGTCCGGACGTATTGGGGGCGATGCTCCGGACCATGAAAGCTGAGCGGGTCTCGGGATCGGAGGTGATAAAACGAGCCGCCCGTCCTTAAGGTTTTCTGAACAAACTCAACACAGTGAGTTCAAGTTCTCGCAAGATTTTGATTTAGCGTTGGCCCACAGACCACGAGGAAACGTCATTGTGCACCTGAGATCATTTCATAATTAATATTTCATCTGTCTGTCCATTCCCTCTGCATCAAGGCCAGATAAACACCGAGTAAATCTAATTAAATAAGGGGGGTACACGCCTGACTGCATCTAAATAAAGTTTACCATAAGCTCTTGTGCGTCGGCTCACCTGTCGGCCTCCCCGTCTGAATCACTTCGTGAAATAAAAAGTGCGTTGACATTTAAAGGCGGCCTCATTTTTCTAAATTAATTTGCCACGACAGGGTGTAACTGCAGATGCTCAATAATGAGCCTCCAGATTTCCTGTTAATATACTGTGTGTAATTGGTGATTAAATACGCTGACCATTAGACGACTAAACATTTACCCAATTACGGCGAATCCACAGCCGCTGGAGCACACGCTTTAATAAAACACAGTTCAATTCGGTAGCTATGGTAACATCCAATCACAGAGCATTAAGTTAGTCGTACCTGTGTACCCAGGTTTGGACCAATGCTCGGTCCAGAGAGAGGGAAAAGGATGAATTTCCTGGTGCTGCAGAAGACAAAGAAAAAAATAAAGGTTAAATTTACTGTAGAAAAGTAAAACTAAACTAAAAACAATGTGTTAAACCTGCCTTCTCCTGAACGACCACCAGGGGGCGACTCCACCGGTCGGTTTGTACAGAAGTCGGTGAGAAAATGGATTTATGACGTCAGTAAACATCTTCATACTGACTTCAACACAACACCATGTTCATGTTGTACGTTATGATCCACGTAGAGGAGGAAAGACCAGGAAGCAGGGGAGGTTTGGGGGGCGTGGCTACGCTGTGATTAACGCCCTGTCGTCCAAATATGGTCACGTCCGGTCAAGGCTTCACACAGCAGCTCGCAAACCACCTGGTGACATCACAGTGGGTCACCGCTGGGTTTCACATGGACTGGTTCGAAGCATATGAGCGCTCAAATGGACTTCTTCTTCTTCTTCTTCTTCTTCTGTGCCACTTTTCTTTCAAATTATCTCGCCGTCACCGCGGGGCGGTAATTTAACCCAGGTTTCAGTGGGACTCCCCCTCGCCATAAATCTCCCTCAGCCTGATGGGTAATATTAACCCAAGCTGTTCATTGGGCATCCACACTGCAAAAATCCTCAGCTTTACTCCCTGTGAGAGGAAGATCCTGTGCCCCCCCCCCAAAAAAATGACACTTTGATCACGAGGCGAGGGACGGAGTTCAAAAAATCTTTAATGAGATTTAACCCCCCCATGACTGATCCTCCTCAAAGAGGAGGAGGAGGAGGTCACGAGTTCACGCTGCTGGGCGATGGATGGCGTTTGGGAGAAGTAATTTAGAGTGTGGGGGTGGGGGGGTGGGGGGTTGTCCTGCAAACAGCTGATCTGGTCACGTGACTTAACGACCTCACTTCCACGACGACAATGCGTGAAAACAGGACGCAGCGAGCCGAGCGCGTGGAGATGGATAGTTGGTTCCCCAACTGAGCCGCTCCGCCAAGGTTGCATCGTCATCATCGGTGCAGATCAACGGCATCATTCTTACCAATAACATTACCCATGATGCCTTGCAGGATTATGAGGTCCTTCACTGGCCGACTTTACTTTTTCTGTCTTCTTCACTGAAGCCGAGGCGAGGGTGTGTGTGTGTTTTTTTTTTTTTTTTCTAACTTGAAAAATCAAATTTAACTCGTAGAAATTGTGCAGAGCTGATCTCAGTGATGTAAGGCCGTTCTCCTCCCGCTCCTCACACATAAAGATGATCTATATCGTCAACACACTCGTTGCCAAAATAGCGATGGAGCCCCGGAGTCAAAAAGTCAATCAGCGGCGTTTACTCATGGCCTTTTTTTTTTTTTTTTCCCTCGCTGTGCGCTAAAGATAGAAAAATGTGCGTCTATGAATCAAAGCGGCTTTAAGAAGAGAAGCGTTATTCGCTGCGAGTGTTTGAGTCCTGCCAGCTCCCCTCTTACAGGCGCTCCCTTAAAGTTGTTGTTTATGCCCCGTGGTCGTTGGCGGGCTCCCAGACAACTGATCTGGGAACGCAGGGGCACAAACACAGCATGAAAGGCAGGAGGATGTATAGGAACATGAAAATCCTCGAGCTCCCTCCCACGCGCACACGAATCTGCTCCAAAGTGGTAGAAAGGGGTCAGTTACTGCGAGTTACTGAGAGTACAACGTTAATACACACAGTGGTACTTTTCTGAACTTCACTCCTCGGCCGACAGGATGATGAACATCTGGATACAGGATCTCTGAGAGTTGATCCGGATCGGCCGCTCGTCACATCATGTATCTGACCGCCTCTCTCCTGTGAATCAGGTGATGGAGGAGGTCCTCCACCTTTCTCTGGACCAGTCGGAGGAATGCATAATGTTTACGTTCCAGCTGTTTTGATGTGGACCAGGCTGGACGGGCGGCGCCTGGCACCGAGAGGGCGTGAGCTCGTCCTCCCTCCCCGTGTGTTTGTTCTGTTCGGGGTTCTGGACTTTCCTCTTCAACTCCGACACAGATTCAACGTCCTCACGAGAATCTCCACGTGGATTCACACCGTGTTCCCCAGGGCTGGAAAACCGGATTAATGAAGCCAAACTCAACAAGACGTAACAAATCTGTTCGTGTAATCCGGTGTATCTACAGTACGGACAGTTATGGAGGAAGTCAATCTTGTCAGACGGGATCCCCGAGGCCGCAGAGCGGTTGAGAACCACAGCGCCATATTTAATTCATGATGAGCTGCATCTTAATACACGATGCCAGTTCAGGAGCCAGAAGGGGAAACCACTTTAAACATTCACGCTCTTCTTTTATTGTGTGTGTACAGTGCTGTTGGATGTGGTTCAGCATGTTTTGGTCGCGTACGCTCGGCGAGTCCATGTGTGAGCTGATCCGTAACAGGACCTGCAGGACCTCACCGCCGCGGTCATCTCGAGGAGTTTAGATGTTCAGGAGGAAGGGAAGAATGGGGTCCAGATCAACAGCTGGAGGTTTAGAGGGTTCACTGGAGCTGGTTCATCTCTGTTTGTGAGTCTGATCCTGAATCAGTTCTGCAGGAGGAGCACGTGGCGTTCGTCTCGTGACTCAGACGGAGCTCAGATCACGTTACGGGCGATTAGCGCGACTCCAGGGTTCACGCGGTGTTGGAGCGTGCGATTACCTGAGCGCTGTCGGGTCTTGTGAAGCCGAGGAGGTGTCGCGTTACAGGTCGCGTTTGCCGGAGGCGTCGGCCCTAACAACTAGCACGATGTTCTTCGCTCGGATTAAACACACCTCGACGCGCCCTCGGTCGTCAGGCTGCCGCGGTCGCACGAAACGAGCGGCGCTCCTTTCAACCGCGCTAACAGCTATGCTAACGACCGAGCTAACAACTGCCGTAAACTCAGCTTGGGCCTTCAGCTGCCTGAGGAGCAACGAGCTGCTTTTTGGTCGTGATGATTCTCAGGCGGGTTCAGGTTTCCTCCTGGATTCGCCGAACTCGACGTCACACCCGAGTCGTTCTCCCGCATCGTCGACGAGACGACGGCAGAAGACGACAAAGACGGGATGGAGGGACATGAAAGAGACACGATCCGTCCGCGACTGATGAAAGTGAAAGGTTTAACACGTCAGTCGGATTGGCGCTTAATGAAGAGGACGGGCGAAAGAAAAGTCATGCAGGAGATGGTTTACTGCCCTTTTATCTCATTAAAGCTTTATTAAACCTGAAGCAATGCAATCTGGGTAAACTGGGTTCGCCACAAAGCTCAAACGCCGTCACGACTCGATTTTACATTTGTCAAAATAAGGAGGGAGCGTTTTAAAAAAAACAACAACAACACACTGATCGGTTGTTTGGGGTGACGCCGTCATCTATAACGCCGCAGGGCTGATCACATCAAAAGTCTCGTTCGTGTGGAGCCGGATAAAGACGAACGGCATTAGCGCTCTGTGTGTAGCGTCTGTAAACGCCGGGGAAGCTTAAGACGCACAGCGGCGCTTAAGTCGAGTAAAAACAACAACAACAACAACAAAAAAGGTTTGTGGGTTCCGTTTGTGCGTGAGGGGTCGGAAATTAAAGATGAGATTCGGATCCGTTCCCTCCACAGCTGAGAATCAGACCGCACCTACCACAGGTAATGAGACGCCTCACACACACACACACACACACACACACACACACACACACACACAGATATCCATTACTTGACTGTTTGCGCCGACGCTTGTGTTGTTATTGTCGATGTTTTTAGCCGACTAACACAATCATCCATTTCTGTCGCATCGGAAAAACAAACCGACAAGTTCCAATCCAATCGAATTAACACACAAATCAAATCAGTGTCACCGTTTGTGTAGCGTTTGTGCGCCTGTTCATAACGTCAGCCGGTTGTCGCGCGGACGTGTCGAACCTGCGCACACGCGACTCCACCGTCGCCTTCATCAACACATCTTTGTTCCTCATCACCGCCTCATTGTTCGGGCCGGCAGCCTGTCGTCGATCAACACAGATGTGCCAGCTGCGCGTGTTACACTACGTATTTGTGCGCCTCGGGGTGAGAGACAACTTTTGTCTGTGCTGTGTGTGTGTGTGTGTGTGTGTGTGCGACACAGACAGAGAGCTTATCCTTCTTTACAAAGGGTAACCAGCTGTGTTGACAGAAGATGCTGATTCTCCATTCTCTTCCCTTCCATCCTTCTCTTTCAGTTTAACACACACGCGCACACACACACACACACACACACACACACACACACACACACACACACACACACACACACACTCACACAAGTGCATGTGCGCACATACACGTACTCCCCCACAAACACGTTCACAGAGACTTGGCAATGAATCTTGTCAGTTATAATAAATAGTTGCATCTTTCAAGCTGCTGACGCTGCGGGGGGTGGGGTGGGGGTTAGAGATGGGGGGTGTGTGTGTGGGGGGGGGGTTAGAGAGGTGTGTGTGTGTGTGTGTGTGGGGGGGGTTGCGAGACATCGGCGTGATCCGTGATCGGTCGATTGATCCGTGCGGTGTGAAAGATGCGGGTTCTGTCAGACCAATCACTGTCTGAGGCTGCGTTCACAACCGCCGTAACGAGCGGGGAGTGTGTGTGTGTCTGTGTGTGTGTGTGTGTGGGGGTGGGGGTGTTCGTGAGTGTGTGTGTGTGTGTGTGTGTGATTACATCTTCTCCACCTGCAACACAACAGGTTAATATAAACACTCGTTTTGTCCTTGTGTGTGTGTGTGTGTGTCTGAGTTTTAGTTGACGCAACCGGCCCACGGGTCTCAGCTCGCCGGGTTACCATGGTGACCGCTTGGCTGTGTTCGAGAATGTCCTGTGGCCCGGTGTGTTTCTGGACTGTCTGTCTGTCTGTCTGACTGCATGTCTCTGTCTGTCTCTGTCTCTCCCTGTCTGTCTGTGTCTCTCTGTCTGTCTCTGTGAGTCTAACTGTCTGTGTGTCTCTCTCTCTCTGTCTGTCTGTCTGTCTCTCTCGCTCTCTCTCTCTCTCCGTCTGCATGTGTCTCTCTCCCTGTCTCTGTGAGTCTCTCTCTCCCTCTGTCTCCCCCCCCCTCTCTCTGTCCTGTCTGCTCTCTCTCTCTCTCCCTGTCTCTGTCTGTCTCTGTCTCTCCCTGTCCGTCTGTGTCTCTCTGTCTGTCTCTGTGAGTCTAACTGTCTGTGTGTCTCTCTCCCTGTCTCTGTGAGTCTCTCTCTCCCTCTGTTCCCCCCCCTGTCTGTCTGTGTCTCTCTCTCTCTCTCTCCCTGTCTCTCCCTGCCCCCCCCGTCTGTCTGTCTGTCTCTCTCTCTCTGTCTGTGTCTCTCTTTCTGTCTCACAATCATTACACATAAAAGAGCGTCTCCTCTGCTCAGAGCCAAGCAGCTTGAGGAAATGAGATTTGTTCCAGAGGCTGAGATAGAGTGTTTGAGTGTGAGTGTGTGTGCGTGTGTGTGAGTGTTTGAGTGTGTGTGTGTGTGTGTGTGTGTGTGTGTGTGTGTGTGTGGTGGCTGGGGGTGGGGGGGTGTTAACCTCTCTTTCTGCGTGTCTCACTCTTTCATTCTCCTTTTTTCTCTCGTCAGTTTTTCTCTCTTCGTCTCTCACACTCACTTTGACCCTGTGAAGTTTCCTTTCTTTGATTCACACACACACGCACACACAGAGACACACACACGCACACACACACACACACACACACACACACACACACTGCTGAACTTGTAATACTCGTGGTACGTGCATGTGTGCACAAGCTGGAGATCTGTTTTTTTCTGAAAAATGTGTTTACCAGTGAGTAAGGAGAAATCTTTATTTGAACAGGCAACTTTATTTATAACAGCGGGGGGGTCGGCACACATCGGCTCTGCTGAATGCTGAGCGGCTGGACCCCCCCTCCCCTGTGATGATGTGAAGGATGCTGCAGCCTCGCCGAGGGACTCTGAATGAAACGGCTCTTTCTCGAGGATGGTTGTGAATTAATGCGTCTCACCGTAACGTGATCCCGTCCTAACTGACCCAAACATTCCCACCGTGCGGAAAACACGGAGCGAATCTGGGAATGTGACAGTGAGGAAAACTGTTTTTTTTTTTAAAAATGGAATTGTTGTTTTATCCTTTCAGCTCGTGACTGGACGCTCCTCAGGTGATGAAATATGAGAGGAAAAATCAACAATCAAGTAAAAAAATGAAGTGTGAAGGAAAAGTTCACAGAAGAAAATCACACTTCTCCTCTTCCTCAGTTGCTCTCTCTCTCTCTCTCTCTCTCTCTTTGCTGTTTTGTAAGTGCCGCTCTGAATAAATAAATGTTAAATCACCCCCCCCCCGATGTGGTAATTCAAAGCAACTAAAGGGCCGGACTGAATTTTAAGGCGAGAAGAGGAGGCAGAGAGAGTCGCTCTCGCGGATCCGGCTCGCGGCGAATAAACACAATAAACAGCTGGGGGAAAAAAAATAAATAAATAAATAAATAAAAAGAAATAGAAATAATAAAATAAAACCAGACGTGAAATGTGAAATTCATAACGATCAGCAAACAGTCATGTAGAAATATGAAAAGTCCGTCAGGATCGTTAGAAAAAACAAACAAACTTAAGGTGTAATACGCAAACATACAGTACAAACATGAAACTGTGCACCCACGTAAAAACTATACAAATATCACATCACAAAGAATACACACACACACACACACACACACACACAGTTGTTGCACAGTGAATATGTAAAGATCAGCAGGACGCCCGTCGCATCTTTGACGTGATGCAACATGACAAATTATTGGATTGGTTTGTGCAGACAGGAGCATGAAATGAATGTGCGTTTCATGTACACACAGATGCACACACACACACACACACACACACACACACACACACACACACACACACACACACACACACACACTCCCACGCACACATCAAATATGGGGGGATCAGCAAAATAACCACGAGATCTTTGACGACGATGACGATTCTGGCTGAAAAGATGCTGCTCTGGCAACTGTGTGTGTGTGTGTATCTGTGTGTGTCTGATACACACATGCATGTTGACCTTCGCTCACACAAGAAAAAGAAAGAGAAAAAAAACCCCATTTAGTCACTTTCCTGCAGCAAATAGGCTGCATTTATTTTCTAATATTGTTACTGATGTTAATGACACGTCAATCCACACACACACACACACACACACACAGAAACACATGAAGGTGGTGGTGTGCAGTGTGTTTCTCACACTGTCTTTAACAAAACGCAGAGCACACACATCGATTAGCTGACATTTGTGAAGCCGACGACAGGCGCGCGCACCTGATCGTTCCTGGCACCGTTGCAGCCAATCACTGCGAAGAACCAGGGCTGAGGTCGTGCGAGCATGTGCGCACACACACACACACACACACGGATGTATGAGCGGCTGTGACTTTACCTAAGTTTACACCTGGCTCCTCTTATTAAAGCCTCTTCCCGGGTTCAGCTCATTAGCTCTGACATTACCGCGACCTTTGACATTTGTGAAATCAACGCACTCCAGTGCGATGTTACCTATTAGCTAACGATTCAATGGCATCGAAAAAAAACCCAGCAATCAAACAGGCACCAAACTGCACACACACACACACACACTGCCTTTGAAACTGCTGTTCCGCTCCTGGTTGGATAATCTTGTACAAGGGAGATCATGCAAAACACACACAAACACACACAGACACACACACTTACTGTAAAAATATTGTCAGCAAAGACAAATACTGTTGAACGGTGACAGACACTGGGCGTGTCGAGGATTCTGGTCACTTCATCTGTGATGTTTTTCCTCCTCCTCTTTTTCCCGGGTTCCTCGCCGCTCCTGTTGGCGGCCTCCGTCTCGGCGGCGGATATCCCGTGTCGGGACGCAGCGTTATGAGGCTGCAGGCGGCCGTGTGGGAAACGGGTTTGGCTGCAAACGTCCCAAAGCCCTTGGCTTCGGTTTCGGGAGGCAGCAGCTGCGCTCATTCCCGCTCCCCGCCGGAAGCAGAGGGAGGGAAAGAAAAGGGATTTCGTCGAGAGAAGAGACAAAGGGGAGCGGGGGCCAGATCCGCACTCGCCGATAAAAATCGTCAAGTAAAATCAAAAATCACGATAGTACAGCTACGCAACAGGAGGAATCAATCACTGCGGTGTGAGAGGAAGCTTGGACCTCTGCGACCGACATCGCATCGTGGCTACGCCAAGCGCCGCGGAGGGACGAGGCGCCGTTCAAAGGTTCAGCGAGACTTTGCCGGCGGGACGCTTACGGGAACCATCGCACGCGCACGACTGGGGTTGAAGATCTTCTGAAAACTGAAACTGAAAACGGTCAGGGACGCCGGGAGGAGGCGGAAGGACGTGCGCTGACGTGCGCTCGGGGCAACGCCACGTCAATCATTCACGGCGAAGGGTCGTCAGCGAGCGGGGAAACAGGTGCTTTTGATTGACAGCGTGGCAGGTGTTCAACCGGCGTGACTAACAGCGACGCCGCCAGAATCCCGCGCCTGTGGCAGCGCTGGGATCGAATTTCAGCTGCGGCTAACCGTGATCAATGTCGCGCCGCGGGGGGCGCCAGCTCGATGATCCGGCTCTTCATTTTGTCCCTCATCCATGTGAAAATATTCCGACGAGGAATTGCGAGGAAATCGCCGGCCTCGGGGCTGTCGAATGAAAGTCTCTGAAATCAGCGTGAGCTCGCTCGCTGAGTAAAAACCGAGAGCGACGCGGCGCGAACTGAGACGGAAACGAGGAGGAGGCAGAAAAAGGCGCGAGCTGTGTTTTCGCGCTGATAACAAGCTGGATTCTTCTCTAAAAACTGAGCCGCTTCAAGTACTTTAAGTACGTATGTGAAATACATCGCATGATTTGTCACGTCGGGACTGAGTTAAACGCTAAATCAACAATGCTAACATGCCAATGCTGAGGTTAACGTGTTAGCCTGCTAACACTCGCTAACAAGCGGTCGACCGAAGTTACTGCAGTTCGTCAAACGTCAGGTGATCAGGGGTCAGAGGTCAAACGCGGAGGAGACCGCCGTCTCTTTTATCCAGAACCAAGGTTAGCTGCGTGTTTGCTGCTGTAACCATGACAACGAATTTTCCCCAACCTTCTGGGTTTTTTCCTAAGCGTCACCAAATAGTTTTGTGCGCCTCCACCCAACCCAAATGTGTTTATTACTGTTACCGTGACAACAAAGGTTGACTTGGCACGCTCCTGGTTCGTGTCCGAGGATCGGGAAAAGCGACCCGGAAATTTCTGCATCTACTCTGTTTTATGTTAAAAGCAAACGACAAAAATGGAAAAGTCACATTTGTGCGTCAAATCGTCTTTTGTCGTGGTACACAGTGTGTTCACGGGTCATAATCTCCATTTGAAAAAAAAAAATGTGGCGGTGGATTTCCAAGCCATGCAACGCCAAACTGAAAGGGGCGCAGGTGTTTACCTCCTGCCCTCATTTTCCTCCTGCACATTCAGAGAGGGTTTCTTCTCAAATTACTACTGGGGGGGTAATCATCCCTCATTTTATTTTGGAGATGGGGGCATTTACAGACACAAAGCTGTTGAATTTGAATGGCGGGATCAGGCGAGCTCTGGTGTACACCTCTCACCTGCTTCAATGAAAACACCAGTGTCGTCAATATAAAAATGATTTCAGATAGATCATATTCGAGTCCTGTAATGACAGGAGGAATTTATCCTGCTGGTAAAATGAGCTATTGATTAAAACTACCTGTATATGTATATATATCCATGATCGGCGCCTCCTGGATACAGAAAAACGGGGTATTACTATGCAGATGTTCCTGCTTATAATCTTCGATCGAGCCTCGTCTCGTGTCAAACGCATATCCCGATTGAACGTACAGTGAAAAAAAAATAAAAGGCACTTTGAAAACTATCAGAATGGACCTGAAAAACTTCCTGGGCCAACATCTGTTCAGCGGGAAACTTCCAGAAGAAGCCGGGATTTTGTTTTTGTTGGAGAACATCTTCAGATTTGTCAGGTTTGTCTCCAGCTGCCACAAAGTGGGAAAACTGCCCAGATTTCACCGTTTCCCGGTCTTTCAACCAGATGTCGAGACCACGGGAACACCAGCTGGATTTGGCACTGCCGCCATTTCCTGCAGCCTCACACTTTCGCCGAGTTGTGTTTTAGCGGGGAAAAAAAAAAAGTTTAATCGTCCATTTACTATCGTCTACACCGAAGCGAAAAACATACGATCCAGTTCCACAGGATTTAAAATAGTGAAAGCCAAGAAGTCGAAAAGAATTAGAGAGGCGAACGAGGCAGAAACAAAAAAAAAAAACAACAACACACAGACGCACACCAGACAAAGGCGAATCAAAGCAGGCGGAAATGGAGGCTGAGTAAAACCCGACTCAAGGGTAGCGTTTGAAAGGCCAAGTGCCCTGAATAATGTAGAAGCCTTTATCCTCTCCCTGGCTAAAGGGGCACTTCTTAACATTCTTAAAAGATGCTTTTCAATTAAGCCCGACTCCGCGGTGGCGGCGATGCGTATGCTAATGTGCGCATGTGTGTGTGTGTGTTTGAAGTGAAGTCCGTGTGTGCGTTTGTGCTGATGATTTTAGCGACAAAGGCAGCGAGGAGCAGACTTGAATAACATTAACGCGTCTTTAGTGGAATGACCAATGGCACAGGACAAACTTGTGTTTTTAATCAGCGTGGAGATAAGAAGGCTCACGCGGTCGGAGAGCTCTGAAGCTAATCTGCGCTTGATTTATTTTGTTTTTAACTTTATTTGGAACCGAAACGGAATTTTAAATGGTTTCCGTTTTTGGAGCCGGCGTCCCTGTCGGCATCCATCACCGCAGCCCGAGTCGCTGCAAACGTGAATCCTAAACGTAAAACCTTATTTTCCTGATAAATAATAAATCTGTCTGGGTTTCAAATTTAAATGTTTCCTTCCTGATGTGGTGTTTGCTGTGTTTACATCCACGGTCCTCAGTGGATAAATCCTATTAACGCTGTAAAACTTTGAATCAGACGTTCACGATCCCCAGAGGATTAACTCATCATCGGGTCAACGTTTCGCTCCATCCAGACTTTTTGGTTTCGACGTTATATCGCCTCAAACTCGTGCACGCAGCCCCACTCGTCCTCAGCTGGACTTTGTGTTCAGGGTCAAGGTTCAGTGTGTTTACACGTTGTATTGGTTCAACAGCACCATGTGAGCATTGTTAGCACGTTAGCATAGCAGGTGGCAGCATCACGGCAAGGTGAGGCTCGAAAATAGGCAAAACCCACGACAGAGGCAGGAAGTAGAGCTGCACAACAAACACACAAGGTACGGAATTTCAAAATAAAGCAGGAAATGCTCAGAGGGACGAGCGGCGCTGAGTTTTTTTTACCTATGTCGTACTCACCATCGAACGCCGAGCGGGTCAGACGAAGAAAACGAGGGCGAGATCCCTCAATACACATCTCAGTGCATTTTCCAAAAAAACCCTATTTGGGCCGACACCGCCCTCGGTTTTGTGGAGCATCCATCACCAGGCCTCCGCAGAACTCATTCCAAGAACCACTTTTACCGTCTGAACCCTGCTCCAGACTGGTCACCGCTTGTGTTTGGGTTTTTTGTGTTGTTGTTGTTGTCGTCGTCTCTTCTTTGTGATGAGCTGAAACACCAGAACTCGACGGCTTATCTGGGCTTCTACAAAATCTGCTCACCAACCCCTTTAATAAATTCTCTTAATCTGTTTTTTTTTTCACCACAATCTGTCTCACTCTTCTTCTGTTTTTGTTCTTTTCTTTTTTTTTTTGCCACGGGCATAATTCTGTTTCTGTCTCCTCTTTCCTCCACGAACCAAAGAACGAACGCACATTAATCTTCTTTTAAGATCACACAACACCACAAATCAAAGCTGATGCGCAGCTTTGATCGAAAACAAATGAAACGGACGCAGTGTGTTTTTACTGTCGGTGCAAGCAGACAAGTATTTATATTTGTTGACATCATTGAAAACCACGACACGGGGAAGTAGGATTCATCCTCTGGGGAACACGAACACCTGCAGGTGCTGACCTTCTTAAGTCCGGACCAAAGTGTGGATAAAAAAATAAAGACCTATTTATTAAATATTATACTGAAAGTAGGAGTGGGTTTAACATCAAACATGAGCCCCAGAAAGGTTGACAAGATGTGTGAAATGTAGGCGAAGCCAAAGAGTGTGTTTTACTACAAGTACTGCACTTCTTTGTGTACTTGTATCTGTTCTTAGCGACGCCGTGAAGTTCGTCCTGTGACGGCACGAAAAAGTGTTTTTTTATTCTTCACTTCACAGGCCGGATACAACTCCACCTACATTTCACAACCTCATTTGCACATTTGAGCCCACTTGAGTTTTAGTGGAAGGACGCCTCTGATTGTGTGTTTGTGTGTGTGTGTGTGTGTGTGTGTGTGTGTGTGTGTGTGTGTGTGTGTGTGTGCGCTTCATGCATAATGTCCATGCTTCCTTGCCAAACGCTGCTTTGGCTCAGCCTCTGTCTGTGTGTATGTGTGACTTTGTCCTTTGGATATGACAACACATGCGTGTGTGTGTGTGTGTGTGTGTGTGCGTGCCTCTCCATAAATCCACTGGTTTCTCTGGAGACGGGCCAGCCAGCCTTCTGTTCAGTACATTATCCGTCCCTGTGCTGCCACGGCGCCGGATACACAATACCGGATACAAGTATGCACTGAATCACAGACAAACAAGAGCATTCACCTCCAGTGAACACACACACACACACACAAACGCACACACGTATTGATTCGCCGATCTATTGATACGACTGCGGCCGTCTCTTTCATCCTCATTCACGATGGATTCATTGAAGTGTGAACGTCGTACATCCACCACCCACGACACCGCAGCAGAGAGATTTGTGTATTTACTCACGTATTCGCCTGTGTGTCTATTTTTTTTTTCTTCAGGCAGATATTGTGTATTGTGTATTTTTTTTTTTTACGGCCTTAATTGCCGGATTACTGCTCCACAGTCGACACTTATCCAGATAAAGATCACACTGCAGTGCGTTCCTCTGCGAATCAAATAAAAATGGAAGGAGGCCGGCGCCCGTTCTTTCCGCCGTGGGAACATTAAAGGTATTGATTCTGATTATTGATCCCACTATCGACGACAATTTGGACACAAAGCGACCGATCGGACGAAGTCGTCGACATCGCGTGAACAAAACGAGCTGCGACCGCGGTAACTCACGAACTCAGCGCCTCGGCTTACATCAACCGCGTCAGGCTGGAGGATCACACAAGCTCAGGTGTTGCTTTAAAAGTGTGTGTGGATCCGGGTTGTGTTTCTGTAGACTGTGTGTGTGTGTGTGCGTCCGGCTGGTTCAAGGGGGAGAAGTGTGTGGAAACTCAAGTAAAGACACGAGGTTGGGACGCTGCCATCTGTGTGCGTTTGATCAGCAGTCAGCAAACGAGACGGGGCGTCCTCGGCGGAGAGGAAGTGTCTGCGATCGCACACTTGTGCGTCTGTGCGGTGAGGGGAGCGTGCGCGCAGGTGCGTTCACGTTGCGCACCTGTGCGTCCCGTGTTTGCACTTCCCCAAACGCAGACACATGGGTCCACATGTGATTACGTTCCTGTGCGAGGAAAGATTGTGCATCTGTGCTTGTTCTGTGTGTGTGTGTGTTTGTGTGTGTGTGTGTGTGTGTGTGATGGACAGGACTTTGCCGGCAGGCTTGTGACTAATTTCATCTGCCAGTGTGCTGAGCTGTCATGTGTGGGAGCCGGTCCCTGAGCAGAGGGAGTTGAAAGAGGGTGGCCTCGTTTGTGCGTTTGCGCTCGATTGTGCACATTTGCGTGCGCGTAGCGGTGTCCAGGTGCGTGTCTCTTCCAGCGTTCACGTGGGAGAATCCACTCGGCGCCTCTTCACATTCATGCAGCTTCCCGGTCCTCCACCCCCGGGGGGCCGGTGAGAGCGTCCCACCCCGGAGGGACGTCTCGGCGAGCCAAATCGGCGCTCGCCTCTTTCTGCCGAAACAGGTGGTGCGGCGCGATGGGACATCACGGCGGGGAGGGGGGCGGCTCCGGATTCATTCAACATTCTTCTTTTCTGTTTTTGTTTTACTCCAAAACAAAAATGTCAGGCGGAAGAAGGGGCCGATCGCGGCGGGCTTCGGATTTCGACTTATTTTCCCGCAGAGTTGCATCACGGCCAGGCGCCGCTATCAGGGAGATCGGCCCGCATGACGCAACGCGACGACATCAAAAACACGTCCTGCGTCCTGATTTCTTAAAACAATGACGGTTCAGAGCTGAAAACGGACGAATTTACCCAGAGTTCCAGAGTAAATACAGCAAAGTCACGCCGCCGCCAAATCAAGCTTTCCCGAAACAAATCCCCTGGAGAAACACGACAGGAGCGTTTTCCACGTGATGAAAGTTGTGCGACGAAAATACGTACAGGAGTTAAAGTTTAGGTGAGACGCATCCAGTCACATGTTTGCAGCTGCGGCTCCACGTTTCCCTCTCAGCGCTAATTGGGGAGAATTAGCGCCGAGGTGCGGCAGCGGCGGCGCGGTAGTCTGAGCGTATTCTTAGCGCTCGCGCCCCGCCGTGCGTTTCGACCGGGGGCAGGCGCACGGCGGCGCTCATATAATAATATAATAATAACTCACGTCTCCGCGGCGAGATTATGGCTTTCACCCCGGGGCCCGCAAACCCATTCCAGCCTCGGCCCCAAAGTGCAACCCGTGTCTTATAAATTCACAAATTCATTGCTGGAAAAAGTATAAAGAGCCGAGGTCTCCTGCCAGCTGAGGGAGCAGCTCACGTTATCTACAGCTGTGTGTGTGTGTGTGTGTGTGTGTGTGCGTGTGTGTGTTGGAGGGGGGGGCACCGAGATGCAAACCACCAATTACTCACATCATGATAAAGCAATCTGAGGATATTAACGTGCACAACACGTATTCACACACACCTGAACTCAGAGGAAAGCGACGTGACGTTCACCTGCATCGTTGTGTGACAGGCCGGGGGGGTCTGCGTGTGCGTTGATGCTGAGCGGGCGCGTTGACACGTGTGCGTTTACACTGTGTGCGTGTGCATGAGGAACTGAAACGAGTGTTTTGGGGGGGGGTAGATGGAAGACAACTGTTGCAAATGAGGGACATACGGGATCGGGGCGATCGAGCGGCTGAGGGGGGACACAGGAAGTGTCTCTCTCTCTCTCTCTCCCACTTCCTGTGTCCTCCCGGGCCGACCGATCGCGCAGCTGTCCCGACCTCAAACAAACCGCGAGAGGCGAACGAATCCCGAAACACGAACCGAGATCCGGCGATCGACGGAGCTTCGACATTTCCAAGACGCCGTTTTCACTCCTCCCGACTGTAACTCCGTCAGCGGGCCACACTGGAGCAGATACAGTAGATCGATCGATAGATTGATCGATAGACAGATCGATAGATAGACCTGTCAACACAACGTCTCTGGAATTTTTCACGAGGGAGGATTTATCCCGTCACGCGGCGCCGGTGTTAGACGAGGCGTTCCTAATAAACCGACTTTACTGAGTGTGAGGAAAGAAAAACAAAACAAGGTAGAGATGGGAGGATTAGAACGAGCACGACAGACAGAGCGAATGAAAGAGGGAGGAGAGGGAAGCAGAAAACACTGCGGGGGGGGTGGTGGTGGCGGGTGGAGGTGGGTGGTGGTGGTGGGGTCGGTGCACCACCGCTGGATTAAACCGCCGAATGTTACATTTAATTGCGTTAAGCTCCATTAAGTCGGCAGGAAGAAAGGAAGCGATGAAGCTCTCGAGAAGAAAAAGACTTCCCGGCCCGGTTTCCTGCCCCCCCCCCCCCCCCCCACCTCCACCCACCTCCACCTCCACCCCGATCCCTCTCAATTAAGGAAGTAGTTAATGACTTGAGCTTTTATTGGCAAAAACAACAAGGGGGGGGGGCACAAACATGGACGGACGAACAGGACACACAGAGCAGGACTCGAGCTGAGACCGACTGTTGGGACGAGGGAGGGTGCTGCGAGCACCTCGGGGTGGGGAGTGACATCATAGTGTTGGGGGTGGGGGGCAGAGCAGTAATTTCCCTGCACCTCAATCAAGCTTAAAAGACTGTAATCATAAACAGAGTAAACACACGGGCGGATCGCTGCCAATCACGGTTTGATTAGCTGACGGGGGGAGCCGCTGATTTATTTGTTTTTATTTTATTTATTTATTTTTGTTTGTTAATTATAACAATTATTATCCGAGGGCTCCGTCCTTACAGTTAGAACTCACTGTAGAAAGTTTTACACGACAGACACGTGAATCGATGAACTGTCCGCCATATTTCCACGTGTATAAAAAGTCGTATTTTATACACCAAGACGTGAAGGAGGAGGAAGTTTTCCCAATAATTCACACGTGACACAAAGTCTCCAGCTGATCGATCTGATCAATTGTCTCACATTCAAACCCGAGGTGAAAGCATCATCTCCCTTGCAAACCTGTTGTTGTTGTCGTTGTTGTTGTTGTTGTCGTCCGGTAAACGGGAACGTCGGCGTTTCTCTGGAGCGCTGAAGAAACAAAAACAAAAAAAAGAAGCGTAACGTCTAATTCACACAAACTCCCGGGGACGGATCCACACGACGACGTCAACGCTGAACCGCTGCCAGATAACGAGATCTGCCATTCTGTGTGTGTGTGTGTGTGTGTGTGTGTGTGAGAACATGAGCCAGTGTGTGTGTGTGTGTGTGTGTGTGTCACTATCAGATCAGATCATTGATCCTCAGTCATCGAGGCTCCGGCAGCTTGTTCCTGTTGCTTTTTAACTACTTCATACACAAACCTAAGCCTCTTGTAACATTAGTCAACACACACACGCACACACACACACACACACCACACTCACACACACACACACACACACACACACACACAGCAGAGGAGACTAAACAAACACACGTATTGATCAGGATAAAATGGAATCCATCTCCCTTTACATTCACTTTGTTTTCCTCCGCCCGGCTCCTTCACTTCACCCTTTTGTCTCCTTGTGTCTTTCCCGCCTCCCTTCTCCATTCTTTTTTCTCCCCCTCCTCACCCCCCCCCCCACCTCCCTCACCTCCCCCACCTCCCCCACCTCCCCCATAATGCAATGTTCTCTGTTCAGCTCATCAGCATCGGTGGGAGCGGCTCCCCTCACTGGCGCTCGTTCCCTCCTTCCCTGAGTGTTTAATTGCATTAGCATAAGCACGGCCCCGTGTGCGTCTGTGTGCGTCTGTGTGCGATTCATGGACTAATTTGTGAGCCGGGGGATTCTCTCTCTCTCTCACCATGTGTCTGTCTCCTCTGAGTAAAGACCGTCTCTTCCTCTTTTTCCCCCTCGCTCCTTCTCTCCGTCTTCTCCCCCGGCAGCGAGGACATAAATCAAGTGGGTTTTGGCAACGACAGTCGGCCGCGCCGTCCAAAACCGAAGGAGTAAACTTCTCGCTGGGGAGGGAGGAGGTGCGGGAGGAGAGGGAGGGAGGGGTGGGGGAGGAGGTGGTTTACCTGGGGGAGGGTGAAGAGTTTCCCCGCAGAGGAACCGTGACCTCTGACCTGCGAGAGCTAATAAAAAAAGAAGAGAAATCTGAGTACGCGGGCCGATCCGTGAGCTCGGTGCTAATCGAGGGGATACCATGGGAAACCATGAGGGGGCAGAGGACGTTTCACGGGGAAGAGGATCTGAACGTCTAATCCCAATCTGTGGCCAGCGGTTGGCGTTCATTGCGAGGTAATCGACGTGCCCGTCTCCGGCGCCCCCGCGACGCCGCCCGTCTCCGTCCCAGCGCCGGGACGTGCGGATGAGTTCGCCGAGCGCGCTGTAATCCATCCTCCCACGATATTTGTCGCACTAATCCTTCCTCCGTGTATTCACGCTCACGCCGGACTCCCATCATGACACCCCTGCTCTCGCTTCTCTCCCTTTTTCCCATGATGCATTGCAGTCACAACGCCGTCCTGGCTGCAGAAACCCCGACCCAAACCCGTGAACGCGACGGTTGGACCCACGTCCTTTTCGTGGGCTCGCAATCTGCCCCTCGCAATCTGCAGGGGGGGGGGTCACAGTGTCTTATCATCCCGACATTAGTATTCACGTTGGATTAGGATAATCAACATGGTGCACCTTCGTCGCGTACCGCCGGACGCTTCGTCTCGCTCTCTTCCCACAATGCAACAGGCACTCCTGACTCTCCCACACGCCGCCGCCGTCAGGAACCTGCTGTCAGCTTCTTGTTGTTGTCCTGCCGCGGCGTGGACGGCGTCTCCTCAAAGATCCGAGCCGCATCGCTCCCTCCATTTGTATTCACGCTGACGGAGCTAATCAACAAGCCCCCCCTCTTCCTCCTCGTCTTCCTCCCCCCCCCCGTCTTCTTCGCCACTGAACAAACAAGGAGCTTCTTTTTTTTGTCTTTTTGAGCTCTTGTTCCACCGGTTGTCTGTCACTTTTTGTTTTATTCTCTCCCTGCCAAGACTGGGATTTCACAAGGACTCCCACAAGACAACAGTGTGTGTGTGTGTGTGTGTGTGTGTGTGTGTGTGTGTGTGTGTGTGTGTGTGCAACACCCCCTCCGCAGAAAATCTGGAAAATTAAAAGGTTTATATTTCATATGCCTTTTTCTTTGTCTAGTTGTCTAGCACAGTGTGTTGTATCTTGGTGTCACTGCATCTGCTCTGTGTGAAGAAACGGCCGCCACACACGCACACACACACACACACACACACACACACACACACACACACACACACACACACACACACACACACACACACACACACACACACACACACAGAAGCCAGAGATCTTCGTTCGGATCATTTCTTTCGGCATCGTGCCACCAGACACCCTGTTAATCCGGGTCTTTAAACCCGACACGTCTGTCCCCGTCGTGAGGACGATGTCCTCGCACACAGACGCACACACAGTTACAGTAACCTGCGCTGTGAGACGTCTGTGTGTGTATATTCTATATAGTGAGAGGCAGATTGACGACCCCCCGGGTCAAACTGTAGAAGCAGCCGAGGCAGAAAATATCAGGAAATTGATTTGCATTCAGTAAAAAAACGGAGCTCCTTATCATTTCTCTTCCTGGGGGGGGCACGGATGACGAGTTTAACAGAGGACATGGAGGGAGAGTGCAGAATCATTTTGAGAAGTGTGTGTGTGTGTGTGTGTGTGTGTGTGTGTGTGTGTGTGTGTGTGAGATATGACAGCCGTCGCCATCCCCATCCCTCTGGCTTTAAAACATGAGGGAAATCTCAGTGGCACCAATTTGCCACCGCTGCTCTTTTATCACACGTCTGATTTGTTGTTGTTGTTTTTAAAATCCCCCATCCAAACACACACACACAGACACACACACACACACACACACACACATCAAACATGACCTGCATGTCACAGCTCTGAGTTCACTCGAGTCCCTGAGACTCGCACAACAGTGTTTGTTAGATTTAAACCCCGTGATACAGATTTGAGAGAGAAGCAAGTGGAGAGCGTTTTACGTTATGTAATCGCCATGACAACAGCCCGTCATTGAGCCGACATCGATCCTGTGTCCGAGCGGTCGATGGAAAGGGGAAGGAGGAAAAAAAAAAAAAAAAAAAAAAAAAAGGCTGCTGATGAGCTGAAAGCGGCCGAGGCGCTGACGAGAGCGATGATGTCACTTCAGGAGCGAAGCGTGGACATTCCGGCGAGGAGCCGGACCCACGGATCGATGGACGAGACCGGGAACGTTCAAACGCCTGAGAGACAAAACCTCAGGTGTGTTTCACGGGGAACAGGAGAGAGCGCCCCCCTCCAACACATGAGCGACTTTCTTTATCCCGCCCCCCCCGGGGGGAAAGGTGTCAGGTGTCGGAGGTCAAGGGTCACCGCACTGCCCCGCTGACGCTAAACCTCTTGATGCACTCTTGCATATCTGAGTTTAACCAAACCAAAGCTGTCGCCTGTTTGCAGCCAGTTTTAAAGTTTGCTGTTGTTTCTGTTGGGTCAGCCCCCCCCCTCCCCCCACACACACACACACACACACACACAAACACACACACCTGCGAACGCACATCCTGTTTCACCTGTGCAGAAGGTGTGACTGACAGGTAAAAGTCTGGAGAGAGAAAAAAAAAAGACTTCAAAGCTGAATTTTGATTCTCTCAGCAGCACAGAACACATGTGTGGATTTAAACAGGCATGTTGCTGAAATTCTTTCACCACACACACACACACACACACACACACACACGGCAGGTCGAGTACCCCCCCCCCCAGTAGATGTGGCGGGACAGTGGAGCAACATTCCTCCCGTCTGACAGCTAATTGGTTCTTTTGTGCAGGATGGGGGAGGGACTGACAAAAGTACACAGTCTGTGTAGTACTTTTAAAAAACAGAGTGCAGTACTGCTGCCGTCTCTGCGTTTTAATCTCCCAGTTTATTAAAACAAATATTCAGCGATGGACGCGTCATTAGCGCCGGCTGACGTCCGGCGTCGGCGAGCGTGGACGACGGCAGACGAACAAATCGCTCTTTTTCTCTATTTACGCACAACTGATTGTTTGTTCTGATCGTTTGTTACCGCCAGAAAAAAACAACAACACAAGTCTGAATAAATACTCAGATATTCTGTGAGATTAATGCAGTAAAAAGTCGGCCATCTCTAAACTTCCAGCTGTTACTTGAACAGGTGACGGAGCGGGTGTCGGTCCAATGTGTGACTCATTCCACTTTGGTGTCTCGCTTAATTAAATTCCTGCGTGTGATTACGGGATTACCACACGTCATCCCGCCGCAGCCCGACGGCATCGCTCAAAGGCGAAAAGGAAACGCTCGCCGCCGCCGTTTCCGTGCAGCAGCGGTCCGACCTCCACGCGCTCGCCGGCTGATCCCTAAAACATCGACGATTAAAAAAGACGAGGAGGTTCTGACGCAAAAATATTCCACGAATTCAGACTGGGGATTAAAATCTGATATTTAAGGACATATTAATAAATATAAGTAACACGAGAAGTTAATCTGAGAGCGCGGAGCTGTGCCAAGGCTCAACGATTCCCCAAACCCAGAGGCGATCCGGATCTGGATCGATCTGCGGTCTGGACCGGAGTCAGGATCGCTCGTCTGTCAGCGTTTACGTAATCCTTTATGTAATCCCGCTGGCGAAACAGACAAACAAACAAACAAACAAAACGGCCGATTACACAACCTGCTCGGTGGAAGTGGTGACTTAATGTAAAACTATGTGAGCGTCCCTCCCCTCGCCGCCGCGTCATCGCCAAACGCCGCGCTCGGCTTTGTCTTCGCTCTCCAGGAGGAGGATCGTTCTCTCGTTTGGCCGAACCGCAGCCTCTATCGTCCGCCCTCAACCCACCGCACCCCCGCCTGACTCCACCCGACTCCACCCGACTCCACCTGACTCCCGTGAGCAGCCTCTCTGCCCGAGGTTCACAGAGAGGAGGGAAAAACGAACGCTCAGTCACTGGAAGTCAGGAGAGCTGCTCAGTTTTCATTAAAGTGGGTTCCAGAGTGTGATTTAATGTGAGGCTCTGCATGAGGGAGTTTACAGAGTGTAAGGAGCAACACACACACACACACACACACACACACACACACACACACACACACACACACACTCCATCCAGTCTGCAGGGAAACACCCACTGTTAATATCTTCCCCTCTCACCACCTCAGGTGCTGATTCCTGGCCTAAGTGTGTTTGTGTGTGTGTGTGTGTGTCGGATGCATGTGTCTGTGTGTGTGTGTGTGTGTGTGTGTGTGTGTGTGTGTGTGTAGTCCCCATGCAGCAGGCCCTGTCCAAGATGAATGTGAGGTGCTGAGGAGCATTTTTCCCTCTCCCCGGCGGGGTAAATGTAATAACCTTGAACCTCTCTCTCTCTCTCTCTCTCTCTTTCCCAGCATGCATCTGTCCGTCCTCATTCATTGGTTGGTAACCGTGGTTGCTCATTGAGAAGTTAAGAGTTAAAAGTTGCTTCGATGGCGTCTGATTCTG
>JAFBJZ010000672.1:617500-772500 GCA_016785225.1 Psettodes erumei | reverse complement strand
GGAGGAGGAGGAGGAGGAGGAGGAGGAGGAGGAGGAGATGAAGGCCGGACACAGTGAAGAAAAGGTGACAGGAAATACCGTCAGACTCCGAGAAGAAGAGGAGGAGGTGAAGAGGAAGAGGACGACGACACATTAAGTAAAATAAACGAGGAGAAGACGGCGGCGGCTATTAGTGGAGAAAATGACACGGAGGAGACGGAGGAGGATTAGACGGATACAAAAGGGAGCGGAGGAAGACGAGCAGACAGAGGAGGAGGAAGAGCAGTAAACAAATAATATTAAAAAAAAGAGAAAAGAAAAGCTGAGATTATGAAAAGAGACAAAAGAAAGGAGACAAAGCACGTAGAAGGGAGAGGAGCACCCCCCCACCCGCTGCGCCGCTCCATAAAAGATATTTGTCATATCTGTCATCTCGACAAAAACACACAACCACGCACAACCAGGACAGATCTGGGCGGCTGGGAGAGCAAACAACAAAAAAAATAACAAACACACAAACAAACCACAAACCTCGGCTCGGGGGTGGGGGGGCTGGATTTTTCACGCTGTTGCTGTCGCTCTGTTATTGTTTCATATTTTAATGATTAAAAAGAAAAAAAGACGGTTTGTTGAGTCTGGAAACGTTTCAATTCCGGGATCGCCGGGAAAAAAAGAAAAGGGAAAATCCTCGGCGAGGACGAAAAGGGGGCGGAGGAACGCGGAGGACGTTTCTCCACTTCTAGGGGGTTTTGGTTCAGGTTTGACTCGCCGGGTCGTCCGACGCCAACATCCTGGTCCTCACGGTGGGGGGGCGGATACGGAGGATTAACCAACATTCAGTGCAACACAACCTCTCTTCACACTGATGAAAAGCCGCTGCACATTAATTCGTTCTTACATAAATTAGCAACGCCGACGCTGTTTGAAGGACGCAGCGGTGGGAGCTGTCATACAGCCGCTGCTTCAGCATGTAAGGTCTTAACAACTGGATTATTTAAATCATCAATAATCTGATTTCTTGTGTTGGAATATTTTGCAAACACGCGTCAGACGGCGGGGAGACGAGGGCGGAAGTGCAACTGTCTCGCCGCTGCGTCTGCGTCACAGAGCGAAGCCCTAAAATTAGCTCAAAGCGCTAACGGGAAACAACGACGCCCGGCGAGGCCGCAATTTCTACCACGTGCTGCGTTTAAACTGTGAACTGAGCGTCGTTATTTATTCATCGTCTGGCGGCAGGAAACTTATTGTCCCGACTGAACAAACACGCTGCGGAGACGACCTCCACCTCCACCTGGCGGAGCGGCGTCACGGACGGCACCTGTTTGTGTAATATCCGCCATTGTGCGTCTATTTCTAATAAAAGACGACGACACAAAGAGACGGAGGGCGGAGAGACAGCTGGACCAGATTTCACAGAGAAAATTAAAGACAATTATGGGAATGGTTCAACGAGAGACTGCGTGTGTGTGTGTGTGTGTGTGTGTGTGTGTGTGTGTGTGTGCGCACACGTCAATACCGATAACCACGCTTCTGCCAGAACGCTAAGCGGATCAACCCACACGATTTAGCGCCGAGACGAGGCGAGGCGTTTTCCGTCTGTGTGAAATAAATGCACCGGGTCGCGTGACCGCAGCTGCCGCGTGCGAACGCACCAACGAAGAAGACCCTCTCAAAATATACCAGCAGCGGGTTTCCACGCCTGTCGGGAGGGTGGGGGTGGGGGGGTCACAGGTGGAGGCCGCACGCCGCGCGCCCACGCATCCGTGACGACAGCGCTCGTATACGTGCATCCATTACTCAGGCATTTTTAGGTCACACGCACGCGGAATAAATTCCACGGCATATTTCCTCCTGTGTGTGTGTGTGTGTGTGTGTGTGTGTGTGTGTGTGTGTGTGTGTGTGTGTGTGTTTAACAGCTGTGTCTTGAACCATTTACTGTTCTCTGCACACGGGACAAAATGTTACGCGTACGTGTCAAGAGATGAAAGGTACGCACATGTAGGCCACGCGTGTACGGCGAGGAACGAACAGATACTGGACTCACTGCGGGAAGAGGAGGAAGAGGAGGAAGAGGAGCATTGTGCGTCTGAGGCAGACCGACTCTTTAAGCGGCATCACAAAACACGGCTTCCGATGGCGAGAGCGATCGTACGACCGTCAGCTCGCGTCGTCAGAGCGCGAGGGAACCGGAGTCGTCCCCAAACGAAGACGCCGTAAATCTGATGACTCGTGATGTGATGCACCTGCTCTGAGAAACCATTTTGAAATGAAAACATATTTGAGTCAGATGAGATCAGCCTCTTCCCTGTGTGGATAAAAATGTGTCAATAATAATTTAGTTGTATGTTCTCTCAGGTTTTACTCTGCTGTTCATCAAGAATGGACTTGTGTGTCGATCATCTGAATGTGAAACTCTCCACAGGGACTTTTGGACGTGATTTTTGTGTGACCTACTTAACGCCAGGCGAGTTTCGTCACAGCACTTTTGTCTTTTACGGTGACTAGTGCACCAACTGTGCCAACGCGATAAATACCGAGCGGACGAAGAATGCGACGGCAAACGCGTTTGTGTAACCTACTTCCCAGTGTCGGTTAAAAACTCCCCGCCTGTTACTGTCCTGACGCTTTGCTTCCCTGTTCCTGCTCTGGACGGCTCCCAGCGACACCAATCAGACGCTTCCATACAGGCCATGTGAGGAGGCCACACTCCAAGATGGCCGACGCGCCCACCTGTTCAAAAAAAAAAATCAACAACTCTGAGTGCGACTGTGAAGACAGTGGGTCTCAGTGCGTGTTTTGTGTAGTTTTCTACGAGTTTTGTTGCAGTATACTTGGACAATAAATAAATATATATTACAGGCACTGTACAGGAGGTATGAAGACAGAAAGGGAGGACAGAGCTCCTCAGGTGAGTGTAAAGAGGAGGTGCACATCTCCCCCCTACACTGGGAGCACAACAGCTCCTGGGGGGGCAGGAGGAGCTGGAGGAGACGACGTTTGTTACTGCTGTCCACACGTCTCGCTATAATGCAGCTCACCTGTGCTTTAAACTACAGTTTTATTTTTTTTTAAAGGATCTTCAAAACACAAGCTGAATATTAAAAACATGTTTTCATTAATTAAAAAAGACGTTTGTGCCAAAAACAAACCGTCAGGACGGTAGAAACGACACCGACCTGCTTTTATAAACCATTTTAAAATCGACAGTGAAACATTAAAACACCAGACGTGAGCGCTTCGATGCCTGAGACGGATGTTCCTGTTGCCGGTTTGAGGAAGTCTGCGTCATGTCTGTGCCAGCTCCACGCCGTCTGCTGCTCTGTCATTACAAAAAAAAAAATGACGGCAGCGACGGGAGGTTTCACCGAGTCATCGATCGCCTCCTCCGCAGGGGAAGACCGGAGCGCGGTCGGGCCGGAGAACCGGCGTCGGTGTCCTACTTCTCTACAAGTCACGTGTCAGCCTCAGATCCACACCTGCCAATTACATAATTACACCCTCGGGTCATGAATCACCGGCTATTTACTTTTCCCCATTCATGTTTTCTGTTGTCTCGGCCTCAGCTAAAACTGCCCCATTAAAAATTCATGCAGCCTTCTTGTAGACTAAAGCGGCGCGGCTTCTGACGATGAGGTGGGAAACCGGCGGATGCTGCGGGTAAACACGGCGCTGCTGTTTTTTGTTCAAACTTTAACTGACGCGCCAGCAGCTCCGTCGCTTCATATGCTAATTCTGGCTAATTAGAAAAATCAAGCTTTCGCCCACAGGTGAGATGACCTGAGGGAGTGCGGCCATAATTAACGTGCGCTCTGATTCGTCAGGGACTTTCCTCGAAAGTTGTTGTTGTTGTGTTTTGTACCTTGTGTACTTGTAAAAGACCCGTACAAAGTACAGGAACATAAAAAAGAAGTCAGCGTGTCCCAGAGGACGTCGGACGATCGCGCGACCTTGCGTCCGTTTATTTGGTGTGGAGGCGGCGAGGCTGCGTTCACTACAAAGTCCAGCAGCTGAAAGTCAGTGTTGCATAACTTTTACACTTTAAACACACCACATGTTACAGTAAAAGCCCAAAACAAGAACAGGAACAAAACGCTGTCAGGCAGCTTTTTCCCGTCCGAGCACCGGCCACACCTTTTTTTTTTTCCTTCAGGTCAGCTGAAACCACAAATGTTTTGTGTTTTTTTTTTTTGTCCACGCTGCAGGTGCACACGCCAGGATGCCAGACATGATTTAATGCGCAGACTCTACGTGAATCTTACTGTCCGTGCTTCTGATCAAGACACCTGTCCACTGTCAAACACACCTGTAGCTGCAGTCAACACCACCTCAACAAGCGCACAAAAACATCACCTACTCTGTTTCCCCCAAAATGTGGACACAACATGTTCATGCACACACATACACACAAACACACACACACACAGGGCTGAAACAGGAAGCTTGTGCTTCCCCCTGCTGTTCCTTTTGGTGTAGTATTATTGTGATGTTACATGACAGGCGTGTGTGTGTGTGTGTGTGTGTGTGTGTGTGTGTGTGTGTGTGTGTGTGGGGAGCAGTACGGGTAAACAGGCTGAATTCATTAAGCATGTCTATTTGCGCTCACTGTATGTGTGTATAAAAGCTTTGACAACTCCAGACGAGCCACAGCAGCTATGCTATTATACAGCAACGCACACACACACACACACACACACACACACACACACACACACACACACAAAAGCCCCTGGCAGAGGAGGAGCTGAAATCTCCTTGAGTGACAGCGGCAGGTTTGAACCACACAGCCAAGCGTGATGTCACGCAGAGCTCCTGTGTGAGAAAACACATTCAACAATGGGAACAACAGGAGCGCGGCACAGGAACCGGCGCCGGTGTCACAACAATAATAATATTTAGGACTAAATATAGAAAATGCCATAAAAGGGTAATTCCACTGCGTTAGGCAGCGCTGCCTAAGATGTTTGAGGACAAATCAGTATTCAAACCTTTTACTGAAGTAAAAGTAGAAATACTGCATGAAACACGACCACGTCCACGACAACGGGATGGAAAACATCCAGCCACGGCCGCCGCCCGCGCCGAGGAATATTCATCAGAACTTGGCATAAAAAAAAAAAGTAATAAAAACACAAATGAGCCAAAACTGAGGAACAGGCAGCAGCTTCAGACCCGGCGCCGTATCATGCCAGTCAATATCAGCAATCAGACTTCATTACGGACGCAGCATGGTGCCGACAGCCCAAACAAGAAGCGTTCTGTCACGAGTTTTCATTCCGCTTTCTGCTCCGCGCTGAGGCCGAACGTTTCCTGCTTTGTTCTCCGCTTTTCCAGCCGCCTTTATCGTGGCTTTATGATGAGATAGTTTTTTAATGTTGCCGCCTGTATTTATGCTTTTTTTTTTTCTCATGAAGTCACTTGGGAGCGAACGATACCCTCATTAAACACTTGTGATACGACTGAAGAGCCTTTCCGATACGGTAACAGATCTGCAAGCGCTTGATCTTTCCGCCTGTAACGCCTCCCTCACGTTCGTCACACAATCTTTGGGTACGTACCACGTACGAGGAAACTCATTGTCTGTGTCGGCCTCTATAATCCGCTTACATAAATGTGTAATTATGCTTATGCACATCATACTGAGAGGAGCAAGACGTATCATATATCGGTACATACCAGGGTGTATGACTTGAGATATTTTTGCCTGTGTTCAGACGTACACAGCTCAGCAGGAGAACACACACCTAACAGCATGAAGCCCAACCGCTGAAAACACGGCGCCTGATCGTCAGTGACGACGGGCCCGGGCCCCGTGAGCCCATTACGATCTGCCACACAAGTTAACGGTGGTTCCTAAAGCTCCACTTGGACTTGATTTATGCCTGTGAGGGAGATGGGGTGATTTTATCATTAGCTGCTGTGGTCAGTGATTTTTAACCCATTCACAAGGCACCTAAGTTCTTACACCCGCCCTGGTTACAATTAAAAGTTTTAATTGCCTCCTGTTTTCCTGTGAGCCGGCCGGTCAGCCTGTAATTCAAATCCTGTCGAGAGCCACATCCTTCTACTTAAAAGTGGATTTCTTGATGGGTGTTTTTTTTTTCCACTGCGGGAAGAGCTGCTTGTCTTTCTACTGATTTGTGTGAAAATGAAGGAAGTGAAACATGTTTTTGTTCAGCCGATGGAAGGCGGAAGCGCAGGCCAACACGTCGGTCTACAACAGAAGTCAATGTAAGCCATCAAAAGAGCCGGATGGAGAGTGACGTCAGCCACAGGCCAGCGCTGCTGTTTTCAATTTATATTTGTTTGGGAATATGCTGAACTAGTCATTAACAGTTCCTATACTTACTGACGACTGATAAAACCTTATGAGTCTCAGACAAGATGACGCCTCTCGTTTTCTCTCTTTGTTTCTAACTGGACTCTGGATAGACAAACAAGATGACACCATTTCTCATACACAGTAAAAAAAAAAAAAACTTTTCCGTTTCTATGTTCACAGATTAACTCACCCGCTCCTTGCGTGAACTCAACTGCCGGCGCTTTCCGGAGACGGTGGCGGCGGGTCACGTTTGCGCGTCCTGCGCGTTAGCCACGGATAGCGTACGTAGCTGCTAGCTTGCTCTCGGTAGCTCTCACTAGCTTGCGCCGATCCTGGCGGGGCGGGAGATGGCCGACATTTCTGGGTAATTTATAGGTTTATTTTTCTTCCTGAAATGGTCGTGTCGAAAAAGCGGAGTTTATATTTGTTTAGCCACACGGCCACCTTCAGTACTTCCAGCCATTTCACTGCCCTGTGGGACCGTCTTCTTAATGATCTGCCGGCAGTTACCCCCCCTCTCTTCTGACCAATTACGTCCGCCTGTCGCTCATCCAATAAGCGTCCGCGATGTTGGGCTATTGTCCCGCCCAATACTACGCAAAACCTGATTGGCTAGACTAAATGTCAAAATCAAATTCAACGTCATATTGGCTTGAATTAGAGCATTGTGTATTGGTCCTGGCAGGGGGGGAGCCGCTGATTTGCCCAAAGACAAGCGGAAGAAAACGTGTGATTGGTCCATTTCCTGATTTGTTACGTTGCATCCAAGTTTACAGAAATTATCCACTTTATTATATTATAATATATTAGATTATATAATATGATATTTTAACAATCATCAGGATTCCAAAAAACATTACATTTTTTTTCCAAAGGCCTTCACTGAATACCTTAAAGGCCCAGAGGCTTCCCCATTATTATATTCAGTACCAATGCCAACATTTTCAAAAGAATATTATCACTTTCTACAACATCTGCACAATTAGGGTCTGAAAATATGGTGGTTATGGCAAATGCAATGTAGATGAGAACATAAGGGTTACGGTGGAAAGGTTGATTAAAACTATAAAGGCTGATTTCAGGTCAGAACTGGTGCAGAGTCGCCCACTATGGAAGCAGTTCCCGGGGTTGCTGGGGTGGAGATGAAGCCAGGCTGTGAATGAGAGAAAATCCTGGCAGCCGGGTTCCAACATTTGGTGGATAAAAGACCATTTTGTTTTGGAACGAGATGCTGCGTGTGTGTGTGTGTGTGTGTGTGTGTTTGTGTGTAATCTTTAGATCTCCACATATCTTCTTCACTGTAGCGTAGCTCAGGATCAATGAGGTTGATCGAATAAGAAACAAGAATAAAGACCTCATTAGGATTGAAGCACAAATGCTTATCTGTTGATGTAACTTCCATTCGGGGGCTTCACCTGCCCCCCCCCCCACCCTCCCACCCCCCACCTGCACTACTGCACATCTAACACCCTACCCCCCCACCCCATCCCCCACCTTCCTCCTCTCTTGTTGGCACATCAATAGGAAATCGATGGCTGTCTGGGGGAGAAGGGGCAAGAGGTGGCAGCAGCAAAGCTATTGCTCCACCTGCTGAATGCTTCATGCCTGGAATACTAAAAATGTGGAGAAAGGGAGTGGGGGGTGAAAAATAGAGAGAGAGAGAGAGAGAGAGAGAGAGAGAGAGAGAGATGGTGACTGCAAAGCTGTCTCTCCCCGTGGAAAGAGAGAAAAGGGAGCGAAGCTTATTGACTGAAGAGGATATACTGTACAAGGAGAAGAGATTATCTCCCCCTCTGAAGACTTCAGGTCTCCATGTGTCTCTCCCACTGTTTGTCTTTCAGGCCCTCTCACTCACTCTGTTTCCACAGCTGATGTGTGTGTGTGGGGGGGTTGTAATCAGAAATGGATTGTAGTGATCCCTGCATCATACAATCTTTCTCTTTTTGGACAGAAGGTTTGAAGAGAGGTGGTCGATGAGGCAGAGAGGTGAGCGAGAGAGGAAGGAGAGGAGAAAAACACATACGGGATGACAGCAAAGGGGAAAAGGAGAGGTAATGGGAATGGGGGGGGTGAGAGAGTGTAGGCAAGGCAGGGAAGGAGATAAGAAGGAAGAGAAGGATGGGAACAGGGTTCAGTATTATAGGAAGACAAAGACAAGGGCAGACAGAGGAATGAAGGTGAAGATGATGATGGTAGAAGAGGAGGAGGATGGGGTTGAGACAGGAGGAAGAAAAGCACGGAGAAGAAAGGAATGGAAAGAGGCCGAGGGGGAAAGACTTAGCAAGTGGACAGACGTGACTGACGAGTGAGGACGGAGAACAGGAAAGGACATGTGGGGACACGGACAAAAGCAGACGGAGGTGGTGAGGATGAGGACGAATGGAGAGACAGACCTGAGGGGACGAGGGGGGAGAAAGTAGAGGGAAAAAAAAGAAGCAAATACTGCAGCATTATCACCCGATTTTCCATCCGTGTGCAAGTTTTAATTTGTTTTTTTTTTTTACCCCCGCAGAATTCTCTGAAGACTCGGCCGGAGTTGGGGAGGATTACAGCCATGCAAGCATATCAATTGGCTTCCATGATGTTAATGATGAGGGAGAGGAAAAGCGAAGAGCGCTCTAATGTAGCGTCACTATTTTACAGTAATGACGGACTCGGAAAAACAAGCCCGGTAGATTTAATGGATTTGATTTGATGGTGGGGAGGGGGGCTAATGGAAACTTACTAAAACTTGAGGGAAGGAACACAGTGAAGGTTATCTCTCCAAAACATTTTTTTTTTTGTAATTTCCAGCTCAGCAGATGTGCGTCCTCTTCTCGATGTGCTGTACACTTCGGTAGACATCAAGGGGGAACTTGAAAGCACATTTCAAATTATCAGCCGCGTCTTTTTGATGCGGCGCAGCGATCCGTGTGTGTGTTACGCTGAGGAGCTGAGAAGACTAATGAGAAGAAGAAGAAGTAGAAGAAGAAGAAGAAGAAGAGGAAGAGGAAGTGCTCAGGTGTGTCACACGTGTCATCGTTAACGAGGAGGTCCTTTCTATCAATAATGTAACCGAACCGCTTCCCCTTACCCATTCAGCGCTGATCACACGCTGCACCTGCAACGCGCTGACACCGCACTTACACTTTCGCCCGCTACGTCTCACTCAATAATTTACGACTTCACCTCCGACGTGAACAGGACGAGGCCAAAGGGAGGCTTAACCCGGCGGACTCGAAAACGGCCCAGTCAGCAGGTTCAGACGTGTTAACGGTCGGAGCTCCGGTGAATCTGAATTTGATTTCCGGGGGTTGAGAATCCGCTCTCGTGTCTCCTGCTGTCGTCGTTTCTTCTTCTTCTTTGCAGCGTGCGGACAGGACGTTAACACCTGACGTGCATCATTTAACGGCACAATCAGCTGTTCAGTACCACACATGTTCCACGCTCAATGCATCTGGACACCAGCTTGTAAAACACACACTGGATCTTGTTAAAATTAACATTCAGATGAGATGTTTTTAGTTGTTCCATGAGTCTCTTCTTCAGCTGAGTCACACCAACACGTTGAACTGAGTTCATACTGGTTGCAGCATCGTCTGAGTCTGCAGTGGAGGGCAGGAGTTGTCTTGACAACTTTTTTTTGTGTTTTCTGGGCACAAACAGATGGAGCTAATATGGCTGATGTCACTAACCTGTATTTTTTTTTTGTTTGTTTTTGTACCTGTGGAAATGATGGTTTTGTCCGCGGGGCAGGAGCTTAGGAATGGCCGCCGGTCAACTCCGACCGCTACGATCGGACAGTTGCGCCACTTCCAGGATCTGAAAACAAAAACACAATAAAAGCAAATAAGAGCAACTGCACAGTAAATATGGCTGCAGTAAAACAAGTGGGGAAAAAAAGCAACTGGAAAAGAACCTACTAGAAATAACACATGCTGCAGAAAATTACAGCGATATGTGATATGTACAGTCTATAAATAGCTTTAGATGTAAAACATCATTGGCATCTGATAATGATTCTATCCTCAAGGGAAACGCAGTGAGGGAAACCATATAATAAACAGCTCTGTGCCATGTTTGCACCGGAGTTGAACGTCCTGGTGCTTCGGCGGAGCGGCTGAGAATGATGGCTGACAGCTGAGGTCACGCAGGCACACAACGCTTCCTGAGTAGATCGCCCCGTTAGACGACTGAAAACGCTCGGCGGGAATCCCTCTCCCTCCAAGGTTCATTTGAATCTGGATGTGACGCCCTGGCACCCAGCATGGATAAATCTTTGTCTCTTGTGGGAATGTGTGTGTGTGTGTGTGTGTGCGTGCGGAGGGTGAGTCGAGGCACCCGGGGGAGACACAGGGCCCCTTCATTAGCCGTCTAATTATTGTGGCGATGTGTGACGGAGGGAAGAGAGAGTGAGATAAACAGAGCTTTCAGGCTGGTGCGCGCATTTTCCCAACGCGCTGCTCCGCTCTCTGCGTAAATAGCCCCGCCGCCCACGCACATTCATAGTTGTTATAGACGTACACAAAGGAGCGAGTGTCACACGTGCGCACACACACACACACACACACACACACACACACGAATGTTCGTCGGCACTTTTCTTCAGGATGCACTCGATAGATCAAGAACAGCGTGACCTTGAAAAGAAACTCCACTTGTGCTTTGAATAACAGCAGTGGAGTCAATGCTGCCGTAAGTGGGCGATGATGATGATGATGATGATGATGATGATGATGATGATGATGAAGCAGGGACTGATGAAGCCATTCACACACGCTCCAGTTTCCAGGAGGAGAAGTCAGACGTCGACATCCTCGCTCTCCCCGCTCACCAGTTCCTGAGCTGACTCCAGATCAGGCCGCGCTGAATCGGGATCCACGGGGCGAAAAATATCACAACCGCCATTGGTCCCTGGTCCACATCCCCGTGTCACAGCAGCACAAATCGACATATTTGAAAGAGGTTTAAGAAAAGGTTGACAACACCGACTGTTTCATCACCGCGGCAGTAAAATCATTTTACACGCTGCAGAGAAAACGGGAACAGTGAGCGGCACCTTCCAGCTGCTGTAACCTTAAGCGGCCCGATGTGTGTGAGTTTATCGTGGGAAAACTGTGTGTGTGTGTGTGTGTGTGTGTGTGTGTGTTTTAAAGCGAGCTGGAGAGTATGTGTGCTGCTGTACAAGGTGAAAAATGCAAACAGACAGCCTGACTAAATTACTTCCCCAGACTACAGTACATGCTGCAGTCTTAGAGCAGAAGCAAACACACGCTCGCTTACACACACACACACACACACACACACACACGCACGCACGCACACACGCACACACACAAAGTAGATGACTTTCAGAAACGTAACGAGGTGAACAGCGAGCGATTTCTCGTTTCCCCTGAAGTCGCTCCTTAGTAAGGGAGCGTGTGCCAATGTTTACCCGACGGAGGTAAGGAGATAAAAATGTATTGACTTCCTCAGGAGATGGATTCAAACCTGAATATTTGTGGGCAGGGACAATAAAACTCAGGTGAAAGACAAACAATGCACGGCTCGGGTACGAGTGGTTGTATTGATAATACGACAATGAACAACACAGTCAGTGAAGACTGACTTCAGCGCTGAGCCGGTTTACCGATGGAGGGAAGTTTTTTTTTTTTGAGGAACAGTTCTCTTTTGTACATGTGTGAAAGTTTAAATAAAGTTTTAACCAACATGTAACATGGGCCGAGATCTGCTCACAACCGCCTTCTACCGTTTTATCGATTGGTTTAAAGTCACATCAGTTAAAGGAGAGCTTGTTTATCGACACAATCTCTTTTTGTCGCCTCCTTCCTTCCGTCTTTATCTTTTCCTCTTTTCCCTCCGCTCGCCTCCTTCCGGTCTCCTTTCACTTTTCCTCCCATCGCTCCGCCTCTCTCGTTCTCCGCGGAGGACAGTCACATTGTCAGGCCTGACTGCGTCGCTGGCTGGGAACATCTCTTCACACCAATATGTCAATCAAAGGACGGGGGGGGTTATAAAGAAATACAGAGCAGAGAGAGAGAGAGAGAGAGAGAGAGAGAGAGAGACACGGAGACGAAGGGGGGGCCCTGGGGAATGAAAGAGTGTAGATGAACAGAAAGAGAGAGAGAGAGACAAGAGTGTAGATGAACAACATAGACAGAGAGAGAGTTGGACGTCACATGTCAGACAGACAGAGAGAGAGAGAGAGAGACAGGGGGTGATAGAGAGATAGAGCGATAGAGTGAGAGAGAGAGAGAGAGAGAGAGACAGAGAGAGAGACGGGGGTGATAGAGAGATAGAGCGATAGAGTGAGAGAGAGCGAGAGAGAGAGGGAGAGAGAGAGAGACAGAGAGAGAGACGGGGGGTGATAGAGCGATAGAGCGATAGAGAGAGAGAGAGAGAGAGAGAGAGCATTGGATGTCATATGTCAGATGGACAGATAGAGAGAGAGACAGACAGACAGAGAGAGAGTTGGACGTCACATGTCAGACAGACAGAGAGAGAGAGAGAGAGACGGGGGGTGATAGAGAGATAGAGCGATAGAGTGAGAGAGAGAGAGAGAGAGAGAGAGAGAGAGAGAGAGAGGGGGTGAGAGAGAGAGAGAGATAGAGCGATAGAGTGAGAGAGAGCGAGAGAGAGAGGGAGAGAGAGAGAGACAGAGAGAGAGACGGGGGGTGATAGAGCGATAGAGCGATAGAGTGAGAGAGAGAGAGAGAGAGAGAGAGAGAGCATTGGATGTCATATGTCAGATGGACAGATAGAGAGAGAGACAGACAGACAGAGAGAGAGAGAGGGAGAGAGTGAGAGGGAGATAGTGAGATAGAGAAGAGACAGACAGACGTCACATGACAGCTCCACCATGACAGTACGTCAGCAGGGAGCTCGTGTGTGTGTGTGTGTGTGTCCATTCTCAGATAGACACACACTGGACAGAGCCAACATACACACAGTCCCGCTCAGTGCTGGGTGTCCTGTTATGTAACACACACACACACACACACACACACACACACACACACACACACACTCTCTGAGTGCTCCAGCCTTCAGCCGGGGCTCAGTTGACACTCATTATTTTTCCAGCATCAGATCAAAGGCGGCACTCGCGGGGCTTGTTGCGCGGCGAACGTGTGCTGCCGCCGATAGAAAACCCGATCACGCCGAAAGAAAATCTGCATTTCCGCCGGCCCCGTTTAAAATCCTGGAGCTCGGCGACGAACGCGGCGAAACGATGCGGGCGCCTCTCCCCGCTATCTCGGCTCGGCACGAGGCGCGGGCCCTTTAACGCTTGATTAGCGCGGCGCCGATAAAAACAAATGACTTGAAATAAACGGGTGGAGCGGTTCAGATGCCGGCGTCGGGCCCCCGGTCTCACGTGGTTCTGATCCCGCTCCAACATATCAGCCGCCGCTTCACCGTCACGACACCACCTGCATCTCACCTGGCCGAGCTCGGTCTCGCCGCCGTGGCTCCGCTTCCTCGCTCCGTCCTCCCACGTTTCCTCTACGCCGATCCCAGCTCTCCGAGTTTCGTGATCGCGGTGAAATCTGAAGGTCGGGTCGTACCTGAAGAGTGAGGCAAACAGATGTTCAGATATTTATGCGTTTCCCTTTTACAACCTGAATTCATCTCTCTCTCTCTGATAGCCTGTTCAGGGACGATAATTAAAACACATTCACACGAGCCAAGGATGGAAATTTAGTGTTGCACAGAACACGTCGACACACACACACACACACACACACACACACACACAAAGGACAGACAGGGGCCCAGATCCCAGCAGACACTGATGTAATCAGTGACCTTTGGATGTGTCCACATTTACAATTACACACAAAAAAAGGGGTGAATTCATTTGCCTTTTTGGACAAGAGGGGAGGAAAGCGAGGGAGGGAGGGAGAGAGGGAGGGGGGACAACAACAGAGGTGATGGATCGAGGCCCGGGGGATGGTGGAGACAAACGGAGGACAAACCAGGAAGGATAAAAGAAAGATGCCAAGAAGAAGAAAAAAATCACACGATATAATAATTTTTAAATTCTGGTGCTGCTTTAGCTCCTCCTGATCGTGGACGTCACAGTCAATAAACAAGTTATTCTCCATTTTCCCCAAACATGACTTGGCACGTTCTAAAGAATCTGACTTGGTAATGAATGTCAAATCAATAGAGCGGAAGGGAGAGTACAGAGAGTCGTTTACTGAAAACAGCAGTCAGGGTTGAGATTATGTGTGTGTGTGTGTTTGTAAATGACAGATTTCAGTTTTGGAGTCTGAATAAATTTGTGGAAATTTCTAAAAACATGTTTTTGCTTTGTCGATATTATTGAGCGTAGTTTGTCGGGTAAAAAAAAAAAAAACGAAAAGAAAAAAGAAACTTTTATCCGTTTGAAATTAAACCTACAACCCGGTGAAGTGATGGAGGTCTCTGAGGCCATCGTCGATGCTACTTCATCTACGCCCCCAGAACAAAGTTGGACTTCTCAGACGGGCAGATGAAAGACGTCCTCGGCAAGCGATTGCACCGAGTTACAGGAGCGGGTGAAACAGCCGGGATGTGACGTCAGCGCCGTGGGTGGAGCTCAGACGTTCGCCCGCGGTTTGGGGCGCCGCTGACCGCGTGTTAGCTTCACCCCCCTCACCACCACACGACCTTTCGCTTAATCACGAGAGGAAAACGTAAGCGTTCGTCAACCCCGTCCGACGCATTTACGCCGCCCGCAGTCATTTCCTGACACTTACAGAAACAGTATTTCTCCATCTCTTATTCAACACTGGCATCGCCGCTTTTAATAACTCGACTCCCTTCCGCCGCCGTTTTTTCTCTCCTTTTAAGGAGTGGTGGGCCCGCGACTGTTCCCCACTTGTCAGCCGTGATTTACCGCACCATTATAGCGCCAGAGTATAAAACACAGGCCCGATAACAAATGCATGGAAAATAAAAATCTGCAGGTGTTTGCACTGGCGGCTCGGCGTGCTTCTCCGGGCGTGAAAGAAAAAAAAAAAATCCGACGGAGTTGCCGAGATCATTTCTCTTCCTCTTTGACGACGCCACCAATCTCTTTCTCTCTCTCCATCTCTCTCGATGCCATCTCTCTTTTCTGCCTCAATCTTTCAAGCTCTTCTCTCCTCCTCGCGCTCTGCTCTCTCTCCAAAAGCAATGTGCATCCTTCATTCTATGATTAAGAGGAGGCAGCAGTCAAAAATAGACCAAGACATCTCTGGGAAATAAAAAATAAAATAAAAAATACACACACAGATAATACTTTTTCCAGAGGGAAAAAGAATAAAACATCAAGGTATCTCATTCAGTACGTGTCACTGTGTAAATGCAATCCGTCTGTGATGCAGAGTGGGGGAACGGAGAGATCGGCTCGGCGCATTCATCTTTTTAATGTGCGCAGCACGAAGTGACCCAACTCATAAAATAGTTAGACTTCCAAAAATGTTCGGTTAAACCTGCAGCCGCAGAATTTTTTGGCTGCTTGGGGGCAGCAGAAACAAAAAGTGGAGCACATCAGCACCTTCAAGCTGGCGATTCACACGGACACACGGATACGAATCCAGCGTTAGCTTCTCTTTAGGCTCCGTGTTTGGTCTCCACCAGCTCCCCAGGGGAAGGCTCTTCATGACGCCGAGAGGACGCCGCAGATACTCTGATGTTTTCACGGCGTCACTTCATGCATTGTTGTCCTTGAGACGATAAATGTATTTCAAATATGCGAGACACTTATTAGCACAAGCGCTGAGCCCACAGTGTCTCTGGTACGTGAAGAGAATCTGGCCGGAACCCAAAGCCCTCGAGCGGTCGCTTCAGTGTTCTTCATCGTATGGGCTCATCAGCATGTACGCAATTTAAATCAGGGATTTCTGCGAGGCAAATGATTGAGTTGGCTTCGAGAAGAATGCCAGGGATCTTCACCAGGGTATCGTTAAGTACCGTTCTCTCTCAGAGTGCTTTTATTATCACCACAATCAATAAAACCTTAAATCATGGGAGTCTTAGCTCGGCATTGCTGCAGAGAAGTGCTTGCAAATCATCGATGTGTTGAGAAATATTGACGGAAATGAAAATTACAGCGAGGAGGTGGGTGGTGGTGGTGGTGCTGGTGGCGCCAAGTCACCCTAATTTTTTTGGGAACTCTGTTTTCCCACTACGTCATGTAAAAGTGAAATAAAAAAACAAACACATGAGCTTAACTGCATATGATTGTTCATTTTGTGACAAAAATAAGTCAGATTTCACGACTGAATGGAGCGTGAAAGACAGAGGAAAACTTCCCTGCGATCGTGGAGCGTTCACGCCGCAGTACAGTGTGAGTTTTTGTTTTCCTTCCTGCCGCTGCGTCGCTTCCAGTTAATAAACCACCAGCGTAATGGCACCAGTGTGTTACGCTTACAGGAAAACGGACGCCTTTTCCGCCTCATTGACTGGACTCTGCCCCTTTATTTGTCACGCACAACAAAAAGAGAAGGGGAGAAAAATCCCGGAGACGGGGGAGGCGGTGACACTACGGTCCCGGGAAGACACAATATCTGTCGTGTTGTAGAAGTGACACAAAAACTTAGAGGGAAAGCACCCCGACGTGTCCCCGTAATGAGCCGGCAGCACCCGGAGGCGACGCTCTGAAGCCACAGATCGATAGCAGAGGAGATGGGTCTGACAAGGTTGACTCACTGGGGTTAAGACAATCACAGCGTTTTTCAATCCGCAGGCCGGAGCTCGCCAATCTTTACGATGAAACTCGTCTGCGCTTCCTTCCTCTTTTTTTTTTTTTTTCGTGCTTTCTGCTCCTCTGTTTTCCGTCACAGAAATAACATGGCAACCACTTGCCTGTCTCTGCAAAACCTCAGCCACGCCTTGTGCTAATGCTAATTAGCATGCTAACATGCCACCTGCCAAAGGTCAGCTTGTGAGCGTCGCAGCGCTGCAGGCATGACTGTAAGCTGTCATTTTGTCTTGTGGCTGCTCACAACTGGAAAACAGAACAATTGTGTGTGTTTTTTTTTCTTCTGTTGTGACAGCACCTCTCATTACAGCCCAAGTTGAAGCAAAATGGCATTCTGCTATCGTTATTTCTCAAAAAAATCAATAACAATTTTGAGTGAACCTTTATGGCAACGGAGAGCCAACGCAGCGCAGACACATGAACGCGGTTATTTTCCACCTGGACAAAACACTTGAATAAACGCAGCTTGTGTCTCCTCGATGACGCCGCTCAACCGCGGCACATCTCAGCCGTGAGTGTCAAACCTCTTCTGACGTGGCTGAAACATCGACATGAAGAAGCGGCCGGCAGAAGCTCCACACCGTCTTCCGTCCGCCGGGAACATGTTTGTCTCCCTTCCCGGTTCGGTGTGTATCGCTATGACATGAATACGTACGTTTACGTTTCTGTACTTTCTTGCTTCAATAAGATTCACGTTATCTAATCTAATTGTTGTGTGTGTGTGTGTGTGTGTGTGTGTGTACTGTAGCCAGACATGATGACCTGCTGCCACAGCGCAGGTGGGAGGTAACTCAGTCTGATGATGAGCGCATCATTTTAGTCACAAACATTTTTTTTTTTTTTACTGCGAGCACAAACATGGAGCAATGTTGGCTCACAGGGACAAAGATGGCCGACAGCGTTATCTAGTGTATCCTCATCGTTCGGGGCTTCGGCGCCGCATGTGTAACAGTGTGACTCCTTTTAAATGTAATTCTTCCTCAGAGAGTATATATATATATACATATACTATACCTGCAAATCCTGAGACTCCTTTTTCAGATTTCTCCGCACTATTTGGATCCATGGATGTCTTGACGACTTAATTGGAAAATACTGAAAATAGTTTTTGCATTTTGACACCTTTAAAAAGTGTCTTCCTCTAATTTCACCATGACAGACATTCTCTCTCTCTCTCTCTCTCTCTCTCACTTTCACTCTGTCAAGGTTATTTTCTGTTGCTCGAAGGGTGAAGCAGCGGGGCTTTATTCAATTGCATGTTTCTTACATAAGCGCGACACCTCAGTGGTGCACTTATGTAAGAAACATATCATCGACGGGGCCAAATGAATTTTCTCCCCCTCCCTCGTTGGGAGACCCAGCGGGGGGGGATGGGTTCAAAAAGGAGAGAGAGAGAGAGAGAGGGAGAGAGAGAATCTCCCAGTGCAGCAGAATATTGAATATTGTCATGTCGGTCTATATCCTGGTTTGTCTGGCTTTAAAAAAAAAAACAAACAAACATGTTCTTATCGCGGGGGAACCAGACAGATGGCACTGACAACTGGCAGACAGACACACGGACTGAGAGGGGAAATGAAGAAAGGCAAGGGAGGAGGAATGAAAGAAGGAGGGAAGAAAAGAAGGGGGGAAGGAGGCAGTGAAGATTAGAGTCGAACAGACGGTCGCGTAGAGAGATGGAGAGAATGCCAGGGGTGTGGGTCTCAGAGATAAAAACCCACTGGACATTGCTACTTGGATTGGTTGGAGATTTTCTCACCGTCTCCCCCTCTCTCTCTCTCTCTCTCTCTCCCCCTCCCTCCATTCTTCCCTATCTCTCTCGCTCTCCCCCCCCCTGCCTCCTCTAAGCCCCTGCAGCTACACGCTTGCTTGCGCAGACCATCTGGGAGGAAGGGAGTTGTTTCTGCAGTGGGACCCACGTTGCCAGCTTCCTACACTGACTGATCTGGGGGCTTTGGAAAGCCCTACTCCCCTGCTTCAAACACAATAAACCGAAAGGATGAATGTATGCCATTGTGCTGGATCTCGAGGGGGGGGCGGGGATCGAAGAGGAGGGAGAGTGTGGGTTGAGAGCTGGAGCGATGGCAGCGCAGAGGAGGAGGCTGAGGAGGAAGAACTGAGTGACGGGTGCCGTGAGACTGAGTTGCTCCGCATGAAGACATTTACACTTACAAGTCATTTCCCGGATATCCCGCTAACTGTGAAGCAACTCCAGATCAGTTATCTGACACCTGATGTTCTGTTTGTGTCAAAACACATATTGAATTCAATTAACCTGAACCGACTTACTTGTCAGAGTTACAGCCCTGGGCGTGCACTTCAACTCTCAGCTAACAATAAAAGGGCGAGAGTTTACGTTTGAAACCTGCCCACTACTCGGTTTCCTGCAAGACCTGCTCATAAATATTTATTAAATCATAAATATAATTGTCAAGGATCTTTCGGCGCATTCGAGTTGAGGTCAAGAAGAGAGGAGACACTTGAGGCTTAAGCTCAGCCAAGAAAATTAATAAAAGACATAAAAAATAAAATCCAGAGATAAAATATTATTACGTGAACGTGTAGGTGGATCAGTATGTGAATGATTTATTGTCTTTATCTTCAAGTCAGTTTTACTCTGCTGCTTTAATAGATGTGAATAACTTCACGGATCTTCGGGATTATTAAAACAGCCCATAACTGCCCACACACACACACACACAATGTACTGCATGTGGAACAACAGGTGACACACTGTGCTCAGAATTGATAGGAAACAGTCTGGAAAAGCTTGTTTCAGTTTTGCGGGGTATCATTACGAGGCCGCGGCAGCGCACCACCTGATTCCTGCCGCTGACTGATAAAGCCGCGGAGGTGCTGTCTCACCTCGATACCGAGGCTGCACACCTGAATCTCATTTTGATGGGAGATTGTGCCTGGTGGGGATGAGCATCTATCATGTGTTCGGCGACAGGATGTTTTTCGCGAAGGGGTGTGGAGATGTGAAAGAGCCTCGTGGAGGAGAGGCCTTTAAATTTTAACACGTCACCTTCTCGCGTACTGTGGTGGAGGGCCTTTACATGGAGTAAGCCTGTCCTCTGCTGGCTGTTTATTGTAATAATGCATTGATGCTTCTGAAAGCCTGCACGCATTAACTAAATAAAATAATTTTATATGAAAATTTCAACAAATATGGTGGGTAGATCTATCTCACTAACAACAGTTTAGAATGAGATAATGTTGGATTTCATTTCATGAATGGTTATTCAAGTGACTGATTAAAAATAAAACAAACATAACAAGGCTCAGAGGGATTAATATGAGCATGACCAGGTTGAGGGATTTGTTTTGAATGTAATCCTGATATATAAAAAATAAAAAAGAACATTCATAAACCTCTCCAGAGGGGCAGGATTGTGATCTATTTCACGTCACAAACAGGATTAATATGAAGCTTTTGATCCTCCGCGCTCCGAAGCAGGAAGTGACGCTGACGCGCCGAGAGGAATTAAAGGAAGCAGCCGCTCGGAGTGTTGCTGGCCCTTTAAGACGCTCGCCGTTGCCGTGGTTACGGGCAGGCAGCGAGCCCCGTTAGCGTGTCAACAGAAATCTGCGAAATCTCGCAGCGTTTTTAGCTCGACTGCTCCGCCTGTGCTGGACTTCGACTGACGGCGCCTCCTCCCCGGCACAGAAAGGCAAGTACCGACCCGGCGCGGAGTCACGTTCTGGATGTACCGGAGCCTCGTTTCACCGGGAGCCGCCGGGCTCGTCTGCTCGCCGCTGCCGCGCCGTTAGCTTCCGCGCTAACCGTCGTCCGATCGCACGGATGACGTGCGGCATCGCGACACACCGAGATGTCCCGTTTGATGAGCGAGACGCGACACGTCGCTGCTCGGTTAAACCCTGACGGAGGGCCCGCGGTCTGCGGCCCGCGTGTCGCTGTCCGCGGTGCTGGCGGCGGCGGAGGAGGAGCGCGCGTCCGTGACCGTTTGCACGCTGACGTCATGCAGCTTCAAAACTGACGGTTGAAAAATAAGGATAACGCGTCGCGCTGGAACGTCATGCAGGTACATCCGGGTGTTTAACTGAGATTTAAAGCGAGCTCGAAGGGCGTTCTCCAGAATTAACGACGCTCAAGTGACGTGAGAATAAGGAAAATACGTGTTTTGAGCAAAACGTTACGTCAAAATGTAGCTGTGCAACCAGGAAGAGTGGACCGTGGCCTAAAAGAAAGGCCAGACGCACAAGAACACACAAACACACACAACGGTGTGTGCAAAAAAGTGCACTTGCAACTTTGCACATTCACTTTAACCCGTTTTCACGTAGTTTAAACCCAGAGTCACGCCTCATTTGTTCCCAGGAGATGAGCGGGAGCGGCGACGACGCCGGCGCTGTGACCTGCACGGTCAAACCTCCGGTCTACCTGCAGATTGGCGACACCAAGACGGACACGGCTCACTCCGGCATTTGTGTTGTGGACGTCGCCCTCCCCTTTGGAAAGCCTGCCAACGTAAGTTTACAAAGAAAGAGCTGACGCAAACTGGCACACTGACCGATACAAAAACTCATGTTTTCCACTATCTGCCAGGATTACACTGCACAAATTGCTATGATTTGATTTTTTTTTTTTAGTCCATGTTTCCTCAAACAACACGTACAGAACCTAACGTGCGTCTCTGAGGAAATGTGTGTAATGTCTTTTACACACTTTGGTTTTCTTGGCCTCCCTGCAGCTCGCCGTTAAAATAAACTCTCAGAGTACCGTTTTCCCCTCTCAACTTTAATTTCTTTTGACATCCATGTTGCTGGTGTCTTCCAGTGTAATAAAGCAGAGAACACACACACACACACACACACACACACACACACACTCTCTTACTAAACACGTGTTTAAATATAACTCTGTATTCCGGTCTTCAGAGAGACTTCAAACATTCTGGGCACTGACCTACTTTTTTAGCATTTAGTCCTAATTAAAAATCACTTTTTAATGCAGAGCGACTCCTCATTAGCTGCGCAGCTTCAAAGGCGTCTGCCGGGAGCCAGTTTATGCATGAAGGAGTTATCTCCACCAGGCGTCCCCATGCTTCTGTCTTTAGCTTTTAATGTTAATGCTGCGATCTGGCAAACTCCGTGTATCTTAAACAATGGTGTGGTCCGGAGGCGTGATCGCCCGATTTTTAAATTTCTTCCAGCAGGTCACGAGGGAACCCCTTTTTAATTTAATTTAATCTTAAGATGGGTCCAAACTGATAACAGCCCAACACGTAACGTTGCGTGGGGACTGGTTATCGCTACATTATTCTTTCCCTTCAGATCGAGGAAATCACCTTTAAGAACTACTACACGGCCTACGTGACAGTGCGTCTGTTGAGGAGGGACCCCGGGCAGGAGGCCCCCGCCAAGTGGTGCACCGCCCTGAGAGACCTGCCCCTGATGGAGAACCCGCACACGGAGGGCGGCTCCCAAGACTACTACTCCATCCACAGGACACGGGTAGGCTGCCCTACGTAAAGCCGTAAACGTCCGACAGATCGGCTTTTCGTTTTTGGCGAGTTTGCGTTCCGCCCCGGCCAAAAACGTTCCCGTAAGATTCCTATTTGTATAGATGAACCTCTTCTCTCACGTCCCGGTAAACAACCCGCTGCTCTAAGGGACTGCGGCTGAACTTCACTTCAGATGAGTAAACCAAACACGCCCCCCCACTGGGCAGGCAGCTAACGCAGCCTGCCAAGCTCTCAGGGCCGTTTACTTTCCCTCTCAGCTGAGGTTGGAGGCGAGTCAGCCGACTAGCCGCTAATGTTGATGTATGGAGACTCTGCGGATTGAGATATTTTCCATTTCTTCTATTTATTTCTTGTTTGTTCTCTCTGCAAACAGAGCCAGATGGCCAATGGTGATTTAACTTTTGTTTACTTCAGATGGCGCTGCGCGGCCGACACAGTTTAAAGTGTAATCGTGATAGGGTAAATGATGTTTATCCGCTGTTTATGGGTTATTGTTTGTCATATTTAGCCCAAGGGGGATTTTGAATGCAGCGATTCTCTGTATTTGGACCCGAACCCTTCAGAATCTAGAAAAAAAACAAAAACAAGCTGCCATGAAAAATTACTTTATAAACACAGAGCGTTGGTTGTTTCTGTGAAAAATGCACCTCTGGGAAACTAATCGTTCTTCCCTCAGCTGTCCACTTGTCACGCCGGCCGGGAAATCACAAACTTTGCTTGGAAGTTTTGCAACTGCCAATAATGTGGAAGTTAGCCAAAGTCGCTGACGCTCCCGGCAACTTCTGATTCTACTCATGTACTGCATCACACACACACACACACACACACACACACACACAGCAGGCGGCTCGCAAAATCTTTGCAATACGACATGAATAATGTTTCGCTAAATAACGTCACGACCGCGGCGATACGACAAGTCATGGCGATTAGTCGAAAACAGCTAGCATCAGTAGCAACTAGCCACGTGCACAGAACCAACCGAGGAAGAGGAGGAGGAGGAGGAGGAGGAGGAGGAGGAGGAGGAGGCAGCGACTTCAGGGATCAGTTTGGAATTTTTCAGGATCGGTTTTGGCAAATAGATCCGGATTGAAGACACTTGCTCCAAAGAAGAGCCTCGTGTCCTGAGTTTTGCTGCGTCGTGTCATTTCCCCGCGTACGATGATGTAAATCCGTTGTTGTTTGCGCAGATGAAGGTGGAGCCGGATCACGTGGTGTCCGTGCGACTGATCCTGAGACAGCCGTCCTCCGCCTGGCTCACCTTCAGCCTCGAAGACATCAAAATATACCCCCACAAAGAGCCGGTGAGTCTTTTTACTGTTCTGAGTGTTGGCAGTAAGAAGTGGGAAAATAAAAAGTGAACAAACGTTCATCACAAACACTCCCCCCCCCAGGACCCAGATAAGGAGGTTTCTGATTGGCTGTCTGACCTGACCCTGGTTGACCAACACCCCGACCTGGAGGTAAACATTGTGTTTGTTTGTGTGTGTGTGTGTGTGTGTGTGTGTCTGCCAGGGCGGTGGCGTGATTCAGCTTTTATACTGAACATAAACAAATGATTGATTATTAATTATGAATAGAAATAGGTGATTAACTCCCGGGGGTGTGCAGAAAACTGTGCGACTGCAAACTTTTTAAATAAACCCCTGTTTTTTTTTTATGAAATACTGATTATCACCGGTGATATTAATGACTTTAATTCTCCTACTTTTCAGGCTGAATACGCCATTAAAAAAAAAACACTGGGTTGAAAAATGCACCGTGTCACAGCAGAAAACAGAAATAGCTCATAAAAAATGGACATTTTGGGGCTGATTACAGAACGGAGACCTTAATGTTGGGAAATAACATTTTCCAGCCAATATAACCGGACAGTTAACGGAATAAATCAAGTTTTAAAACACTCCCACTAATCAAAACGGTTCCCAGATGGCATTAAACTTTCGACCCCGGTATTTAGAAAAAGCCCGCCCCCCAGCCGCCTGCAGCGCACCGTCCTCCCCCGACCGACTCCTGTTGTCCCTCCCCAGGGCCTCCCGGACCCGCAGACCGTGTCCTCCAGCATCCAGCAGATGTGGGCTCTGACCGAGGTGATGCAGACCAACCAGACCACGGCCTCCATCGGACGATTCGACGTGAGTCTGAAATCGCACGGATCGCCGCTCTGTCTCGCTAAGAGCGGTTAGCTTGTTCTCTACTGAGTCAAGAAAAGTAACAGATTATTTCTTATTTATTGAGCGGTTCCCTCTTTCTTTTTCTTTTTGTTCTAAAGCTGTGGAATCGAGCCCAGATCCAGTTTGTCCACGTGGTCCTGAAATGAGATATAATCTGTTTGTTTTTTTTGTCTCCGCAGGTGGACGGATGCTACGACATCAACCTGCTCTCTCTGACGTAACATGGACATCGTGCTCTTTATATATGACGAGGTTTCGCTTTGGAACCTTTGGAACGCAGAACATGTGTGATCTGCTCCTTTAACGCTGTCTAATGAAAGAAATATGATTTAATTTATTGTAAAAAAAAGAAAAAGGGGTTGTTTTTTTAAATTATCTGATCATAACGCTGCTCAATCACTGCTATACACCTGCACATGCAGGCGTGCATGATATTAACATGTTATAATATTCAAACACTTGGTGGCAGCAGTGGGTTATTTAAGAGGCGCGAGTTAGCGCGCTGGTATCTCCTATTTCTGTGAGGACCGGCTGGCGTTAAAAACGCTGGATTCCCGGATCCAGGTCCGGTTCGGTTTATTAAACGAGCGTGCGAGCAGGACGGATGATGATGGTTGTGAATGTTTTACGTGCCCACGTGTCAATAAAAGGAGCCGTCGTTTCCTCGTCTTTGCTCTGAGTGAGCAGTTATCAAACAACATTAACACGCGGGACTCCTCGGGGAATACGCTGCACACACACACACACACACACACACACAAATGTATCAGCCAGCGTTCTTATTTCACTTAAAGTGCAGAACAGTGTTAGAGACTCTCCAGAGGCTCCTTCCACTGTGCTGACTGAAGCAAACAGGGGGGGGGGTTCTGCTCCTACTGTAAACAGGCTCGTCCTGACAGCTGACAGTTACTGTACATGTCTGTAAGGACTCGACCTAATCTGTCCCATACCTGTTATCAACAACGACGGCCAGACTCTTCCCCTGCTCCGCTCACAGCACCGGAGTTTGACCCGGAGCAGCAGAGGCAATCTGGTCCCAGGTAACAGTCTGAACCCAGCATCAGCCCGACAGGTAATCCCTGATTTGCAATCTGCTCGTCTCCGTTATTATGTCCTTATCGCCCTTCACAGGCTCTGTAGACCACGATGCCTCCAGATATTGTTGCAGGTGTGTGTGCTCGTGTGTGTGTGTGTGTGTGTGTGTGTGTGTGTGATGATTCCCCATGGTTCAGTTTCTCGGTCTGATTACAGGGAGCGCGGTGGTTAATTATTCATTTGGTCATTTCATCTGCACATCCCGTTCTGCAGCAGAGGAACCAGCGTTCGGATCATTTGGTTCAGTTCAACTCGAAAAATAAAGCTGCGTTCAAAACAAAAAGTACACAAGTAGTAGTACTTATTATGTTACAATCCATTTTCTACCTGATCCATTAGCATTGAGCACATAACGTTTTACATAGGCCACCATTCATCCACTGCACTGGTCCTTTCATTATGCTGCTTTGACTCATGGGATTCCTGCAGAAACTGAGCTGATGTTTTTGGTCAGCTGCTGTGTGTGTCTGTGTGTGTGTGTGTGTGTGTGTGTGTGTGTGTGTGTGTGTGTGTGTGTGTGCATGTTGTTTTTTTTTTACATTTCTGCTTTAGTTGCTGTTCTCCTCTCGAGCAGGCTGAACTGCCGTCGTCCCTGGGGGGGCCCATTTGGCCCTGATGAGGAAAAGAGGTTAATGGCTGCAGATTTTCTTCACAGAGGGACTCGTGATGAATGGAACGCTCAAACCGAATCGGACTCTGTGTGTGTGTGTGTGTGTGTGTGTGTGTGTGTGTGTGTGGGAGGAGGCTGTGAGTCCTTGTCAGGCTACTCATACGCATTCCCATTATTCCTAAACTTTGTCAGCCCACTTGATTAAAGTGGAACCGAGTGTTCTGACCCGCAGCACTTAATAAACCGAACGCTGACGTGCTGATGGGGTTTGTTGGCCAAAACCAGGAACGCAGAATGACTTCTTTATGATGCTTAGCTCCTGATTTTAAAAAGCCACTCGTCACCCGACGGGCTTTGGTTTGGAGGATGAAGTGTCTAGGTCTTTACAATTTCACATGCCGTAATTTATACGACCCGCTGACCTTCTTTGTAATTTAATTTTCCATTTAGTTTATTTTACTCTAGTCAACGGTATTTCATCCTCTGATTTATTAAGCGATTGCATTTTAATCATATTTTACATTCAACAAGATCCGTCTCTGTATTTCACAGGTTTCATTTCTTTCTTAAATTTATGCGGCCATGTCTGGTGGGTGGTGGCGTGTTGGGCTTGTTGTCATTGACCTGTAAACCCCGCTGAGACACTGAATGTGATATTGGGCCGCACAAATAAACCGTCCCTGACTTGACTTCAATCCGCCGCTTCCTGCAGCGTTTCAACCCGGAGGAATGGGCCGAGCGGAGTAAATGAGGTGCGAGGGAGTCGGAGGGAGAGCGGGGGGGAGGAAATGGAGACGAAATTGAAGGGACAAATTGAGAGCGGACAGGAGACGGTTTTGCGCGCGCGTACAAATCAGCGGCCGCGGAAAAACTGTGTACACCACAAATCTGCGGCGCCAGCTGCCGGCTCGAGTGCACTTGACATTTAAATTCATTCGCTCGACCCTACTTGTTGCATCCCGCATATTGATGCGATCCGGGGCGCGGGAACGTTTGCGAGGGAGCGAGTGATTGCAGGAGACAGAGAAGACGATTAGAGACGGATGGACGGACAGATAGACAGACAGCAGGCGGGAGGACGGATCCCTGCGCCGCCTCAACGCCGTTCACCCCGGCGCCATGAATCATTTATTCAGATGAGCCCGTGACAGCGGTGTCACGGCCCGGCCTCTAATACTCGACGGCGGGAGAAGAGAAGATGCGTCACGTGGCGAACGGAATACTGAGCTGCCGTGGAGATTCGCCGCTTCCCATCAAATCACGGGTGAGGGGTCCCCACAGGAACTCCTCAATTTAGGAGAGATTCTCCGGCTTTCTGAAACTCCGGCCAAGTCCGGACCCCCGACTGGCCAGAACATTGCACCACTTCACTGACCCAGTAATATATATATATGATATAATGCGTGAGCACTTTAACTCTTCACGCCTCAAATGCAGTTTGTGAACGTGGTATCGCTATTTCCAGTCACGAGCTGGCTGCCTCCCCTAGCTAAGCTAAGCTAACTGTTATCCCAGACCGAGGGTGAATGAGCACTTTTTCCCCCAGAAAATGGCGAACTGTTCCTTTAAAAACATTCACGAATGACTTGCCTTGTCACGGGCAAAGTATGAAAGGAGGGTTATATCAGAATTCATCTCCGCCTGATGTTTTATAAGAACAACGTGTGATGCATTAATAGTCGGGAGCTTCCCTAATAACGCGCCGACGATCAAACATCAAACATTTGCGTGCGAGCACTTAGCGCGGCACAGCTTGCCGCCGAGGCAAAGTAATACATAATTAAAATGATGAAGGTAATGATGTCGTCTTCCTCCGGGCCATTCACATGCGGCAAATCGCTTCGTCTCGTAATTGGAACAGAAGCGATTGTTTTTGTTGGGAGGCTGCGTGATTTGCGTCAAAGCTGATTCATGAGGAGTTCGCTCGGCGCTGCCGCTTCTTTATTTGTTTGTGCTGTAGCACGGTGGAATGCAAATAGCTTCCAGATTAATATGCAAGCCAATCTGAAGGAATAATGAAGTCTTTATAGAGTAAAAAAAAAAAAAAAAGAAAACTCAACAAAAAACTCAATTTAAACTTTCTAAGAAATGGTGCTGGAGGTGCTTCAATAAAACAGGGACTCTGACTTCATCAGAGTCGCTGACAGCCTCCGTGAAGAAGAGTAACAGTGGCTGTAAAAAGCTAAAATAAAAATAAGTGATGACTTATGGGCTGAGAACTGTCTGGAGTACATTTATTAATCATAAAATGGTTCCAGTGTGTGATTCGGGAGCGAAAAAAAGCAGCTTGTCGTGATTAGTGGCTCCTTTCCTGCAGCAGCTAATTTAAGTACTTCAAAGTGCGTTTCCACAAATAACACCGGCGCTGTTTCAGTAAAAAAAAAAACAACAAAAAGACGCTTCGCCGGAAGAAACTCTGCTCCCGCCCCAAGACGGTTCAAGTTCAGCCAGAGTCAGCCCAGAATGAAGATGTTCTCAAACTTCTCACCTGGGCTGCGTCGGCCTCCCTCGCTTCTCCTCCCGGCTCCTGCAGGAGGGAGCAACAAACACCACCCAAATCTCCCCGAGCACCGAACGTGAGGCGACTCTGATCACCGACCGCAAAGGGAAGACCAGCGCTTGTTGCGTGCGGTTATTTTTAGGGGCGATGACGCTCAGGTGATCAGGCACAGGTGCAACACGTTAGAGGGGGAACACGCGTGGGCAGGAAGTGAACGCCCGGGCAAGTTGTTTCAAAATAAAACAGCAGGAGGAGGATGTTTCAAGCTTTTATCACCTCCCAAACATTGACGGTACCACAGAGCGTGTACAAATACACCACGTGTGTGAGATTTAGCCACAGACAAACATGCATCATCTCACAGACGTGACGTATTGATCATTTCTATGCAGCAGAACAAAACCTAGTTTATCAGAATTGATTCTTTTCTCTTATGTAAACCGCTGGGATAAATGAAGCGACAAAGAGGAGAAGCGTGAGCTTCAGTTTCCCAGAGGCTGAACCACTAGATGGAGCTGCAGCACTTCACCTCCGCACCACCTGCGCTCACAGATTCCTGCTCTTGTGCTTTTTAACACTGAGCTGTTTTTATTTGTGTCTGCCGTGAAAATTATCCGGAGACAAACTCCTTTTTTTTTCCCCCTATTTTTTTTCTCGTTTTGCCATCATCAAATGATGCTGGAACTTGCCGTAATCCTGGACGAGGTGCGCCGCGCCGCCGCCGTGTCAGAGCGATGATGAGGGTCTTGCCAAAGCCGCTCCGGACCGAAATCCAATTTCCGAAGCTCTGATGGGCTGTCGGAGCGATGCTAATTGCTCTCTCTCTCTTCCGACGACGGACAGAACAAAGGCTGGCAATCAAAGTCTACTTTTGTCACACTCATTAGCCCAGTTACTGCCCATTTATTTCAGATGGGTTTTCACCCCTCGGAGCGTCACAGCCGAGCAATGACAATGTCATGTGGGGGTCCGGGATGACTTTTGACTCGCTGCGTTTGGCTCCACCGGCCTCAAGTTATTCCGAATCCAGGTGCGTTCGGGATTAGAAATAATCTTTGGAGTCGGGACGACGACGCATGAGCGCAACCAGAGCAAGCAGGGGTTAGTGATGGAATCCGCCGTGACAACCGCAGCGGGAGGACGTCATGAGGCAGCAGTTTCCCACGCCGTGCGGCCGCACTTCGTCCACGACGCCGTTATTTTCCCGCCGCCGTGTTGTACGAGATGCTACAGGAACACGCCGCAGCCACGGTGAGGAAATGGAGCTTTTCTACATCTAAACATATTTCTACAATCACTGCACACTTTGTCACCGATGAACGCATCAGATGTAGATGTGAAGATTCCCATCATACATTGTGCGGGACGACAAGGTTCATCCGTCCCGCCGGTATTCGCGGACTCTGTCGTAGTGCGGGCCGGTCGCTGTTGTTGCGGCTCCGCTGCACATCGCTGCTCCCTGGGCGCTGTGACCGAGACGAGGATGAAAAGGACAAAAGGAGAGCAAAAGGGTCCCAAAAAAAAAAAAAAAATTAAACTTCCCGTGACCTCGGCCCGAACCCCGGAGAGAAATCATTCAGCTCCAGAGTCGCGCTGGACACAGCGAGTCCTGGTTTGTTGTCCTTGTCCTGCAGAGCCGAGCACTCTGCCATCATGGAAACAACTTTTTATTTCATTTCTTATAAAGATAAAACATTCTCGTTTGCCAGCGCTGCCGTGGATCCCTGTGCTGCGAGCTGATTATCTGATTGATTGATTTACATTATCCGAAATCCCGCAGCTTCTCTTCCTCTCTTCAGCGTCACAGTCAGCATGGCTTCTGGTGTGATGACTGGTATACATTAGCGCTCGCCCTCCCCCCCGGGGCTCCCTAATGTTGTGCGTCTCCATACAACTTTAGGGATGTGTGTGTGTGTGTGTGTGGGGGGGGATCATTCAGTTGATTGACTTTGTGTTTTTCTTTTCCCTTCCGCTGGGATTTGCAGCAAATAGAGCTCATAATTGACTGGCTCGTTCTCGGAAAATGAGCCCGGTTACTGTTTAAGTGGCTGTAGAGCCTGAGTGGCGGTGGATGGATGCTAGCGGCAGTTAGCGCGGCACTCTAAAAATCGAGCGCTGACGTGATTTGTGTGTCCCGGGGGCGGCTCGGTCCTTCGGCAGGGTCGGTGACGGGGCTGGTAGAACGTGGCAGAGACTCCGAGAAACTCAACGCGAATGAGTAACGGCTCCAGCCGGGAAAAATCTGAGCTCATTAGACGTTTCCCCGAGTTAATTAATGTCACCAAGTGTTCAGATTACGGAGTCTTAGCTGCCTGCTAACGCTAATGCAGGCTGATCCAACATGATGCGCTAAATCCATCCGCCATGTTTGCTCAAGCTGCCGTCGTGTTGTCCGGTTGAACTGCGTCGCGTCATACGGAGAGTTTACAGTAACTCTGCTGCGCCGCCTGCCCTCGCTGATATCCGCTTAGTGGACGGGTGGGTGGTTTCCGGTTGACAGTCAATAACGTATTGATTACTGATTCAAACCGAACCGAAAACATCGCTGTGTGAGGCCGAGGTTGGATTTTTGCAGCCGTTTCTCACGACGGCGCCGTCAGATCCACAAATGCTGTCATGTGCCATTCGGTTATTAATTTATCAGCGAGGAATCAGGCGCCGCGCGTCGCCATAGCGCCGAGAGCTTCCAACAAGTGTCGTCACGTGGATGCCCTGAATACAAACCTCACCTTGAAGATCTCGTTGTATGATGTGAAGACATGTGGAAACAGACAGACGGGCTCAACAAACTCCCAGCGCCTGAATCGACGCACAAACAGACCTCCTCCCCGCTGGAGGTTCACAGTCCGGCCCCCGGAGAACCGGAGCCGCTCTCCGACACGCGTGGAGCACCGGCCCGTTGATTTAGGGCCGGGGACCTTATTGAGGCGCCGCGGGGCAACGCACAGGCAATTCATCTTTTGATGAGCTGTGGCAAGACTGTGGACGCAGCAAAGCAGTGAGACGCTGCGACGGAGACTCTTCAGAAAAGGCAACGGAGGCCGTCGGGGGAATGACAAGCGGACGGCGTGCTGTAGATTAAAAGACGAGGACGGTGGCGTAAGATGGCGCAGGTGAAGACGCACGGAGGGATTTTAGCCAAACATGATTAGGAGAGATAACGAACAAGTGCCGAACCTTCAGAGGAAACGGTTCTGCCGTCTTTGAAGGCCTCTTGTGAAAGAAAAAAAAACAAACCCTGTGTGAAGAGTCAGCAGGGTTTCTGATGGAGGTTTGGATGAGTCTTTAGCTCCGGCTCTTCGCGCCGAACTGAATCATCGTTTGACTGAATCAGTGGCTTAAGGCGGCGGAGCTCCCTGCTGTGACCCAAAGCCCCGCTGTCAGCTCAGCCGGGAAAAGCGGTGCATTACTCCTGTACTTACACTTTATTTAAAGACCGTGAAAGCTACAGAGACAATGGACACGGGCAGCGGCTGACGCATTTATCCAAAGTGCTCGTGTGGATCGGACTTAACCTGTGAACCGGCAACATGCTGAACGTACGACTGACTGGACCGAAGACGGCTCCACAAAACCCTGGACTTCAACATGAGAAAGAGACACTTGTTTCACGTCAAACTTCTTCCACAGAAACTTCGCCCATGACGGGAAGGTTCAGAGAGGAAAACCCCCCGCTCGTGGAGAATGCGTGTCCCTGTGGGGTCGGACGGTCAGGAGCGTCGGGACCGGCTGAGCGCCTTTTCCCTCCGCCCGGCTGCTGTCGGAACCGTCGCATAATCAATCAGCGCCCTGCTTTATAATTCGGAGGCGCCCCATATCTCCGCCGCATTAACATGCAGCCACACGAGGGGGAGCCGGCGCAGCGAGGGGCGCCGCATCTGCCGATCGAAAACCATCCAGAGACGAGATCTAATCGGACACCCCCGCGGTGCGCGCGCTGCTCGGACGTCCATCCCTGCATATGTGCGGCTCTGCGTGTAAAATACAGCACAATCAGCTCTCCTCTGCTTCAGATCTCACAGATCTTAATGAGAGAACGGCTCTGCCCTGAATGTTAAACCCCACACACACACACACACACACACACACACACACACACACACACACACACACACACACACACACACACACACTGAAGGGAGTCGAGGCGCAGAACCTCAAACATCTCAGAGCGGTTCCGACAGGGATTTTCTCCGCTCGGCGTGTACGAACCTTACTGCGGTGTTGTACAGGTGTGTTCATGACATCATCGCCGGGCGTGGTTACAGGTGTAGGCAGCATGGGACCTGGGTGAAAACGGGAACTTTTGAGTGACTAACTCCGGTTCTCAGGCTTGTGGAAACGAAAAACCACTGTAGGATTGATGAGCCCCGGTTTGATCTCCTCTCATCGGAACAATCCGGATCCTGAGGAGAAGAATTCCTCAACGTTTCGACAAAGATGAAAAGGCTCAACTTTAGAAAACACCTTTAAATATTTCTTATGATGGCACAATATATTTTTTTTTCACTCAGATGGTGATGAATAAGACAAAACTGCTCTGGTTACTGAAGTTTATTCAGCTGTTGTAGTTGCTGTGAGTAGTCGGTCAGAGCCTGATGTTTTGTGCGTTTGCGGTGATGTTTTGTGTTTGATTCCCCCGCCTCACGTGTCTCGTCCTTTAAGTGGCGCTCGCGGACTCTTTTTTTTTTTTTTCAGTCCAGGACAGAAATGACGTCCTTCGCTGGGCGGGACGACCGGGGACAGCCGACATCACCCCGTCTGGCTTTTCCCTCCGACTCTGCATCTGCCTCAATTATCCGTCCCTCTGTCTCCGCTTTAATCTTTGTTTTGTGTTTTCGGCGTGCGCGCCTCCCGCCGGGAGTCGTGTCGGCGTGTCGGTGCTGCCGGTGATTTAAAACAGCCATTCATAAAACTTAACAAGATATATCTGTTTTTATAATATGAGCCTGACTCAAATAACTGACTCACGACTACACCTGCCGGGTTCTGGGTCTGGATCGCTCCCAAAATGTTATGGTTTCTTGACAGTTCATCCCTCCGTTACTGTTTGCATAATCCTAATCCTGCAAACGACCGACCAAAACATAACCGTTATAAATAAAATATGTACGGTGCCAATAAACCTGTGATTGACGAGTAAAATCCTGCAAAAAGTCTCTGAGTATCTGTGTCAATGAACAGCAGCTACAAAACTGTGCGCATGTTTTATAAATGCACACACACACACACACACACACACACACACACACTGCTGTGTTACCTTGAACAAGGCTCAGTTGACCCAGTAACTGTCTTTGATATGTAAAACTACAGATGAGGATGTTTTATAATTCATTTTTTTCTTCTTGTTTCAAAGCTGCATTGTTGCATTTGTCTTTCGGAGGGTTTTTTTTCGCGCTCTGTACATTTCAAGTTCACCTGTCTTTCTCTGCCGCCGCCGCCGCCGCGTGGGATGTTTAGGCTGGTTTTCACTCTCTGTGACTCACGTCTCGTTTGACGGTTTCAAGGGCACAAATTCCTTTTGACCGTCTCCTGGCTTCTTCTGCATTTTCATACTTCTTCTCCTTCCTGCGTTTAATCTCCTCGTCGTCATCATAACCTCGTTCCTGCGTCGCCAGGCGTTCGTTACGGGGGGGAGTTTTGAGCTGGATTTGCTTTCTGCATTTCACCTGTGCACACCTGACAGCAGCGACCCCAGCTGGACGAGGTCCAGGTGTTTGTCATAACCGAGGACAGGTGGAAGCCGCCTCCAGAGCTCCGACGTCCGTCCATCCAGAGTTTCCTCCCTGCCTCCTCTCCTCTCTCCTCAGCCTCACGTAACTTCACCTCCTACTTGTGAGTCGCGTCTCCTGAAGGTTTGCGACCGGCCGCGACAGCTCTGCTGATGCAAGAGGATCCGACGCGCATTAAGTACCGCTGCCTCCCGCGTCTTTTGAAGAGCCCCTCGGATCCGAGGCCACTTTGAAGTGCCCCTTATCGATCGCCGCCTCTGAAGTGAGGGCCCCTTCAGGCCGGGGAGACGAACGCAGACAGAAGGAGGACCTCACCTCCACCTGACTTTGCCGCCTCCTGGAAACGGACGCCGTGTTGTGACGCGCGTGCACGGACCCACAATCGTATGTCCGCGTGTCCGCGGGTTTCAGTCAGAGAAAAAGACTCTCGCTGCAGCTGTGCTGGAGTAGAAACTCAGAGCAGGAAAGGTAACTAATAATAAAACAGAGCGCATTCTCACTGTTGATGTTTTAAACATCAAAGATTAAAATATACAGCAAACACTCAGCAGAACAAAATGCCAGCAATTCATCCACTTTGTTTTGTTTCATTACCTCCACTAAGGAGGTTATGTAATCGGTCGCGTTTGTTTGCTCACTAGCAGGATTATGCAAAAACCAATGGACGGATTTGCATGAAAATTTCACCAGATGTGGATGTTTTGTTTTGTGAGAGACGCTGCAGCTGCTCGCGTCTGCGACGGGGGAAGTTTTGTACAAACTCTTACAAATATGTGATCACCGCGATTCTGCCGGTTTTGTAAATAGCTCGCAGTAAATAATTCAGAGTCGACGAGCAGATCTCAGCGCTCATCAGCTCTGAAGATGGTGAATAAATACAAATAGAAATAAAACTGCGTCTTTGAACTTCAGCCAGTTCTGGGACGAGGGAGGATCCTCACTGCACATTAGATCTAGGTTTCCTTGGATGGGGGACATACTGTACTTTTATTTATTTATACTGTACCAGGCGTCAGTACTTGATACACGTGCAAATAAATGCACAAAAGCCAAATATCCTGGATTACAATTATCTTCCCAAAGAAAAGGGGAATCAGTTTTGGCAAGACATTCTGATGAACTCTGGGATCTCAGTTCCCGGCGTTGTCTAGAAACCAGCGGAGTCCACACCGAGGTTGACAGGAAGCACTGCGAGGACGGTGAGAACCGCCTTTGGGCTTAACGCGGCCAAACCTTCCCGGCTTCGGCTCCGCGGCGCGAGGGCGAGAGGAAGAAAAGGTCGGTCTCTCTCCAGAAATCCTCCTCCGGCGGAGAAACAAACCGGGGTCAGCGTAGGTGGCGGCGCCGTGGATCTGCCCTCGGTGGCGGCGCGTTTACACATTCACAGGTGACTAGTTTTGTGTGCGCGACCGTTCACGCCAGAGCGGTTGTGCGCTGCACGCTCGCTCTGTGTATCTGTGGGTTCTGCCGCTGAATACTGAGCAGTTTGTGTGATTTGCTCTGTGGAGAGAGAAAAAAAAACTGGTGGCAAGGTGATTTTGAGGAGAAATAACCTCATAAATGCCAAATAGCATTAAACGATGGTGGGGCCGACCATCCGTCACTGTAAAGGTCGCAGGCTGGATGCACAGGATGCGCTGAATTCGATCAAACTCGGCGTCCTTGATTCCAGAGACGCTGTCCTCGCTGCATTGGCAGTGAACACGGAGAGGAGCGTCTGTGCCAAGCGGGGATTACAGGGCACCAAGTCCCGATGGGACACGCCACCCGCAGTGGTCCAGGTCCAGGTCCAGGTCCGAGATCCAGGTCCGAACTCAGAGTTCGGAGGTCAGCCGCCGAGAAGATGGATCGAGGGGAACCGATCTGGAAGGTGAAGCAGATTCCAGGTACAACGGCCAAGATCTCCGTCCAGAAGGCCGTGGTCCTAAAAAACAGCTAAGTTACTGCTCCCAGGTCTTTTTCAAGTCCTAAAACTAAAGACTTGAGACCCAGCGTCATCATTTAGCTCCATCAACCCCCCCCCATCCCACAGAAAGAAGAACATAAGTTCATTCCCCCTCCACTCCCTGCCAAATCCAAAAGGGTTCACCAAATAGTTTCCCTGATGCCGAGGTTGCAAGAAAAAAAATGAAAACTCACAAAGTACCACATTACCCTCAAAGATCAGGAATCAAGGGCGTTTGGCAAGTCGGGGAAATAATAGATAGAGGAAAAACAAAAATAATACGAGAAAATCTCTTCAGGGTTACAGAGCGGATGGTGTAGTCGCGCCCGTCTGCATCTTTCTGAATTAATTTGTTGCTCCCGCATTCGAAGACGGGCCGAGAAAGTTGAAAGTTTAAAAAACTTGAAATTCCAGCCCAACCTTGCCTCGGGCGTTTCGCTCGGGCTCGACTCCACAACTTTTCCGTTACAGGGAGCCTGGAACGTCACTGCGCACTGTTCGGAATGTGGGTTGTAATTTCACACATGAACGTCCCGGCGTGGGGGTTCTGACGGCGAGCGGGCGGGTCCTCGCGGCGGGCTCATTACGTGGAGGGTGCCGGTCTGTGGAAAGTGATTGGGCATAATTGCGAGTGATTAGTGGGGGAGAATAAAGGGGCGGCTCGGCTCTGGTGAAATGACTGGGCTATTAGAGACGAGCCATAAAGGAGGCCGTGTGGTATGTATGTGACGCACACACACACACACACACACACACAGAAGCAAAGGCAAATGTATAAATATATATAGCTATAGCTGCACAAAGAGAAAGTGGTATTCACAGATAAAAGGCATTTCTGGACAGAGTCAAATTAACAGGCACAGACCAACTGGTTGGCACGCAGCGTAATAACGCACACACACACACACACACACACACACAGCTGTGCACTGCCATCACCTTATTATTCAACAGTCGTTCAGAAAGCTGCTCTCTGTGACTTCCTTCATTAACCTCTAATTGTTTCAGGGCTAGGAGAGGGATAAGTATTGGATGTAATTAAATCTGACCTTTCCCCAAAGCTGTTTAACCCTTCTTTGCAAGTGTGTGTGTGTGTTTCTATGTAAATACTGTGCAAGATAATGCATATCTAATTAATTGATAATAAATGCACAGGCGGTCTGTGATTTTCTGCCTGGAGGCTCCACTCGGTTGTTTGTTTGTCTTTATATTGAGCGCTTACCCACCTGCTGAAAATTGTCATAATTACGCACAAACCGTGTCCCTTCGTAGTGCTGAGGGACGTGGGTAAACTCGTACGCATTTCAGCATTTCAGCGGCAGGCCGCGGCGTTCTCGAACACAAAGAGGAGGCGAAGGTAGCCGCTCGGCCACCGAGCTGAGCGGCAAGCCCGCGACACGAAGGTGCAGCACAGGCACAGCTGCACAAGCTGTTTCTTTTTTTTTTTTGTTGTTGTTTTTTTTAATTTATTGTGGCTCCGCTGAAAACAAACTCCGGGGATTTAGAGAAAATAGCTGAATGATTATTTGGCTTCATTGAATTAGCCCGGCTAAGCCTGGCTAATGGACAATCCAAAACAGCTGCCAGTGACATGTGTAAAACCATGTGAGAATCCATTTGCATATTTGTGTGTGTGTGTGCGTGTGTGTGTGTGTGTGTGTGTGTGTCTCTGGAGACGGTGCTGACACAATGATCGGTTGATGAGCGCCCCCTCCTCCCACGTTATTACAACATTAGAATAAGAACTGGATTGGGAGCTTCCATATTGCCTCTTCGGTTCTATTGTGCTCCTCCATCATGACTGCTGTTATGCGGGGTGGGGGCAGGCAGGCAGGCAGGCGGGTGGGTGGGTGGGTGTGGGTGGGGCAAGTCAACATGCACCTTAACTCCAGGTAGGATGCACAGCACGTTCCCTTTGTGTATGTATGTGCAGGTAATGGTGAAATAAGGGGAGTGATCACTGCCAGATGTGGACAGATAATAATGAGTATGAGTGTGTGTGTGTGTGTGTGTGTGTGTGTGTGTGTTTGTGGGGGGGGGGGGAGGTTCTACACCACATAAAGGAACCATGGGAGCTGCCTTCACAATTCACGTAACAGATTGAAAATGGCCGTGTGCTCATGTGTAACATGAAGATGACAACCATCGCACAATGTGAATAGGGGCCTGACAGGTTGCTGTGTGTGTGTGTGTGTGTGTGTGTGTGTGTGTCTGGTGACACGCTCCAGCACACGCCGACCACATGTTTTCACCATAAAACACAAGCCCATCTAAATCTCCCTCATTGATCCGGCGTGGCTTAAATATACAGCGAGGCGATCGATGGACGGCGCTCGGCGGAGCGACGTTCTCCACCGAAATGTTTTGTTTTTATGGGTTTTTTTTTAATGGAGCAGCCATGTTTGTGCTGCGTTCATCAGGAAACGTTAATAATATTGATGATGCCGATGATAATGATAAAATACTTCACTACTTCCTTTCGTCAGATTTTGTTTCTGGGACGCAGCAGCTGCAGCAGAACTTCCATTCTCTCCTCCCGACTCCTTAAATCCTCGACAATCGATCTTTGTAAAATACCAGAGCGAACCGGCAGACGACTGAGCAGCCCGATCTCAACTGAGCGTTATAAAGAGTTTCAGCTCACGCTTTGTCTGTCCAGACCACGTCTTGGCCGTCTCGTTTGGACGCGCCTCGGCGGGCGGACGAGGACAAACTCAGTTTGACTGCTGGGCGCCTTAATAAGGGCCACAAATCCTCGGCGGACGTTCCTCCTCCGTGTTTCTCGAAACGCAAAACGGCGAGCGGGGGGGAAAACGAGAAAGCGGCGAGTCGACTAAATTGCCCTAACTGTCCTCTCCCTCATCGCCGGCTTCCAGTAACGTGGCGAGTCAATTATCGAGCGGATCTGAAGCATCTTTCGTCGGCGACTTTTACGGATTTCCCCTCTCGGAGCCCGTCGCGTTTCTGACGCTCTTCTCTAATAAGACCATTGATCCCCGGCCTCTCCTCGCTGTTCCCCGCGTCATTGGTGGTAATGGATATCGAAGGAGACATTGATGGGGTCCAAATGAAAGCAGATGTCTCGCCGAAGTGGAATTTCTAACTCCGGTCCCAGCCGGGCTCCGTGATGAGCGACTCGGCCCCCAGGAATCCCTCCATTTCTTTCTCCTCCCACTGTTTTGTTGTTGTTGTTTTTTTCCTTTCCACTTTCCTTGGCCCCCCCTCAGCTGCAGCTTCCCTCTTCTTCTTCTTCTTCTTCTTCTTCTTCTCTAAATACTATAAAGTGTCCGCCAGGAAAAGAAATCGCTGGGTAAGCGGCAGCAGGAAAGGAAACCTCTTCAACCCAGCAGGCCGGACATAAAGGGCCGAGCTACACGCGGCGCATACAGCTCGTCCACATCACAGCTCGCCAGTAAACATGTCGCCTTACAGACGCTGAGGAGGGCTGGACTCAGTTCAGTCTGTGTGTGTGTGTGTGTGTGTGTGTGTGTGCGACAGGCCAGGCAGCTGCCGCCAACACATCAGAGACGGAGGGATGTTCGGCGAAGCGCGGGGTCCGTTCCAGCGCAGATCATTCGCACGGCGGTCACGTCGGCGCCGAGACGGCCGCTTCGTTCCTGCACACCTCTCTCTCTCTCTCTCTCTCTCTCTCTCTCTCTCTCTCGCCTTTCATCTTTTGTCCTTTCTTTCTCTCCACACATTTTCCGCATCCGTCTCCGTCTCTTTGTCCGTCTTTGTTGTCCCTGGCGTTCGTCTCTCTCGTTTGCTCGTCCTCCCTGCTTTTTTTTTTTTTCTCCATTCCTTCACTGAGCTCCCCGTACGATACGCACGCAAAAAGTAAATCTATCTCAACACGTGGACAACAAAGAATGAATATTTTTGCTCTGCCACCATTTCCATGCTCGTTTTGCATTTGGGCGTTCAGGCGACGTCACGTAAACGAGTCGCAGGGTGACCTGAAGTTTAGCTTCTTTTAATACTCCACCACAGCGCTCCAGCCGGTATCTGGATTTTATTTGTTTTTCAGCAGGGTACAAACCGCCCATTAAAAGCAAACTGCTCGGCGCGTCCTTGTCTTCGTGTGTGATTAACGCGGCGTTTCGGCGGCTCACCTGTGCAGAGAGCAGCCGAAACGTTTAAAAAGCTGCTTCACCCAAAAGAGCCGCATCTTTTTCCTCTTTAACTAGAAATCCCATGAACTATCTCCCGCTTTGATACGAGTCTACAGGCTACTTCAGCACATCAAACTGCAGACATCTTTTTTTTTTAATGCAGGGGGGGTTCGGCCTGTTAACCTTTATTTCAGGGGAAAGTCGAGATAAAAGATAAACGGAAACTATTTGGCCAGAAGACAAACAAACACAGAAAAAGCCAAACAACCTCAGACGGTGTTTGTCGGTGTTGGTGCGCGGTTGGGGAAAGGGGTCGACGCACATCAGCGAGGTTTGACTAATGTCGTTACAGTTAACCGACCATATCGCCGCTAAAGCTCCGCCCACTCATTCCTTCAGTAGACGATTAAACAAACCGCGAACCGGCCGCTCCGATGGCGAAGGCCGTCGCCCTGCATCAAAGGGAGGAGGCGACCCTTCGCCGTTTCTGCTACTTACAGACGAATTTAAATAAACTACAAATATGTGTCTGAGCGAAAAGAAAAATGCAAACATTATTTTGATGCACAGCGGTGACGGGAAAAGCCAAAGCTGACAAAACGCACACAAACAAACAAATGTAATGTCTCCTAATGCACTGGTATCATTAACAACGCCCCCCCCCATCTCAGATCTCATTTCTCACAGTGTCCACAATCATCATGGTGCTTCATTTGTTGTGTTTGTTTTATTTATCCAGCTGCCTTCTGTGGGCCATTGTTTACCCTGCTGGCGATGTCCTTGGACATCCATACGTCTTAGAAACAGATAATACCTGCCCAAATCTAATTTAGCCCCCCACCACCACCACCCCACCCCCACCCATAACCCCGCTCTCTTCCTTGTCAGACCTTGTAGGCAGATCCTTTTGGGTCCGCAGATAATAAATATCTGATCCGAGCGGCTGCGGAAGAGAGGGATTAGGGAGGTGGAGGAAATAAAAGGGGGCGGGGGGGGTAAAAGTCCTGGGAAAACGGAACGAGAGGAGGAAGACGAGGAGACGTTACGTAAAGGGTGCGATAAGTCGGCGGCGGTCTCACAGGAACCACAACAACGCACGGTGTGTGTTTGTTTGTACGACGACGAGTGCTTACGGGAGTGTAGGTTTAAGCGTGTGTGTGTGTGTGTGTGTGTGTTTTACTGGGATTTCTGATGCTCACTTGTTAACACAGTGAATTAATGGAGTCCAACTTGAGCGAGCTCCTTTGAAGATGCACTTATGTGGAGGAGTCTCTGCGTTTTAGCAGCCGATCGTTCTCGACGCTCGTTTTCTCAACGCCTAACGCGCAACGGCAAATATGTTGTTGGAGGAGAACCTGCCGCCTGTTCACATACGGACGCTCGTTAGAAAAAACGTTAACTACCAATTTTTGCTAAACTATAACATTGGACCAATATGAAGAAATTAAACACAACAGCTGCAGCTGCCAAATGCAGGAAGGACGACTGTTTAAAAAAATGAGGTTTATAATATCGCTGCCCCATCGTCGGGCCTCGAGCCAATCTGGCTTTAATTAAATTGGTGCGTTCTATTAAATCAACATGTTGCTGAGATGTACTGTTATACGGTGCGTTGGACAATTTTAGCCTTATTTATTTCAGCTGCGACCCCGGCGGTTACAGAAAAATAAATATAAAAAACATCTTTCAAAGCGCCAAGCGGGATTAATTAACTTTCATATCTCATAAGATTCAATCAGTCCCTGTTTACGGGACGATATCGGTGAACAAATTAATGTGCAACGCAATGCTTCTGACATAACTGGCCGCCATCGTGACCCTCAAACCCCCAGGATCAAACCCGGAGCCACCTCACTAACCTGCCGACGAGCAGCCGGCAACTCGGCCGCCGTGAATAAATCCGCCTCGCTTCATTAATTCAAAACATACGTCGTGTCCGGACCAGATGCAGCCGCAGATTATGTTCCCTATAAAACTTGCTGTGACAGTTCACGTGTGTGTACAATGAATTAATTTAATGTCTAATTTAATGTATTAATTTAATGTGAGACAGGTTCAGTGGGAGCACGCGGCGCGCTGTGGGAAACGTCGTGCACTTTAAATGTCGTCGTTTTTCTGACGCAGGTGTTAATTTTTCATAAAAACTGTTTTATATGTATTTCTGGAGATGGTTCACTGTGAATTACTCTGTGTGTGTTTCACTTGGATTAATGTGTGAGTGTGTGTGTGTGTGTGAGAGTTGTTCAACATTTGCCTGTTGAATAATGCAGCAGTGTGTTTGGCAAACATATTAGCTATTCAATCATGTGCTGCGATATGCTTTTTCATCATAATCACGCTCACTTAAAGACACTGCAGTCCTTCTGCATGTCTTAATGCAGAGGGACAGACAGGCACCTGTCTCCTACTGTTTGTCTCTTTATGTCTTCTGATGGAAAAATGTCCAATATTTGCAGGTATTAAACTTTTGATTTTGACCCGACGGTGGCGCCGCAGGAGAGGAGGATCACCGGGGTTACTGCAGTTCATCCCGCGCGGGGGGGGACACATGGACGTCTGGACCGCAGTTTCCATTGTCAATCGTTTCTCGCGGCCTCTTCGTCTCCTCTGCGCCGCTTCCCAAACGTCTCCGTTCCTGCCGTCCTGCTGCGGAGCCCAGGTTTCCCCGAGTCGTCCTCCCACTGACGTCACGCTTCAAACTGAATTCAGGATGATTCGCTTACTCTCCCACCCCCCCTCGCGTTTCATGTCGGGAAGGTGGCGGCTTCGTCGGACGAGACGCCGAGCTCAAAGAAACAAGCTCTGCGAAGGAGCTTCACAGCCACGGTGACACGAGGAGCGGCCATTTCTGGTTTTGTTGCTGTTTAACCAGGGTTTTGTTTGTCTGTGGAGTTTCGTCGGCTGCCGTCGAGGTGTCGTCTTCATCGGGTTTTTGTTTTTTTTTTTTTTTTTTACACGTCAAAACATTTGGTGCAGTCAGTCGACCATCATCCTTAAAATGAGTTCTGTCACAAAACAACCCGCTGTATAAATAACTAACGTGGTTATCATTACAAAAAGCTGCACAATGACGCGGGGATCATCGTCGGCCTGATCTGCTCCAAACGCTGGCGTCTGGCTGAAGTTTCCGCCGGCGTCAAAAAGAAAAAGGGAACCAGGATTATCGTTGTTCGGTCTTCGCCGTTACTTCCTTTGTGGTAGCAAACAATAGCCCATTAAACCGCTCTCTGACACGCTGTCATTGTGCCATTGTTAAGCAGCTCTAATATTTCCACGATTCGTGGCGTAAAAGCCGTGAAGCACTCTGGGAACGCGACGGCTTTTAGCGAGGCTTCAAATTACCCCGTGTCTCACGGCCTCCTTTTCTCTCCACGGTCCTGTTCTGCATTAGTCGCACATCAGCGGAGGTTCTCTTCCTGACATTATCCTCATGTTGACATGGTCCTTTGCTCATCCAGAATAATGCAGGATTTCAGATTTCCCACTTGAAATTCATCCCAGTTTAGTCAGAGCAGTAAAGTAGCTTTTGGAAGGGGGGCTTCTCATTTTGGTTGGATTTGCATTCTGAGCGGGAAGATTAGTGAAGCTAACGCACGGCTATAAAACACAGAGAGGACACGAGCACAACTGCGCCACAAGCAAATGAGCGGCGGTCTACGCCCGGTACCGTCAGCTGCGGGTCAAAGTCCGGCCTGGACCTGAAGACCCGACGACCGTGGCCCAAAAAGGTGGCTAAGAGGCTACGTAATGAATCGATAAGTGTTGGTGCCTCAAGGAATTGTGGGAAGGCATCATGTCCTTTCCCTCGATAAAGGAAACAGTCAATAAATAACTAAATTATTTAAAGATAATGACTCGGTCTGGAAGAAATGGGAAACAAACAGCAGGTTCTGGTGTCAAAGATCAATGTTCTTTCCATCTTCGCTGAAATATTTCAACAACTTTTGAGTTGAATTTGATTTTTTTTTTGATGATCCTCTGACTTTCCATCATGGCACCATCATCAGGTCAAACACCTGCAGAGTTAATCATATTCCCATCATTGTACCTGTTAAAAAAAATTAGCATGTTAGCACTCAAAGTGCAACTGTGTGGGAAATTTCAGGAATTTCCCCGCAGGTCTGACCGTAGAACTCAGAGTAAAATATGATTTCTTAGTCTTTCGATTCCCTCCCCTTGTCATTTACGCCGCTTGTTCTTCCTGCTTCTCGTCTCATTTTAAGCTTTAAAATAAAAAAAAATTGTTAAACGAGAACTGACCTTTGGTTGGTTGGACACACACACACACACACGTAGGATTATGCGACAGGGGCTGATTGTGTGTTTTAAAGTCGCTTGGAGGAAGAGAAATGAAGAGCGAGATGACAAAAAGAACCAACGCTGGACGGCTCGTGTGTGTGATTAATAGCTGTAATATAAACACTCATATTGCCCCGGCCGTACGTGACATGCCCGCACAATCCCCCCGTGGCCGTTAACCGCGGGCACACATCTACACACTGACGCACACCTCCGAGGTGTAACTTCACACACGCTGCTGCATCAACACGTCCACTGTAAACGTCCACTTCGCACGCGTGCACAAAAATACACAAAGACAGAGTGGGCTGACACCGTCTCCGTTTCGCTTTTCCATCTGGTGTGAAATAAATGCGCCTTCTGCTTTCTGTTCATGCGCACACACACACCCACCCACACACACACATGAAAATACTGCACATGCATCCTGCTTTTATGTGTTGTGCGTGCAGTTTATACGCACGCGGCCTTCGAAATCGTCAAATCTTTATCAGGGCAGCGTTCATCTGGCTTCCTGGCTCTTTAATAAAACCGCGATGGTTCACATCTTCTCCGTAATACATTTCTATCGAGCAGGAAGTAGGAAAGAACATCTGCGCCCGAGCGCGTGTTTATTTCGGCAAACTCGTAATTGGTATTTCACTTGTCACCTGTTAACGGAAAGTGATGGAGACACAGCCTGCGGGGGAGTGTATCTACCTGATATCGCTGGTATTTAAAACTAAAATATGGAAACTCACTCCAGAAAAACAGATGCAACTCGCATTAAATCTGACTCTAAAGTGACTCAACATTGAAGCCGGGACTTGTATTTACTTATTTGCTGAAATAACCGCACTCTGCTCGCTGCTCCTGGAGGGATCGCCGTGACATTTGCGCAGACACTCAGGTCCCTCGGGGAGACGAGGACAGGGACGACACGGGAAATGATGATCCTTTCATTTCTCCTCTGGCGGCTGCCAGAGTTTTACTCATTCAGTGAAATGTCTGAATATCTACCTGACAGGCTGTTCTCCCCCCACCCCCCAAAAAAATCATGGTTTCCAGAGGAAGACTCCTGGTCGGCATTTTAATTTACCTGTCAATACTTTTTGTCCAGCGCCAGTTTGCAGAGTTTAGCATCGGGGGCTGGATGTCGGCACTGAGCTCCTGACCCCTTCATGATACATCAAATGAGTCGCATGAAGTTATTCTCAAAGTGGGAAATTGGGATTTTTACTAATCTAATCCAAGTTAGCATGCTAACATTCGTGCTAACCCCCAGAGCTAAGCTGGAGAGCAAGGTGAGCGTTGTACCTGCAAACCTTCAGTGTGCAGGTCCAGTGAAACGTGACTCTGTTGTCCGATTGGACAAAATGCTCTGCTTTCATCATCTCTACTTCATGTTTTAAAAATATGATCATGTGCAGACACACACACACACACACACACACACACACACACACACACACACACACACACACACACACACACACACACACACAGATTCACCTGCTGCCAGCGGCAGAATGGTTTTCACTCTTCTGTACAGATGTCTGATGTCAGGTGTCAGACGGTGGTCTGTGTGTGTGTACCTGTGTTTGTGTTTGTGTTTTTGTGTGCGTGTGTGTGTGTGTTCCTGACCGTGTGTGACAGATGGAGCAGGGGGTGGCAGTGACCTCGTGGGACGATAGCTGCGAACACGTCCTAAGGTTTCACACAACAGACAATCCAGCGTGACCGTCGTTCTTTCTTACGACAAACTCACGCTGAAAGACACAAGTTATCACACACACACACACACACACACACACACACACACACACACACTGTGCGAAAAAAAAAATGTCACCATCTCACAGTGTCTGCACTGATGACTCCTGCCAGGTCACACCGCAGCGTGCTTATTACTCTCCAAAACCAAGGTTAGGAGAAAAGATTAATTTCATCTCTCACGTACAGGACGGTACAATATAGAAACAGGACGGAGACAAATTAAGTCGGATTCATCACAAAGGCCAAAACCACAGGAAACAGGCAGACGAGCTCACACAAAGGTGGGTGTCCTCCAGCAGCTCCAATTACCTCTTAATTGCTCTAATGAATCACCGCTGATAATAAGACCAACAAATATACAGACCCATCGCTCATTTTCTCGGCGTTTTCGGCGAGCGGGCCCCGCGACTGTAAAACGCTCACGACCCTGAACGTTTACCTGAAGAACGAATTCTTAAATCACTTCTGACTGATGTCCATACGCAGATACACCGACGTCGATGCAGAGTCAATAGCAATTTCAAACCGCGCTGGATTCCATCAGGAGGTGCAGTGTTGTTGTTGTTTTTTCCTCTACTGTCGCTCTCTGGATTTCTCCAGGTTTAACTGTAATGGACCGCGGCGAAGACAGAAATAATAAGATCGGCCGATATGAGCCAGGAGACTGTATCTGCCAGATTGGCTTCCTTCCTAACTGGAGGTTTCAAAAGGGAAAGTAATTACTGGGCAGCGGTTGCACATTTGTCCTTCTTCATTTCATTAGCCGTCAGACGAGCGGTCGGTGTGAGCTCTCTGCGTTGAGACGCGGCGTAATTGTTTTTGAGGGCACCCTGAATTCAATTAAAATTTTAAACAGTTATTTTGATCCTCCGGCGAAAACCCGCTCGCCTCTTTTTCTTTTTACCGCGGTCCGGCATCGTCACGCAAAATGATATTCTCTGTGCTCTGTTAGTGCACGTTGAATGTGAACGCCGAGATTTAAAGTGGATGCTTCGGCACACTAGACTCACCGGATCAAGGCGGCACTGCTTTAGCCCACACCAACTTCCTTTTTACTCGAGAGAGAGAAAAACAGCATCTCTATTCATTTTTTTGTGTTTCCACCGGAAAAAAATAAGTTAAATGGAATAAGGAAAGGAGGGGAACACGGGGAGACGAAGGGCGATATCTTTTAAGACGCCGCGAAACTGTCGTATAATGAAAGTTTGGAAGATGGAGGGACGAGCCCGGGGCCCGTAACGCACCGCTGATGGAGCGAGGCGTGAGCTACAGCTATTGTTGGGCCAAGGAAAGAAAGAGCGCGGCCTGCGGGCACCGCAGCTCTCCGCCTGCACGGGGGCTTACAGAAGCAATACCGAGCTACCCCTGCAGGTGTGTGATTAATCAGCGTGATGGCGGAGGGCTGCACGGCAAAAAAAAAAAAATCACCGGGGGCGGATGATCAGCAGCTGACAGGGTTGTTTCTCTGCTGCTCCCACTCTGACGGGCGATAAAAGGAGTTCTCGGGATATTAGCGATCCCGGCCCAATATCCTGCCTGCGCTCGTATTATTTCGGTGCCAAATTCCTCAGAGGGGGCGAACTGCCCTGGTGGCCCAAAGGCTCCGGGCTGACTATTACAAAATTACAATATGAACTGAAATGATATGGGCCTTAAGACACCGGTATACTTCAGCAGGCTACTGGGGGGACTTCCCATGATGCACTGAGCTCCTCTCTCCTCCTCTCCACATGCACTCATTCATATCCCATGAATGCATGTTACTCTGCAGGTACTTCTGCCTCCGGAGCTACACAGTCCAGATCTTTGGCCAACCTGCAAAACCACCTGCTGCCCTCATGACACTGCTACAACAACCCCACCCCCCAACCCAGAAACAGCCACAGGCCAGTGGAGAAGGCTACGGCAGACAAGCACAAAAAAAAAAGCAGCACGTGACACAAAATAATAAATGATCTGTCTTACTGGTTCAGTCCATGGACCTTTTCCCCGCGTCGCCTCTCTCAGGTGAACTTTACAGCGGCCGTCCGGAGCAGAACTTTGCATCCCGATGCTCTTTAAGAAGACGACCGTGCGCGGTGTCCTCCTCCACGGGCTACGCTCTGTGTCTCGTCCCTCATCCCCGCGGGTTTGATGCGTGTTGCATATGTAGTTGCGACAAACGTTGGGCATCGATGCATCTGTCAGAGAGAGAAAACCTTTTTACTCAGGTTACGTTTGAAAACAATCGGATCTGAGCTCTCACATTCTCACTCGGCCCTCGGAGTGACGCGGGAATCACGAACACGAAAACCAAAAAAGCGTCGATTGTCTCGGTTCACCACGCGGTGCGTCGACTGTAGCTGGAGTAGAAGGCAGCGCTCAATCATGTTGCCACTGTAGAGTTAATTTGTCCGGGGTCTTTAAAAAAAGAAAATCATTATATGCCTCTCTTATTAACGGCTCGGAGGAAGTAGAAATTATTAAAACCATAAAGAAGAATGCGGTGATGTAAGACGGATACAAAGAGCAGGAGGATAAAAACTATTTCTGCAAGGAACTTTATAAATCAAATCACCAATAAAAGAACAGCATGTTTGCTTTTCTCTTCTTGTTTAGGATGCCAGGGAGACATTACAATCACGCCCTCATGAGTCCGCTGTGATGTCTGACCACCTCGTTTCCTGTCACGTCTAACACGAATAATATCACCTTTCACCAGGCAGGTGAAAACAGACAGTCACGGTGACACTGGTCAATGAAGACGTGCTGGGTCTCAGTTTTATTCATGGAATCTGTGGCAGGAAGAGACAGAGGATGGAAAAAAATATTGACAGAGAGATTTCTGCTGAGCAACACAAAGAAGCGAAGTCATGGAAAGATGAAGAGGGAGACAAAAACGACACTGGCTTCAGGCGAATCAAAATAAAGCCTGGGAAAAAAAAAAATTGGCTGATGAAGGGTGAAGAGAGAAGCGGATGTGTCAGGATGTGAGCTCGGGCCACAGCATCTCCTGGGACGGAGCCAAAAAGAGAAGGAGGGGGATGAAACGAGACAGGACTGTCCGGCCTATCACATCGAATCCCGACACAGCGGCTGCACGGCGAGGACCAAAACTAAAAAGGAGAGAAGAACTCTTTCTTTTCGTGGTGACTGTGACCTGCGAGAGCCCGAAGCCGGCGCCGTGCAACTTTACGGGTCCGAGAACGCATCGCGTCTGAACAAAGTCTCGAGTCTGAAAGGAAAATTCACTGGTGCCACCATAACACAATCTCACAGGAGCGGACGGACTGACCCGGCAGCCAGACACGACACCAGCGCTGACGCTGACGGGACCTGACAGACGTGGACGAGGAGAGCGAGTCGCTGCTGTGGACGGACAGAGGCCACGTCCCGGCCCTGAGGTGTCGACGTGTATTTGTGTTACCGCCAACCACGAGACTGATTTAAACGTACGACAGATGCCGTGTGTCGCACCGCTTCGCCTTTCACCAGAGTTCATCACGTGTAATGCAACACTGCGTTAAATATTGTTTCGTATTTGTCAGACACACAAAAAACACCATTTGCTCCATTTCAACCGCGACCCGCCTTAGCATGCTAACACATTCTCAGACTCCCACAGACTTGTTTTTTTATAGCAGCTTATTGATTTTTTTTTTTCCCATCTGTGCGAAAGTTCACAGAGAAAGGAAAAAGATTCTCGTGTCTGTTGTCGAGACGCATCCTGCCGGTTGCTCACAGCGCCTGCACAGTTTGGGGGCAGAGCCGTTGCTGTGGACGGCGTGAAATCCATCCATCCGTCACGTATCGGCAGGCGAAGAGAAGCCGCCGGCGTCACGCGTGTCAAGCATGTACTGCAGCCCCGGGGGGGGCTGTCCAGCGGGACGCGGATGATCCTAACTTGGTGAAAAATGTGATAATTTTACCACAAATCACAACAAACTGACACGACTTTGCATGATGACGATGGGAGATGCTTTTGCACACCCCCCACAAGGACTCTTCAGGCTTTGTGCGTCACTGTTAATCAAATATGCTAATTTACAAGAACAAACAAATCAATCGGAGCTTGAGCAGATTGATTGTTATTTCGAGCCTCTGCAGCTTTTACCTGCAGCTCTCCTATCTCGGCGCGGCTCCGGTCAAGTCGAGGTCAGCACATTAAAACCCTTCAGCACCGGCACGGCCTGAGTTTTCATCTAGCGCCATCTCCAGGCCAACATTTTAATTCATTTAAAATGTAGAAAAAAAAATACCTTCAAAACTAATGATTCTGCTGCATTTTGTGTTTTAGCAAATGTTGGCAAACTTTGTTTTAAAAAGGAATAGTTTAAGATAATGAGAATTTCTCTAAGGATGAAAGCGCTGCAGATTTCTTCTTTTCTCCACGGTTTCATGTGTCCACCGGTGCAGAAAACGTTGGACACTGTGCGTGAAAAACGCAGGATCGAGGTCCGAGAACCAGAAATGGGAAGGAAAAAAAACAATAAAATAGGAGCCAGAGGCGGAGAGAGATCAAAGTTGTTGGAGGAGGAGTTGGAGATGAATGGAACAGAGCGCTGCCGGCTGATAAATCTTCAGGGCCTAATTATTGTCTTCTGCAGGCATTCGTTCCATCACAGCCTGGAAACCTCTACCCCTCATTCAGAAAGAAACGGGTACTGCCACAAATAAAAGCAGCGTTGTCGTCATCCGTGTTGTCACTGATCCTACTTCACCCCCTCCTGAACGCGTCTTTTTGTATCCCTCCTCATCGCCCCCCATGAATTGTGTAAAATTTTTAAGTTGCCCCGCTTTCCTGCTTTTCCACCCCTTAGGCGAGGCTGAGAGCGTTGAATCGAGATAGTAACTGAGGAGCGGCGCTCGGCTGGAGATAGCTGCGTGCGGCTCAGGCGCAAAAACCTCGCTCCATCTCAATATCGTCTGTTTACCCCCCCAACTTTATCTGCGTTACTTGTCTCAGCATGGATTCCCTGATAAGATGAGAGCGATACACAGCCTGATAGAATTCTGTGACAAAATACTCTGTGTTTTCTTTGGTGCATTCTGAATTAGACCCTGCGGTTGTTCGTGGATGATATTATCCACTGTACTTTGCTGCTAAGACACTGTGTCTGCAGCATTTCACTCATCGGGGTCTACAACAGTTCTCGCTAGCGTGCTGATGCTAATGAGCCATAAACGCTGTAGCTGAGGCTGATGGGAAAGTCGGCTTTGCAGGCAACTGGTCACGAAACAAAGAATTGGACAGCTGACCCGACGATGGTGCTCGACGAGAAGCTTCGAGGATTACTGAAGTCTTGAAGGTTATATCTGAACAAGCTTTTATAGTATTTCACTCGACAGTTGTCAGGATACTCCACTGTGAGCGTATGTGCATTTACATATGTGATTAGACTGTCTTTAGTATTCAGAGAGATGCATGTAGACACACCCGTTACCTTCAGAGACACACTCATCGACATGCTTCCCTGCTGTCAAATATCACACGACGATCCACCGGAGCCAGAGTCAATAAGCCCATGGGATGACTGCAGGGACTGCGTGTGCATTCCCCAGTTTGTAAAAGTCAGAGTTAAACTTTTTTTCCCTTGCCTTCCTCCCTCCTTATCTCTGAGGGAATCACTGTTGCAGAAGTCAGGAGAAAACACTGCGCTTCTGTAAAGTGCCCCGAAGACAAGCAAATATAACCAATAACTGTCTTATACTGTGGGTGTGTGTCTGTGTGTGAATAAAAATGAGGGCGAGCCGTCTTTATATTAGTAAATCACGAACCACAGTGCTACGAGGCAGGGAAAAGCCGAGGAGAGGAGATGTAGAGAGCTTTGAGGGAGGGCTTGAATAAACATAATATGACTATAGGGAAGATAAGGACACGACAAGTGGGGGCTCGGGGAGAGGAGGAGGAGGAGAAGATATATGAGGAGGAGGAGGAGGAGGAGGAGGAGTGAGTCGAGCACAAGAGGCAGAAGAGGAGAAGACACGGGGGGAAACAAGGGGAGGAAACAGGATAAAGGGGAGAAAACAAGAGAAGAAGCAGGAGAAAAGACAGGATGCTGAGGTGGAGGAGGAGAGAAGAAATGACACCATGGAGGTGGAGGGGAAGGGAGGAGAAGTAAAGTAGCTGTAACAAGAGTACAATCCAGCCATTTTCTGCAGCAGTCCTTCAGTAGAGAAGCACGTTTCATCTGACCACCATTGTGATAAACTTTAACGATGACCAGTTTAAATTTGTTCTGTTTACCTTCCGTTTAACAGCACATCACTCCTTTTCCTATCCCCGTAATCGAAACTTGAGCCTGAGGAGGAAACTTACATCCCAACTGAATGCTACAAGTATATGGCCCTGTTAAAGAGGCAATCCAGCAATAATGCTCTTCTAATTCATCACAAGACAGATTAAACAAGACATGAGTGTCTGCGGAAAACATGGCAGCCCTCCCAACAGTTGTTGAGCACAGTCTGGACCAGTACGATGTTCACAACCAGGCCCAGATACCCTGCGTCCCACAGACCCTTTCTGGTTTAATCTCCAAGCGCTGGGCGAGATAACCTCGACGATCTCACTGGGGTTCATTTTGTCAGACTCTGTAAAAGAAGGCATCACTGCATACAAGCCTTCTAACAAATCAAACACATCTCGACGTGCAGTCGCTGAGGCAGAACAAAGTCCCCAGAGCCGACGTCACAATCCAATCGCAGGCTTCTGCTGGCGTCAGCACGGGAACAGCAGAAACACCAGAACTGCTACACAAAAGGTGTGTGTGTGTGTGGGGGGGGCTATCAGAGAGCAGGGGGTAAAAGATGAGGGCTGCAGAGAGTTGCTAACTGTGGCCGGACGCTCCCGGTCATGGCCACAGGTGGTCATCTCATCAGTCGGGCATTTTCAGTCACAGCACACACGCGTTAATGCAGCCAGGCAGGGATGGGAGAGTCTGAGAGGCCATATACTGCGTGTGAAATCCAATAAGAGTGACGAATCTTTCAGATTAGGATCCCGGACCTTTACAGTCGAGTATCTGCCACTACCCAGTCTGATCTGATAATTACATTTAATGACATACACCCGAATTACAACCTGAAAATGACATTTTTGTGGCCATACACACCCACGCTATCCCATGAAAAAAGATGATCACTTTAAGGGTGTTAATATTTAATGTTACAGAAAAATGCTCAGCATTTGAAACTGAGTTTTTAGCAGCTTTTGGGATTTCAGCTTAAAGTCAGGTTTGGAGGTGATGAACAGTGTCCTTTGCAGAAAATGACACGACCTGGGGAGGTTCAGAAAAGGTCACCAATCATCTTCAGAAAGACGCTGGCTGTGGGAGGAGAGCCATTTACCGGCCTTTTTTTTTTTTTTTTAGTAAACGACAAAAAAAAAAAACAGATCATACCTCAGATAAAAGAAGCATACTTAAAAACATTCAGGCAGAATTAAAAAAACAGCTACATGCTGCTAGTTCATTAATGACCCCCTACTGCTCCTTTCCTCCCACTTAGACACAGTCAAGTTCACTGCGAGTCTCTGAAATACCAAACAGGCGAGAAAACTCTGTGTGCTCATCAGAGATGCCTCTTTGCAAAGTGCAAAGCTGCACCATCTGCCATCAGGAAAATAAGGCCCGGGACTTTGAGGAGGAGAAGTAGCACACACACACACACACACAAAAAAAAAAAAACAATGTGGTGAAATAAAATCCTAAAGATGAGAGTGCAAGGGGGGAGGAGAGGAGGGTGGAGGTGGGGTGGAGATGTATTTAATGAGAGGGGACACATCTCGCTGACCCTCTTTGTGATTACAGCCTCCATATGTGATAAGTACAAGACTTCTTGTGTCAAACAAGGGGCAGAGGACTCCCTCTGACAGCCGACGGGCTCGTACGGCCGCCTGATAGGGACAAATTAGACTGCAGTAGACTTCAAAGACAGTCTTATTAGCTGCCTGCTGCACTTTCCTTATGTAGTGCACGAGCTACAGCAAGAGGAGGTCTGCAGGCAGATATGCACACATGGTAATTATTGTGTTAGATAATCGTACCACAGAGTGACATCAAAGCCTGACGGCCAGAATGCACATGGTGATGATAGAGAGTTAGAGAAACACACATTCTATAAATGTTAGCTTTTTCAAAGTGCACTGTCAAGTTTGGAAATTATTATTTTTTTTGTAATCCAAATTACTTCTTATGACCTGTTGATTGTTTCAGGTGTGCCACGTGACGTCACAGAGGCTCAGCCTGGTCTCAGTGTGGACGCCTACTCCCGCGTTAGCAGCTAACATGCTGAAGGTAACCAGCAAACACCGTCACTAAGCTTACAGAGGTAAAACACTGGCAGAGCACGACTTAAAATTATTTTTTTAAAAAGTCACATAAATATAAATGTCACTTGAGATTTACAATCTCTTCACCATCGCCATCTTGTAAAGAGGCTCATTATCTCACGCGCTCACGTTACACAACAAAATATAGCAAATGAACGTAAATCTTCCACTGCCTTCCCAAACTTTTCTGAGGTTACATGCCTCTTTGACGTACATAGAAACAAGTTGAGCGCAGCATAGCGCCATATTCTTCACTTTACAGTTACATAAAGAGAAGGGGGGGGTGTCTCTGTCCGACTCCCGCGCCTAGCTACCGCGTTAGCCGCTAACATGCTAGACTTAAACACCGTCACTGAGCTCACGGAGCTGAAACAACGGCACAGACGGACAGTGTAAACGCCATCCTAACACTGAGGTACGTTACCACATCACAAGCTTACCTGCAGAGAGCAGAAATTCTTTAAAACGCTTTATTTGCGTTTTCGGCTTCTATCCTCGACGCAGAGACTCGCGTTATCTGACGTGCTCACGCGAGACTTCAATGTGACGCGCCAGTCTACACTGACTACTACTGGCGGTTTAAATGTACTGCGGACAAGAAAACGTTGGATCCCTAAATTCCTTCATTAAACACTTTCTTCCTAGAAATATATATATATATATATATATAACCCTCTGAATTCACATTATAGCAAATAAATTACTCTTGTTGTTGGTCTAAACATGACTTATTTGCACCACAGTAACTGCTGTTAATGGTGGTCAGGCACACGTCAACAACTCGCTCACTGGCCCTACGAGGTTCAACCATGGTTTAGTTTATTACCCGTGGCATCATTGTTGGAATGGTTGGGGTCAAGTCAAATTGGAAAGATGTGAGATTTTCAGAGTTACCCCATTACTGCACTGTAAAACACACAAAGGTGTGGGCTCTGAGAAGCTGCTGTATGCTGTCGGTTGTCAAATTAAGACACACACACAGTCTGATAATGTGAAGTTGACATTAGAACTGCTGTTAAACAATTGCAAAGATATGTCAATAATACCCATCTGGTCCAAATATCCATTCACTGATAAAAATACAAGCTGTGACGTGGGAACTTCCCTCAAAACCGTACAGCTGATATTAATATTATCAATGTGGAACAGTCTGCTGCAGAAAAAAAATGGAATTAACAGCTTACCGAGGCAGGAAGTTGGGTAAAATAAATTGGATGTGCTAAATGGGGCATGAGGAGGAGGATTGATCAGCAGGCAGAGTGATACAGGATGAGCTGATGCATGCAGCACAAAGATAATAGAAATATTAATTAACTCTGTAAGTCATATTAGTCTGTCAAAGAAACAAGCTGAGAGAAAACGACGTAAATAAAGTAGTAAAGATTAAAGTTTTTGGCAACATTGATCGATTTGAGCAAAAGCGTCTTCTGACCCTCCTCCTCAGCTTGACAGCATTTCATCATTTTGATCATAAATTCATTGTTTTTGTCATTTTTCAAGATCGTCTGGTTTCAGCTTCTCAGATGTGAGGATCTGATGCTTGTGAGCTGAATATTTTTTAGGTTTTAACTGTTGGTCAAACAACATGAGAAACTGGGATACATCCCCAGGGTCTTTCACAATATCATAATCAATATCTTCACATGTTTTCATGGACTTTCATTGAAAAAAATATTATGTACAAATATGCAGTCTGAAAAAAATTGCAGATTAAATTCTGTAAATATTTGTTGGCCAAAGTTTTAATTGGTGCTGTCGATGTAGAGTGAGAAGAGTTGATCCACAAAGGTTCTTACATGGAGTTTTACTTCTCTTAGGTTTACCTGACCACAAACATATTATACTACTACTATAAATGACTGTTTGGGATCAAGAAAAATATGTTTACATATGTTCCATATAACATTGAAATATGATCATTTCTCTACCTTTGTTAAATGTGCAGGTCCAGTGGAGAAGAGTTACCACCTTAGTATTTACCTACATATCTGGTTTCACAAAGGAAAATCTTACTTAAATATAGTATTATTAGAATTCTTACACATAAAGCAGTGGAGTCTCTTTATGCATATTTGTGATATCACATTTTTACAGCTGTCATCACTTAGTGGACTTACAAGTGCATTTTTTTGCCTTTTTTATAAATCAAAAGACTTTGATCTTTTATAAAACTGGACTTAAAAATTCCACCTTAAATTTGCATTTTTATTCTGACTCATCTTTATCTTCGAGCTCATTAAAGTTTTTTTTGCTACACATACAGTAATGGGTGCAAACCCAGGAGACGTCCAATGAAAGACACCGTCCTCCTTTTGGCTACGCAGCAGCTCCAATAGTCACTGATGAAGTGCCTTGCTCGAGGGCATCCTCGCAGGGAATCTTCAGAGATGAGATCATTAATCATCTACTTCTGCCTGTCAGATTCTCCCATGTGGCCCATCAGTTTGAACCTGCGGTACTTATCATCACAAAGCAGGCTCTCTGTGCTGTCACAGACTCATAAAACTTTAAAAGGTTTTATTAAATTATAATCCTGTCAAACTACATCACCAGAAGTATCTGCACAACAACATGTTGCTTTACAGAAGAGCCACAGTTTGTGCAAACTCACTTCTGTTTATTAAATTAAAGGGTTTTAAATGTTGAGCACTCACATCTCAGGCTGTATTTTTAAGCCTGTCTGCTTTTAAAACTGTACAAGCCATGTTTGAGAATTTATTGTGTTGTAAACAAGCATCATAACTTATTTCTGGGCAGAAACCAGCTGATTTGATTTAAAAGGCATTGCGCAAACAGACGAATTGCTCATATATTCAGTCAGAGCAGTCTCTGGCAGCTGAATGTGTTGAAGGGTTTTGTTTGGGGACCTTGGCGCCAGGAAACAGACAAAATGAAGAATGAGATTGAAAACTGTGCCAGATTTTTTTTTCTCTTCTCTTTTGAAGGACCTCAGGTAAGCACGGTTCTTCGCAAAGGGCTGGTTCGACTCATTGGGTTCCCTGGCTTCGCTCAGACTAACATTAGCATCCGGATAACCAATATCCCCAAGCTGTTCATCAACCTGTTCAGCTGGATTGGAGTTTCCAGTCCAGCTATGAGCATGTCCGTGTAAAGGAAGTGTTAAACATATTTGTTTTCACTCACCCGCTGTCTCCATGATGTCCAGGTGTTAAAGGGGTCACAACCAAACACTTCCTGCTTTTTATGCTCCCTCTGATGTCATCTGTGACAATCAAGCGTGTGTGTCCTTGAGAGGGAGTGATACTCGCAGTGTAGAGTGGTTCTACCTGAATTGATTGTTCAGATAGTATGTACATTTAACCATTCATTTCTCATATGAATTAACAGAAAAAATAATAATATGATATTGTTGTAAATAACAACCAAATGAAACAACAAACAGGATTAAGAAGTTTAAATGGAATAATAACATAAATGGAATATACAATTTAAAACAGCCTTTAAAATAGTAATTGAATGAAAATAAGGAACTGAGCAAGGGTCCAGAGTAAATTATTATTATATATATTCATTTAGTACATTCCACAATGTTTGTGTATATACTAGTTTGTTTGGATTGTGACATTGTTAAACACATTTTCAATATGCTTGTTCCTGAAAATAAATCCTAACTGGATCTGACAGAAAAAAAATATGTGTATATTTATGGCTTTGAAGGAATTCTCAGAGTTTGGGATCATGTCATACACATAAAGAAAAGTAACTCTGTTGTTAGTTTATTTACGATTGCGGTGAAAAAAAAAAAAGCGTTAAAAGTAGCGGCCGCAAGGGATTGTGGGGCGGCATTATTTCCTGCCTTCCGTGGCGGAAGGTCCAGTGTATCCCAATGCTAAAGGAGATAAGCTAGGTAGCATTGAAGATAAGCTCATTTCCTTAACCGTGAGCGAATTCGACCGGCTCTTATCATGGCGGCCGCTCAGACACTTCCGGGTCGTTTCACGCAGTTCGGGACCTTCCGAAGTTAAACGGACTATTGGACCACAGCCTCGGATTGGACGAAGCTAATTGATATTAGCTACTCGGGAGGGATTAGCTTCGAGTTCAGCGTCTCACGGCTCAGGTTTTGGCCGGTAATTTGTTACCGCCTCCCCCCACCCGATGTCCGTACTCAAAGTCTGGAACTCGGTACTGTGTCGACCCAGATTTAAACCCGCCAGGTGCCACCGGCTGGAGCGGTACAGAGGAGGCAGGTAATATGAAGGAACACGAAGGCCACGTTTTAGTTCTCCCTGCTCATTTGTTTTCTTAATGTGCCCGCGAAAACTACTGGATGTACCTTTTTTTAAAATTTTCCTACTATCTGTTTCTCTTGGTCTAACTTCAAAACCGTTCAGTTTTGCTAAGTATCTGGAGCCAGGGTTTCTTTTTTAAGGATTTTTCATCACTGCCAGACAGGGTGAAATTCAACATTTTCAAGTCAATGGTCTATAAATGCATTCAGATTTTAATTAAGAAAAATTGGGGGGACACTATATCAGTGCTCCCAAGAAAATAATATTACTACTGAAGATAAAGTAATATCAATAATATATATATATTCACTACGTTTCAGGGTTATGTGCTTCCACAAATATTTTTAATGGCCACCTGAGAAATGTACATGATGACATTTTGTGTGAGATTTTAATTTTGGGGAAATGTTAAACGTCGCTGGAGGTCTGCGTTATCACAGTGCTTTCTTGTTAATTATGCTGGAAAATAACACTGAGGTTGTTCCACCACTCAGATCCCGTTTTTTCTTCTGCTCATCATCTGTCACCGGGCTGGAAAACCAGAACCGGATCAGCGACCGACCCGACTGCTCAGTGAGTTTGCTTTTCTGACGTTTCACCGAGCTGTGTGGTTACTTTTGAGTCAGGCTATGCTTTGTTGTTTTTCCTCGAGGGTTACACACGTTAACTGTCTCACAGATTTCACTATATATAATTATTATTACCACCTGAACAGATGGTTGTTGGAGTTTCTTTTCCGCGTGGGTTCAGCTGGCTGATGATTTACGTGCTGTTGTTTGTTTGTTTGTTTGTTTGTTTATGGATCTTTTAGCCTGAGGCTATAGTGTCACAAGAGTCCATATTAAAGATCACAAAAAGAAACGCCATACATCACACACACACACACACACACACACACACACACATGCAAACAAGCTCAGTTATGCCTAAAAATGCACACACAGTATTCGCATATGCACATTTCATACACAAACACCCAGCAGGACGTAAACTAATTAAAACTGCTTCGCTTTTACCAGCTGCCACATTAAAGTGATGTACACACGACTGCATCAGTAACATTATTCTAAAATGGGCCATTCCACATAAGTAGTTTGCTCTTGGTACTTTTAGTATATTTTGATCCTAATTCTGTTTTTCTTTTACTTGTGATGAAGTATTTCCTCTGAACGTGTCTTCTGCCAACGTTTCCTTTTCCTTTTACATCTAAAACTTTATCCTGAGAGATAATTGCATGTGGATTCACATGGTCTGCCAAAATAGGCCACCAATCACATAACCTGATATTATCATTCATACACACATATATATATATATATATATATATATATATATATATATATATATATATATATATATATATATAGCAGCACAGGGCTGTTTTCCTGCCGAATAAGTACTTTTACTTTTGATATTCCGCCACATTATGTCAAGAGTACTTATGTGTTTTTATTCAGGGAGTTTTTGAATGCGGGACCTTTACTTATAATGGACAATTTTTACATTGTTGAACTGATAATTTTACTTAAGGACAGGATCTGAGTCCTTCCTCCACTTACAGCGCACTTACAACCTCCCTTTGATTTCTGTGTGGGTTTATTCTCTGGAGTGAAACTTTCCTCTGAGTATAATCCAAGCGAGTTAGAATTTGGAAATGTTATTTGTACGTGTTGGCACAAAACACCAGACAAGAATCTGAGGAGAGCAAAGGGCAGATTCCTGCAGCGACTGGAAAAATATGAGATTTAGTTGTTGTTGTTTTTTTGTTTGCAGCAGAGGGATGATAAGGCAGATTCAGTGCATGAAGACAAAGCACATTAAGTTTGTGTTGTTTTCTCAGCCTCAGGTACAAACACCGCAGGTCACAGTCAGGTCAGTGTTGTTGGCACAAAACCAGGGTCACGAGCTTCCGTCCTCATTGCACCCACTCGGGACGATGGATGGAAGTCCCCAGCGTCCCTTTTTGTCCCCCCCCGCCCGGTCGTACGCAGACGGAGAGGACACTCTGCCTGAATGAGTGGACACGGTCACTTCCTGCTGCTCTGTGTTTTGGTAAATTGAGATCTGATGGGGTGTGTACTCAGTTAGGTCAAACAGTGGGAAGCATTTCCCATCTGCGCGTCACTCCGATCAAAACGTGTTCTTACTCCGCCTGCAGTCAAGTCCCGTGTCTTTGGAAAATTCATCCTGGAATGTGATTATTGTTGTTTGGCTGTTGCGGCTGAGTAATCTGTCATGTTCCCTGCGTTCAGCCGTTTTGTTTGTTATGACACGTGTCTGCGGCGCTCTTTTTCCCTCGACCTGTCGCGTGTGCTTCAGCTAATGACCTACATTTATAAAAATCTGTCAGCTCTCGGCGAATGTGCCCGAATTCGTCGCATTAAACTCGCGGTGTGATGCGTACACGGAGAAGGAGCAGCCACCACAGCGATAGGCTAATGGGAGCGCCAGCATTACGTTCACACACACACACACACACACACACACACACACACACTGCGAGGGCACGAGAACCTCGATGTCTCACGTTGTTTTGTCCTAAAGGGAAAAATATAGATGTCAGTCTCTGCATGAGGACAGTTAGTGTTGTCTGCAGACTTGTAACGAAGGCGTTGTCGTCGTTTGTTGATAATTGTGCGCTGCGTTTTTATCCACGTGTGGATTTGGTCCACATCAAGCTTGCCAAAGACTTGATTGCTGATGTTGTCGCAATTAAAAGCATTGATGCAAGTCGCGGCGTCATAAATGAACAGCTACCAGGGGCGAGGCGAGGCGAGGTCGCCATAGCAACCCTCAAACGGGTGCACGAGGGGGTTTTATGGTGTTTGAAGGTCCAGTGGGTCGGAGACGCGCTCGCGTTGTCCTTTTCATGACTTCCATGTTTGCTTTTTGCTGGTTTTTCTGGGGATTGATTTTCTGACGGCGCGGCTTGTTGTTCACGCAGCGGTCGGCGCACAACCTTCACGGGCGCAGAGGTTTATCTGGGCCGGGCCCAGTGCTCACATGATGAAAAAAAACAAACAGGCAGCTAGTTCAGGTGAGGCACACAAACAAACAAACAGGCTGAGGTAATGAGGGAAAGTTAAACCGCTGTAAACTCAGATGCTTTCTGGATGACTGGAAGTGTTGTGCAGACTCAGTGGGAGGAAATATGCGCCGTTTCATCTGTGTTTAATGAGAAGTCGAAACAATTAAGTTCCTTCACTATTAATCACTTAAATCACAGTCTGGCTCCGTTGCACCAGCAGCGACCCTGTGATTGAATCATGGATTTACATCGACTGCAACAACCTGAATTAAGGTCTTTTTTTTTTCTTTGCTTTAGCTTCCGGCACAGTTAGAGCACAAAACAAGGATATGAATTACTACTAAATGACTTCTTTTGCTCATAAACTGTGCATTTATCTTAACTACAGTTGTCTCTGGTGTTGGGGGGGGGGGCGCAAGGTGAACGCTCCGCCGTGTGACCTCCAAACAGCCAGTTTGATTAGTCACGCCCGCCCGCCCCAGGCGGACGGGGCTGTGAGTCATTAGGAACTAAATAACTTCTCTGTTTAACTTCCCGTGGACTCGCTCCCTAACTGAGAGGGAAGTCGACACCGAGAGGGAACTCTCAGATTCCTGCACATGCACTTTACACCTGTTTACATCTGTTAATGGATATCTTCATGGGGCGACTCCACCCAGGACCCCAGTGGACCCGGGTCAAAATGGTTGGATACCCGGTACCGGCCATGTTCTACCATCACAGTTGATTTGAGGCATTAAGGGGGAGGGTTTTATTATTTATGTCATGAGAAAAATATTCATGAAGGTATTTTGCTGTTTTTTGTTTTTTTTTAAATTACTCCCCATCCCAGTAATTTTTGTTCAGTCCCTTCGAACACAGTGTAATCACATTTTATCGTGTCGCTCAGCTCAGTGTTTTATACACCAGGGAGGGAAGTAAAAATAAAAACTGCTCAGACATTTTATTTACAGAACACAAACCAAGAAAAACTGCTCGCTCGTTTATCGTAATTATTCATCTTTACGCATCTGAGGAAAAACGAAAGCTGTGAAAAAGACAGAAAAGCCCGAGTGACCCAGATGAACGTCGTAACTGTACGAGTGGAGCAGATAAACTGAGCATCTCTTCATCAGCTGCACGAGGATGACTCATTTTTATCTTTACAGCCATTTTTTCTGCTTTATGTTTTCATCTGCGGCTCCTCACTGAATAATCCGGATCAAAACTTAATATCATAACCTTGGAGTTACAAGGTTCAATCTAACTTTTTTGTGTATAAATGCCGCCGAGCGAACGGTTCCAGAGAAGGTTCATCAAACTGCTCATTCAACCGGGCAAAAATGAAAAATAGTTTAACATATTTGTCTGCCGCTTGGACTTTAAAACCTCTCACACCTTCCAAGCTCTTATTGAAATGAACTTATTTATCCGAGCTGCTGATTTTAAGTCACAGGCGCACGTCTGTACTAATACAGTATTATATTCAGATACATGATGCGTAATCGAACGAACACGACACACTTGCATCTCCGGTGCTCAGATAAACAAAACTGTTTACAATCCATGTTTGTTTTCTCAGCTGCGTGTATGTAAATCAGTCCTCCTCCAGTCCAGGGGGAGGAGGAGGAGGAGAAGGAGGAGGAGGAGGAGGTGATGCAGCTGATGCTGGGCGTCATTGGGAAAGATAATCTAAGATAATTCCACATCCTACCAGCCGCAGAATGAGAAGGCAGCATTTGCATGGGCAGCGTTTGCTTTCAGAGATTCTCTTTGCCAGACGCCGACCTCGAACCTTTGCTGTAGGCAGAAATTGAACAAAGCCTTTCAGTTCTTCTGAGCCGTTTTAACCACCAAACAGCTGTCTGCAGACATGATGAAACTCTCAGCGCGTCACCAACTCCAACACGTAATATGGAAATCACTCACACGCCCCGAAGAGCCGGACACCTTTTGTCTCAGTTTGCCTCTTCCGTTCTCCTCGAGATGCGTTTCCACTTTTTACAGTTAAAAATGTCTGACACGTTCGGTCAGAACCAGGCGGTAATGCACGCAGCAGCAGATGCCTTCAGGTCTCCACGCTCACTTGCTGGAACCGGAGCTCGTGTTTTCTGGCAAACGAATAGTTTGGACAAAAAAAAAAAAAAAGAACAAGTAAACAACTCCAGTTCCCTGACACAGAGGGGGTGAGGGAGGCTGGGCTGAATGAACACACAGCGGGGACTTAGCCTGAAGGTCGGTCACGATGTGCTGCTAATGCTGCGGCTAGCCTCCGGTCGCCGGAGACCGCGGAGGACTCGCCTTCGAATCGGGCCTCCGTTAATAAGTCCTGATTCTGACGGATCGTCCTCATTTTATCTGTCAGTTCACCTTTTATCTACTTTAAACTGTAATTATCTGTTGAAAACAAACAAGCGTGAAACGTCTGTGCTGCTGTTACGTCAACGGCAGATGTAACATCCGAATCACGCGGGCGCAGGGTTAAAACAAACTAAAAGAGAAAACTTACTCTTTTTTTTTTTCTAATTACCATGAAACTCGCTGCCACAGTGCTACTAGCGGCATATTTATCAGATATGAGAGCAGGATCCATCTTCTCCTCAGCAAATGAGCGTGTTTTCCAGAAGAATCAAAGCGCTCCTTTAAGTTGAAGCGCTCTCAGCCGTCATATTATCGTCATATTAGCTCATCCAGAGCCCACAGAATGACAGCACACGAAACTTCAAACGAGAAACCGGATGTTTTAGTCAAACTGTAAAATTAATGTTTCTCAGAGAAGTGAATGTTCCGTGATGTTGTCTCGCTCACGATGAGAAACCGGCGGTTCTTTTTTTGTGTTTGCTCCCCATGTAGTTTTATTTTGTACCATTTTAGGGAAAGAAGAAGAAGAAGAAGAAGAAAAATGTGTTTCACAAAATAGAGGGCGGGAAACGTCAAGCTGGTTAGTGACGCTGCGAACACTCAGACGAGTCTGCAGTCTCTTGATGCTCGGCGACGATCCCACCTCTGATCCCCCGAGCCCAGCTTTTCAATTAAATTGTAAATTGGGATGAAAAAAAATATTGTATTTCTGTCATAACGATGACCGACAGACAATTTAATAGACCCGGTTTCACGAAGGAGGGATCTCTTCTTTTTTTTTTTTTTTTTTTTTAAGTGACGGAGAAATGGAGCAAGTTCAGTCGGCTCAATAATTAACTTCATGTGACACAGTGAAATGTTTTGGTCAGAGCAGGAGCTCCTTTCCTTGGCGTTTAGAGAACCGGACCGGTTCTTCTGGACCGGTCGGTTCTTCTGTGTACGTTCCAGCAGTTTGCTTGTTAGTGATTACAACAGCGTTCAGGTTCCTGTGAGGAGTCATTTCTGATTCCCTGTTAAAGATCTTACAGTAAGTCTTGTTATGCTCATTTAAGAAGTCTTCATCGATTTATCTCCTCCCATCTTGACTATTATAACACTATTTAATACAAAGCCAAGAAGCTTGAGAACATCTGCGGTCGGTTCTGCTGCTGCACCAGCACCAACTAAAACTCCACGGTTCCCATGTCGCCCGTATAGCTTTGTTACACAGGCTCCCTGTCAAATCGAGGATTAACTCCTGAATCCGTTTAATTGCTCTTCAGGCACGACGCGCTTCGCTTCAGCCGTTTATTAGTGAGTTGATGAGCCCGTAAAGGTCATCCAGGTCTCTCAGGGTTCTGCCCCGACCAGGCGTCTGCTGCTCAGGCTCCCAGATCACGGCTCGGCGAAGCCTCCTCAACACAGAGGATCCAGATTTAACCATTTGGAAGGAAGTTTTGTTTATGTACCACTTGATCAGTAATCTTTTTTTTTTTTTTTGCCTAAGTTGGCAGCAGACCCATTATACAGCAGCACCCCCCTGCTGCAGATTTTATGGTCCGACTAACCTTAATTCTGAGGAGAAAGTCGGGGAGTTTAATTGCAAACCGGCCCGCTGTTTTGTCTTTTGGGCCCGAGAGATGGCGGCGATATAACAATTATCATTTAGTGGATGAGTTTGTCCAGAGCGCATTTCCATGCCACGTGAGCGCACATTTGCGGTGGCGTACGGCCCCGGTGGGAGGCGAAGCCCCCGAACTCTGGCAGAGTTTGTTGTCACGCTCCGTTAATTTCGGGAGAAGTTTTCCCCGCTCCTGCCATGCTCGTTGGCCGGGAACTCGACCGGTTGTTGAGCGCATCCCTGCCCCCTCCCACGTCCAAATCAAATCTCCTCCTGCAAAAGAGGAGCATATGTCAGGCTCCTAATTTATTCAATAGACTGCATTTTGCGCGGACAATTTCACCGGGGCTGCGGCGGCGTTTTCTTTTGCCGAAAATTGCTGTATATATCGAAACTGAATCATCTGAGGGGGCGTAACCGAATTATCACTGCCTGCGTCTGCCGGATTAACATGGTTTAGGGAGGAAAATAAAATTCAAGCTTTGCTTTGCGTTGAGGAGGAAGTCCGTGAAATAACGTCAACGAAAATCTCCAAATAGCAGCCTGACTGTGTGACTCCGGGCCAAAACAAAAAAATCTCTCCTCAGTTTCACGTTTCCTCGCTCGCTTCAGCATCCGCTCAGGACGGGCGGCGGGTTGTGTCTCAAATAAAACTCGTCTGTCGTCTGCCTTTAATGAGACGGCTCTCGTGCCGTTGTTGTGATGCTTGATTGGCCGATCAAAGCGTTGCCAGGCAACAGCGTGAATAGATGGAGCGTTTAAAAAAAAAAAAGAAAGAAGAAAAGACTGTTGTGGAGTGGGCTGGATGATAAGATTGATCTCATTAACAGGCTGGTAGGAATCCAGATGACCCGTTTGTCTGATTTCACTCCGATGTGTCAGTTTGTGTCCCACTTTCTCTTTTCTTTTCTTGTCTCTATTCGAATGTGTCCGTCTGTTTCTTACGGGACAGTTTCATTTCTCCAGCGCCGTGCCTCAACTTGGCCATTTGGCGTCTGAGGGCTTTTCGCCCTCAGGCTGTCAACAGACCCTCGAATCATAAAAACTCCCGAAAAAGCCTTTTTAACGGACACGTTGTGTGCGTGCAGAGCAGGCGGAAATATCCCCAGTAAAAATTACAATGTGGAAAATAAAGATAATTATTCACAAACTGCATCAATACCACACATACTGTGGGCAGGATGTGGAGCCTGGAGTCAGGGCCAACACAAAAAGAAAAGAGGTCAGGGGAAACCCAAGGACACGAGAGGAGACAAGGACACCCGGGGGCCCAAGGTCCCGATCCATAACTTCTCCGACAGCGACGCACCATGAGGGAGGGAGGATCAGATTCCATTCCCGCCGCCGTGGAGTAATTAAGAGAGCCGGACGGCAGCGTCCAAGGCCGGGCTTTTTGTTGCAGTGCAGCAAGCGGACGCCGGGACAACTTGGGCGGCAAGGCCGAGTGTTGGCGCCGTTTAAACACGGTTCACACGCAAGGTCCTGGCACAGAAAAAGGAAAGAGAGACAAGGACGCCGCTAACACGGAGGCAGCGGTACAAAGACAGTCATCACACGGAGAGAGACGCAAGGACAACGTTCACGCAGAGGAAGAGGACTGAAGGACGAGGACACCGCTCGCACAGAGCGAGAAGCGACACCATTAACGCAGAGGGAGAGAGACGAAGACACGGGAGAGACAGAGGGACGTCTTTCCCACAGAGAGGGCCGAAGATCCAGATCCAGGACGTATTGGACCGGCTGGGACCTCCGAGGGGAGGGGAGGGAGCGGAGCAGCTTGGACCGGCGCGTCTCTCCGATGTCCAACCCCTTTGTTTGTTTTTTTTCGTGACGCCGTCCGCTTCTCATTCAGACAAATCCACCGTTCGCGGCCCCAGCGAGGACGGATTCAACCTAATCAATATGTAAATGCGGTGACATTTACCACAGAATTCTGATTACGCCGGCGTCGGCCTCCGAGGACCGAGCGCGTCCGACGCTCCCGCCCGCCCGGCGCATAAGGGTCCTGCATCAGCATGTAAATTTCAGCCGCAAATGAGGCGTCGTGAAAATAATATAGACTCGTGGACGAGAGGCGCTTTGTTTGTGTGTCTGCGTGAGCGGCGCAGGAATAGATTAACACACACTCATCCCCTGATCATGACTGTCACGCACACGTGGTAATAGCGTTTAGTTATTTCAAGGGGGGGGGCAGTCGGAAAGCTCATTAGCTCTGCTGCTACTTGCGCATTAAGTGTACGCGGTTTATTTTAGAGGCGTGTTGTGTAAATAAAAACATCCTCTCTCTGTGTTGGCCCTTTTTATAAAATTTCGCGTGACGATTCGTCAGCTCGCTGCAGCTGCTCTGTTTAAGGAGGCGTGGGCGTCGGAGGTCACGACGTCCAGACTCCAACAAAATTTGGACCGGCCGTCACAGACACTGTCCGGCGACTCGGCTCGTCCTCCTTCCTCCTCTGCATCGTCTGATTGATACCTGTGGGGATGTCTGTCGTCCCGGTCGCCATGCCAACCGGTTTGACCTCTGGTGTAAACGGCAGCAGATGGATAGCGTTCATAAAAAAAAAAAAAAAAGAAGAAGAAGAAAAGTCCTTCCACTTCCGTTTTCCTTTCGTGAAACTCAGTTTGTGCGAGGGGCTAATAAGCGAGGACACCTGCGCAGGTGGATCGTCGGCTTAAAGAGCGACACGGTGGCGTGTCGGGGCCGCCGTGCCGAATCGCTGTCGGCCCACGTCGGGCGGCGCCACGCACCATTATCCATATTTCTATTATGTAAACGCCGAAGGTTTCCATTTAGAAACGTTACGGGTGATTAAACGCCGGCTACCTGTTTCGACAGCCTATAAAAACTAACCAATTACTGAACCCCCCCAAGCTTGGAGCTGCCATATTAAGGAACAACAGCGGCACACTTAAAAAATAATTGCGCTCTCATTTGCATGATCAGGTAACCACAATGTTGATAAATGTTAAATGAATGGGGTGGGAGAAAAAAAAAAAAGATGTTGGCCTGCACGGCAAAGGCACGCAACCGATGTGGGAACTCGCTAAAGAATTGATTTGTGGTTCAAAAAAAAAAAAAAAAAGTAAACATTTTAAAATTAGAGGGCAGGAATCAGCCCGGTCACATATAGACCAACTGGAAACGCATCATCTGGACGTTACTGGTTTTTAAGGTCAGCACTGGTTCTGTAAGAGTCGAGCAGTTTACACAGAGAACGCGATGAAAAGTCATTTCCGTCTTTAAAAAAAGCGTCGTGTCACGTCGAGTTGGACGAAAGACGTTAACAAACCCGGGAGAGGATGTCGGCGCGCACCTGATTCCTTAAACAGACGCGCAGATGAAAAGGATCGCACGGGAAAATGGTGATGCAACAGGCTGGAAACGAGGAAGACAAAGGCTCGCTTTCTTCCTCTCCGTCTCTCGGCTAATGAAAAGGCTCTCTGAAGAATCGCTCCCGACTCGACGTCGGCTCTCAGAGCAGAGCAGGCCAGTCGGGGCTTTATAAAATTAGTCGTGTGGCAAATGCCAAAGACGATTTACGTCTCAATTACCCGCCTTTTTTTTTTTTTTTTTTTAGCTTCACTCTGGAACTTTGCAGCTGCGAAAAAGCCAGTGCGGGAAATTCGGGATGTTGAGTGCAAGATCGACGTTCATTACTGGAAACGTCTTCACGTGGTTCTCGGGTTCCTGTTTGACGGAAGTCCTTGAACTCCTTTTTGGTCACCACACGCCTTGAAGTTAAAGACAGAAGACTCATTTTTACAGTAAAATGTCCCACTTGTTGTCTTCACTTGTTTTAATGGGTCTGTAAGACACAGGGGAAGTCCTTATGTGTATAAAAACGTTAACATCACTTGTGTGAGTGTTCTTGTACTTTACTGGAGTACTCGGTACTCCACTTGGACTCAGAGGACCATGTCGAGTTGAGTAGTTGCGTCTCTGAGATGTTGGCAGTTCCACTTTAAAGACGTTTGCTATTTAAACTTCTCACAGCTGAAATCGGGTCAGTGTTTCCTCTCCCATGATTCATCTGACGACCCTTTGGCGGGGCCCGACCCCTCAGGTTGGGAACCACTGGGTACTCAATGATCTGATAATCAATCAGATATCAGTATCAGCCCAGGCGACCGTGAAGCGCAGTAATTTTACTGCCCATACTTCGCTGTACACGAGACTGATGATACTTCTACTCAAGTAAAGTACTAAATGCAGGTCTCTACCTTGTAATCTAGTAATTATTGGTATTTTCTCCAGCTGGCGTTTACGCTCAAATTTTAGGTTTTGACTCCATTTATCAGCGTCGCCGATCAGACGTCACATCCTCAAAATACTCCAACAGATGACGTTTCAGTTTGTTTCTCGGGTTGTCATTTATTTATATCTGGAACTTACACTGTCGTTTTATTTTTTAAAATCCGTTTTTAATTGCCGTAACACCGGGTGGTGTTATCTGTGTTCTCCACAGGCGTGTGAAGGCGCCGTCGTTGGTTCAGTTAAAGATTGTTAGCTTTTCTGGTTACTCGTGTTTGCAGTCGCGGGCTTGACTTTCCCGCGTGACCGTGAAACCTTTGAATCCTCACTTGATGTGTAAATTTGTTTCCTCAAGACAAAAAAAAACTTCAAATAGCAGGTTTGTCAGTTTTATGGGACTTTTCCCCTCTCTGGGCGAAACGGAGCGGGAAACCACAACAACAACAAGAAAAAACTTTAGTCTTAAAAAATAAAGCTGAGGGGGAAAATGAATATATTCAAAAGACTTTTTTTTCAGCCGCATTAATTATCTGAAAGGACAGGAGTTGTTTTTTTTTTTATTCTGGATTGCCTTGAGGTGTTTTTGGAAGACGACTGATGTTGTGCTTTTTTTTTTTTTTTTTTTTCAGCAGCCACACGTCGTCGTCGTTGTCGTTGTCGTCGTCGTCGCCCTTCTCGTCACAACTTCTACGTTCTTCCGTTTGTGGTTTTTGCGTTCTAGTGCTTGTGATTTTATTTTGTCGAGATATTTAAACAGCGGCACATATTGTAATTCATGTTGGATCTAATTGTCGGTGTGGCCTTTTTATCCAGTAGAGGTTTGGTGAGTGTGATCTCATGTCGTCTTACCGGTTTCTTTGCACAAGAACCTGTAACTTCACAGCCATTGTGGCGGCGGCGTGGATTCAAAGGTGAACGAGAAGAAGGCAGGCGAGGCTTTATGATGGCGCGCTGAGGCAAACAATCCCCCCCATCACATCTCGACTTCAGACTTCAAACGCCATTCGCTTGATGTCTTCTTCCCCTTGAACGGAGACGCGCGGCCCTGAATCTTAACCGTTCAGGAATTGAGGTTTAAGACGTCTCAGATTGACAGCCCCCCGGCCTTTTTCAAACCGTGCGGCGGGTTTAAAAATGGATTTCATCACGTCCAAATCAAAGGCGAGGCGTCGCGCGCCGCGTTTATTACAGCCGTGAAGATGAAATGGGATTCGCCCGTGACCTCCGCTCTCACGGAGGCTCGCCGCCGTCGTGGGCGACGCAAGTAGTGCGCGTTTCGTGAGGAATAAATGCTGCAGGACAGTCGCCTGAAGACATGTATGTCTTAGTCCCTCAGTTTGTCCTCTCACCTGGACACGTCCCACTTCTTCTTCTTCTGCTGCCGTCCCTCAGCATCGCAGAGGACTTCCCGGGCTGAGTAGTGTGTGTGTGTGTGAGGAAGAGTCTGATTGATGGTGTGTCTCTCAGGGCTCTCTTTAAAGTGGGGGAGTGTCTGGGCTCCAGCCACAGAAGCGTGTAATAACTGCTGAGGAATTTCAATGGCCCCAAAACCCCTCTGAGATATCCACCACAGCCTCCTCCTCCTCCTCCTCCTCCTCCTACGTTCAACTCCCTCTCTCCTCCCTGTCCATTTGTCAGGTGGTGTTCACCCCCCCCCCCAGTCCCAGCTCGTTGCATCACGCGACGTCTCCAGATCATCTGTTCTGCTCTGGATTTCAGAGCTGCCCCCTTAAACACGATTGAGAAAACTGGACCTGATTTACCTTAGACCACCTCTTATCTCTTATCCGTCGGCATTATTGTTATTGTAAGCTTTAGAACTACAGTTCCCATGATGCTTCGGTTGTTTAAAACATCAGCGTACAGACAGACACCTGGTTTACTGAGATAGTAAAAAAAATAACTTTAAAAACGTGATGTTCTGAATGAAGTTCTGCACTGAAAGCTCGTTGTTCATCTGTAAATGGGTTTTAAAAAAAGGACGAGCGGCCGCAGCGCGTGTGTTCAGGTTTGCCAGTGGTTAGCTTAGCGTTGCGGCGGCGGGAGGAAGACGCACGCGTCGTGACACGTGCGGGCGACACGTCTTCGCTTCCCCGCGGCCGGCGTCTGCCTTCATGCTGCTTCATTTCCATATGAAACGCACCACTTCACAACAGAACACCCGTCGTGTGTGTGTGTGTGTGTGATTCCCTTTAACTGCCTGTTTTCAGTAATGATCATTTGTGGATGATGCGCAGATTAAAAACAAACCTTTTACAATATGTTGAAAATATTCTCGCCGAGCTCATTTCCTCTCTTCTGCCGCTCCGCTGCTGCTCGTTAAAATTCGCCCGAACGCGATTTGTTCCCTTCCTCGTCGGATGAAAGGAAACGACCGGATTCATTTTTGTTCTTCTCACGAAAATAAACCTCGTTTGTGCTGAGGTCAAACCCGGGCTGCGGGAAAATAATAATAATAAAGAAAAAAATCAGTCCCCGCGTCGGATGGACGCACTTTAATAAAGCGGCGCGTCAACGGGGATCGAATACTGCACATGCACAGGAATAACTCAGAACACAGTTTTTTAATAATGCACGAATGTAAAACCTCAGCCAGCTCGCTTATCCAGATATTTTATCAAGGGAACTTTGCACGAACTCAAACTGCTGGTTTCGAGTTTTGTGGGTTGTCGTCACGTAAAACGAAAAGCGAGGTCCCGCTGGTTTCCAAAAGAGACGGCGTTTTACCCTCGGCGCTCCGGAGAAGCTGCAGCTCGGAGCCGCTTAATCTGAAACGCACGTGCGTGTTGTTGGTGCAGTCACGTCGTCGCCGTCTCGAACACCCACGCGCGTAAACACATCAACGTAATGATAAACTCTCGCGGGGTTAAAAAAAAAACAGATTACCGCCTCCCACGCCTTTGCACGCACACACAAACACACACTTATCATACCTGTACGCAGACCACAACAGAAAAAAACCACACACACACAGATTGAACGTCCACATGGCGATGGTCGGCGGTGGGCGGCTTTCTGCAGCACGATGGGATTTACGCTAACAGGCAGCAGCCGTCACTCTGCAGCTCAGATCCATACGCTTAATGGGTGAATCACAGCATCCGTAAAACGATCGCCTGCAAACACGCGCTGCTTAATGGGAGTTATCACGCGGCGGCGCGGCGGGGAGTCCATTTTCATTTAATAAACCTTTTAAAAGCTCCTCGATTGTCATTTACTCTCCCGCCTCTCTTCTTTTACGGCTGCGTAAGCTGTCGCCGAGTGTTTTATGAAGATGTACGAGCGTCATAAAAATGTGTTTAGGTTTTTCTCGTCGCTCTTATTGCCTTTCATGATCGTAATGGCGCTGGTGAAGCAGTGCCGCGATGCCGGCCGTAAAACAGACATTAGTCAAGTCGATACCCGTGTACAAACCCTCGCATGGGTGTGGCGGCCACGCCGCTGTTTATGGCGCCATTATCTGTGGCGTCGCCTTCCGATCGCCCTCCCTCCTGTACTGTAATGTCTGCGACAGTGAAATTAAATACGCAACCAATGTTAATTAATTGCACTGAATCCCTAAAATGCACTTTTGGCCAGACGACGGCGAATTCACCGTTTTACAGGATGAGATTTAAACTCCAGTCACTGAGAAGCAGCTTTGATCCTGTCGATTAAAATGTTTTTCTTCTTTTTTTTTTTAAACGATCCAGAAGAATTACAGTTTGAATTCATTTCATACAAAGGGCACAAAAAACAAGTCAATATCTATTTGATCCCGTTATGTCAGGAGGTTTAATTAATGGAGGCAGCTGCTGTGTGTAAAATTACACACTGTGCAACTGGAGAACAAACCCAACAAAGAAACAACAGGAGTGTGCAGATACAGTGTGTAAGTCCAGCCCCAGTCGTGCTAACGGGCGTCACCCACGCTCCCTCGATGACTGTAGACGTTCACATTACAGCCACTCTCACGTTAGCTTAGCTTAGCATGGCCACGTTCCCTGTGCGACACTCAGTCGTTGTCAAACCACCCGACGTCACCGTTAACAGAGGCCGAATGATCGATGGCTTCTGCCTCTGTTTGGCAGAAATCCTCTCCTCGGTGCAATTTTCTGCAGAAAACACATAGGCGTGGATGAAAAGCTGCATTTAAGCAATAATAAAGTGATCATTGTGCAATTTTACTGCTACTCGCAAAGTGCAAACCCTCCGTTTGTGACCCACCGATACTTTTGTGACGGGCTAACGGACGCTAATTGACGACCATTAACGTTCTGCAGGGTGAAATCCAGCCGCCGCTGCCCCTCGCTTTTTCTTGTTTGGTGAAAAATGCAGCCCGGCCCATAAATGCTGCAAGCGACGTTCGATTTCAGGTTTGTTTTGTTTAAAACAATCCATACCGAGGAAAGGTTCGGGCGCGTCAAAGAAAGGCGGGTTTGTTTTTCCTTGACTGCCGCTCTTCACGGGCCGGTTCAGACGGTCCAGACGACAAGCTGTATGATCATATTCTGTAAATTACAGACAGCTCGACAAGCAGCCGCCCCCCTCTTCACAGCATATTGTTTTTGTGCACTTTGCGCCAAAAAGACTGAATTGAGGCAGACGTTTCTTTTCCCGCCTCAGTGGCGCCAGATGTCCGCGGGATCTGGTTCTGCCTCGGCTCGGCAGCCGCGTTTATAAAACTGTTGAATCTCACGAGTGTTGTTTCGCAGAAGTCTGCATCATGGTCAAATGTTCGTTTTAGGCGTCCATCCTCACCCTCACACACACACACACACACACACACACACACTGTCGTAAGTCGGATATCGCAGCGATACGAGACGTTTAGCTGGTCCTGTGTGATCGCAGTGATCATGTAACTCCATCAGTAAATTTTTCAAACCTTCTCCTCACGAAATGGCTCCAACAAAGAAGAACTTTCTTCTTCTTGTTGATGTGTGAAAAGATGTGGAAGCTGCTGCTGTAAAAAAAAAAAAAAAAAAAAAAAGCCTGGTTTACGACGAGTGGGTGGCAACACAATCAGGTGAATTAGACGGGTTGAAGAAAAAGACAGAAAGGTTTATGATTTGGGGGAGTTGCAGAAAATTACATTTGGCTTTTATGAGGATGGAAACAGCGCCCGCGAGGATGGGATGGAGGGAAACCGGGTGGATGTGATAAGAGAGAGAGAGAGGTGAAATGGAACGTGTCACTTCCTGTCCCGTGGCGTTTTCCAGGACATTTTTTTTGGCGATATAAACGGTAAACAGCGGCGGTCCCGGGGAAATCCACTAATAACACAACGCTGATGACAAACAAACCGGTTACTGTCCTCAATATCTGAACATTTTAAGAATCCCGGTTCATGACCTATATGTGAGGTGGGTGGAGGATGGGAGGTGAAGCCTCAAGAAAACCTGAGGAACCAGGAAAGATGATGGAGCGAAACCTCATCAGTCGGGTGGTGCCATTTATAGAGATAGTCCAACGGACAAGAAGACTCCTGGAGCCTCACGCAGTAAGAGTTGTGCTCCTTGACTTCCAAATAAAGCAGAAATGCACGTTTTACGTGGTGAACCGACGCCTCCAGCTGCTCCGCCATCACGCCGAGTGTCACACCCTCTCTCAAACATAAGAGGAAATCAATAATCCAGGCGGTGCACTCGTGCCCCATGGTTAACGCACAAAACTGTGTGCGAATGAAACAGGGCGCGGACGCCAACGCTCTTCACTTCAGTCGAAAAGATGCGCAAGCACACGTGTTGCACTCAGTCAAAGTCAGTCCTGTTTAAAAAATGAATAAATAAACAAAAACAAATGGAAGGATAAAAGAAAACAAACGCGGGACGATCTGGGCGGGTACGGGCCGAGTCAGCTGTGAACAGAAGAAGAGCGTGAAACGCAGTAAGAATCAGCTAGAGAGGAAAAGGCAGCAACAGCACAGCCTGAAGAAAATCAGCTGCAATCATCGTCTCCTCAGAAAATCCACCGCATCCCCCTCATCCGAGGCAAAACAACCGGCACTCCGGCAGGAAACCAAGGCATAGATCAAGAAGCCGGTAGGGAGCGACATCTCTGCTGCAGACATCTCCTTTGGGTTAACAGAACCTGCGGTACGGTTCAGCGCCGCCGCTAATGACGAGACTGATAGCGCCGAGTTTGATGGATGGGGCCCCGACGCTGCTGATTGGATTGGTATGCAACAATAGCCCGGATTCCACCGCCGGTCCGGCCGGCGTCAGCTCGTCGTTTTTTACGCGACGGACTTTCTCCCAAACCGGGAAATAACTGGATGTCCCCGATGTCGTGCCGCGCACAGGAAGTATGGTGTTAGCAGTTAGCCTGCGCCGTGTGCTTTTTACTGAACAGATTGAGATTCGTTACAACGGCTGTTTCACCAACACAACAAGCTGAGAGATACTCAAACGCACACAAAACGCGACAAAATAATTACATGTATGCAGCTTCTTTCTTCTCGCTGCTTTCCTGGCTCAGCAGCTTCAAAAACAACAACAAAACAAATCTGCACATATCTCATTTTCCCTCACGCTGAGGAAGCGACCCCGTCGGCCAATGAGACACATTCTCCTGTAAAACTGCCTCTGATTGGTTCTTGCTCTGTTAGCTAGCTCCAGCCAGGTGTCGCCTAAAACCTGCAGGTCCCGCCTCATCGTTGATCCACATCAGGGGTTTGGATCAGGATCAGACGGGGTCCTCCACGATGGGAGGGGGTGCCGGGTCACTCAGGTGCTGACCTGGGTCGGTACCAGGTGATTCACTGTGGAGGCAGAACCTCGCGAGGTCCGGGAGAGTCGATCCCTACTAAACGCTTAACTTCCGGCGCGGGCAGCCTTCGACCCGCAGTGCTCCAGCTGTGGTAGCATAGCAACAGTTGCTCGGGAGAGGGTGTGTGTGCGCCCGCTCTTCCAACACACACACACACACACACACACACACCTCGGTTCTCGTACGCAGTCGCAGAACCGTGGCTGCGGGGCAGGGTTCTGATCTTCGGGTTCTTCACGACCGCACTGTTTGTAATCAAACGTCACTTTCACTTAAGTGCGGTTTTGGAAAAAGCGTAACTTTCTCACGCGGAGGCGCCGGAGTCCGGCAGACGTCTTTATCAGGTGACACCAAACGGACGCTCCGGGGATCGTCGGCGCCGCCGGCTGCTGCTGCCGCCGCACGATTATTTAAAGCTGTTTTTTGTGATATTTTTTTTGTGCGAGTGCGTGGGCAAAGAGTCGAGTCATATTTCTCTTTGTGTGAACTCAGAGCACGTCACCAAGCAGACGTGCAGCCTTCGGTCTCCGGCTGTCCCCGGTCCGTCCGTCCTGTCCCCGTCCACGTTGCCCGCTATAAGAACTTTAATCGGGTGCGATGGTTTTGTCCGCCCCGCCGCCTCATCGTCTCTCCCTTCGCTCGTTCTGGCCTCTCACCTCCTCACTCTTGGCTCTGTCACCAAAACCTCATTTCCTCTCATTAAAATTCTTCCCCTCCTCTTCCCGACTCGCTACCCTCACCGCTGGCCCCGGATCAGCGATGTGGGTCGGAGGAAATGAGGACGGGGGGCCTCCGGACAGGCACATTAGCGCCGTGGATTGAGTTTAACCCGCGCGATCCGCCGCGGTCGGCCGAAACTAAAGCCTCATCTTCTGTAGACACAGATAGCGAAATGTCCTCAGGTGCCGTCCAAGAAATCAAAGTACCGTAAAACTCCTAAAAGAGGCTCCGCTAAATGCCGCCGCGCCCACCCGTCTTCCCTGTCGGCAGCCGGGGAACACGTGTGACATCATGACCTTGTTATGGTCGGTCCTACGAAGCCGAGCGGACGCCGCCATCGTTTCCTGGTCACATGACAAGCTGCTGCTTTTATTTATCGTAGGTTTCATAAACATCTTTTCAGCCCAGACGGCATTTACCGCACACACGTGTTTCGTCGTACCCATTCGTCCCGACTCACCTCCTCCTCCCAATCCCGAGACGGTCCTTCGGGTCGGAGCGCCGTAATTGGCCCATTGATTGGTGACAAGCCTGATGCAAACCGGCGCCGCGCGGACAAACAGCGAAGTGACAGGCGGTCGGGATGACGGCGCGCTCTTACATCAACCTCCGGGTGTAAACAGACGCGGAGGGCGCCGCGAGACGAGCGGGACGGGACACGGCGAGGGGAACGGGGAGGCAAACAAAGGAAGGGGGGAGGGCGGAGGCGAAGACGCTGACAAAAATGACAGTGACGGATTGGAAAAAAGCGGCGACCTCGAGAAGAGGCCGGGCCGTCGTCAGAATACAAACGACGGAACTACAAACCTCATTAAATAAAACAGACGCTGACACGAATTCATTATCCAGTTAGAAAAACTGCTAACTGCCTGTCGTGTTTTTTATATTCTGGTTTATTTTTGTGCGTTTGTTTATCTCTGTCAGATTGGGGGGGGATCGCTCCACAGTTTTCCGGTTCTGACGCGACAGAACACGCTGCAGGATCCCGTCTCGGCATATCTGATGTGTCAGAGAGGAGCGGCTTTCCTCCGCCGCGCTCTTCTTCTTCTTCTTTTTCCGTGTCGTACCGTCTTGAGTGATTTGTTATCTGATCCCGTGCCCCCCCCCACCCCCATTTCCTCGTCTTACTACACAGAAACGATGTGCTGCTGCTGCAGGAGGGACCGCGGAGCTTTAGCGTGCAGACTCGGATGCGACGGCGTCCGACGACGGCGTCCGTCGGCCTTGCAAGTCGACTGATTCAGGAGGTGGGCGGGGCTTTGACATGCTCGCTCAGATCTTACCACGCCGCCGCTTCCACGTGGACCGCCGCTTTCTGCGACTGTTTCCGTCGCAACATAATTTTGAGGGGCCCAAAAAAAACCTTGTAAATCGTGTTTAAGGTAGTGGGGGGGGGGCCCCCTAGTTCATACATCTGTACAGATGTGCGACTCCTTAATCGCCCCCCCCCACCCATGACGGATTAGTGGAGTGACTTTCTGACAGCTGATGAAGTGCAGAGCCGCTGTGACGTCCAGTGACAGCAGTTAGTCTTGTTATTTATTACTCTCAAAGGGCGAGAGGCGCCGTCGTCAATCACTCCGGCGTGACGCTCGACATGCAGCGAGGCGCGGGAAGCGATCGGGACGGACGAGGACGCGTCCACGTCGGTGCAACCTTTTTTGTTTTCTGGAAAGATTCAGGCTTCAGGTTTTCAGGAAGTAAAATAGGTTCGAACCCGAGCGCGGCGTTTCCCTCCCTCATCATTTATCGCCTCACAGGTGACGGAGGTGATAATTAGCGATACAGGCGACGCCCGTGCAGGACAGTTCGGGACGGTTCGTCGTCTTTTATGTCGTCTGTCGAGGACAGTCGGGCCTTTCTGGACCCGGTCACCTCTCCCTGCTCTGTTCCCTTTTGTTTTTCCTCCTCTCGTTCTCTTATTTCCTCTTTTTTTTTTTTTTTTCCCACACTCGTCTTTCTCACACACACGCCAATTCACAGCACATTGTCTCCTATAATTATAACTGAATTATCATTACAATCAAAGGCGCCATTATCGCTGTTGGCCTCTTAATTTATCCGCCCCCTCTTCCCTCTCTCTCTCTTTTTTTTTTCCTCACTGTCGCCCGCCCTCTCTCGCTCCCACTCCCTCTGGGCTATTATCAGCGGAGAGCGGCGGGAGGGACGGACGGACAGACGGAGGGAGGGAGGGAGGCGGAGACGGGAGGGGAGGGGGAGGAAAGAGAGACGTCCCCTCCGCCGTGTCCTTGCCTGACAGACTGTGGCAGTAATGAATGTATGGGATTCTGCAGCCACTCCTGGCATTTTAATTGAATTTCTTAAATCTTGTATTATTTTTTTTTTTTATTTCTGCACTTCAACTGGGCCGTGAGGGACGGGAATGAGTCAGAGTGTGTGTGTGTGTGTCTGTGTGTGTGTGTGTGTGTGTGAGAGCAGGAGTGCGACTGCCTCTGTTAAATACAGTCGAGGAGCGACGAGTGTCGCCGTGTGTTTTGAATCGCATGACTGAACTTCTGGGTTTTAAAACAGCGATTGTCCAATCGGGGCGCAGCTTTTGGATTGGCCCACTTGTTGACGCTGTCATAAGAGCATAAGATGATGTCATCACGAAAGACTTTTCATGTAACGACATCATCGTTTTTTCTTACAGCATCACGTTAAACTGAAGAAGCTTTTTCATCACGTATCGGGTCAAAACTTCACTTCAGCTCAGTGCTGATCAATATCGTTTGTGGGTTTTTTTTATGATTATTTTCTTGATCAATTAATAGTAACGTTAATCTGATCGCTGGCTTTTACGCTCGCACAGCAGTCTGACACCCCGAGTTAATTCATTTGTTGTGACAAGCGTCTCGTTGCAGAGGCAGGAACCGGCTCGCTCGACAGACACAATTAATTGATCGTCAAAACAGTTGGCGGTTTCATTTTTCTGTTCATTCACTAATCAATCCGTCTCAGTTTGGCTCCTGATCAACGGACTGAAACTTGACAAGTGAACAAAAACAAAATTGAACATGTTAAACAAAGACGGTCAGACCTCTATCAAACCGTGTGATACGTGCAGATACACACAGCTGTGTGTGTGTGTGTGTGTGTGTGTGTGTGTGTGTGTGTGTAAGAGACACAGAAAAGTTAATAAAGCAACAAGATGGCAGCTGCTTTGACAAGTAGAGTAAATCCCACCTTTAATATTCCTCCTTCATGCCTTTGTTTATTGATGCTGGCAGATTGTGTGTGTGTGTGTGTGTGTGTGTGTGTGTGTGTGTGTGTGTGTGTGTGTGTGTGTGTGTGTGTGAGAGTGAGGACAGGTGTGCTCCGTCACATCTGGACGCTGACAAACAGTTGTTTGGAGCTGTGGCTGTGCGAGCGGCTGCATGTTTGCATACCTGTGTCTCATTATGCTTTTTAAATTTGTTTTTTTTTTTTTACCACGATTAGCCGGTTCAGCTTTCATCTGCTGGCACGTGACTCGCTCAACAAATCTCTGCGCTTACGTGTGCTCAGGTGTGTGTGTGTGTGTGTGTGTGTGTGTGTGTGCACCCGCGAGTGTGAGTGTGCATATTTATGGGGGTAAACACGGGGCGAACGGTGTGTCATTTGTCCAGACGGGGAATTCGGTCCCGCGAGCGAAGAGTGAAGTAAATGCGAAGAACGAGGGATGAACAGCGAACCCAGAGAGATGGATGCTGGAGCTAATGGTGGTGGTGGTGATGAGGGAAAGACGCAGTGAGCCTTCATCATGTTTTTGGTTTTTTTTTTGCAGTAATGTCGCTGAAAAACAACCGAAGCGTCGTCTTTAGAAACGTATTTATTGCGTTCATGTTTAGCGTGTGCGCATGAGACGGGGTCGGACGCGGTCGAGCTTTTAGCAGCTCGGCGCCGTGTTTTCTTTGGGAAGTTGCTTCACTTTACGGGCGGGCGCAATGTCGACATCGACACGTGCCTGATTAGAACGTGGAGGCCATTAAAGGGAAATGGGGGGTGGAGGTGGAGGTGGAGGTGGAGACGAAGGTTCCCGGAGAAGAATTAAAAGAGGAGGAGACGAGGAATGAACCTCGGAGGAGACGGAGGCAGCGTTCGCTGGGTTTAAAGCCTCCTGTCTGTCTTGGTGGAGGTGGGGGTGGGGGTGGGGGTGGAGGTGGAGGTGGGGGCTCACTGGATCAGAACTGCCCCCCGGTGACATTTCACTGGATTAATTTCTCAAACCCCAAACACTCTGGAGCATCAGGGTAATTTCGTCCACAATATCAAATTGAGATGCGTCTCCAAACGAGTCCTGCCGGAGAACGGGATGACCTCTGCTGCCCCCCCCCCCCGAGCACGCTCATAAACCCGCCAGGGCGGTCTGCGGGAATAAAACGGAGGCGGGGCGTCCGCGTGCTCCGCCGTAACCATGGCGACGGGGGGGTAAGGCCAATCTCATTGTTGTGGCGGTAACGATTCAAAGAGCTCCGAGGGTCGTGCCTGCGCCGCGTCCGCCGTCGGCTGGGTGTTTGTGGGACGTGTTGATGTTGATGTTGTTGATGAAGTTTTTAATGGAAAAGTTTGGCCCCTCCACTGTAAAACCAATCCACTCGTGAGCGAGCGTTAAACACGCGGAGACGCTTCTACAGCGCGTAGAAGCTGTTGGCGTGGGCGCCGCCGCGCTCTGGGATAAGTGTATATACAGTGTAATGCACCGTGGTCAAAACAGCCGCCGCCGAGTGCGAGCGTTATTGTAAATGCGTCGGGGAAACAGCCCGGAGCGAGCCGACGTGCGGTGTCCTTCATCGTCCCTTTGTCTCACTTTTCAAAGACGAGTGCTGTGGCGTGACAGGACACGTCACGTTGTACCTGAGATCGCCGCGTATCATACAGTCAGTCAAACAGCGACGCACACGTGACGACCTCCGGTCTTCAGAATAAGGTGCACACGGAGATGAGATTAGCTGGATTAAATTCACAGGAGGCTTGAAAGGCGTTATCTTTATGAATGAAACTAAACGTGGGAGGGTGAAGCCGCCTCGTTCCCCGAGCTGACGCTGATTCAGCTCTCGCCATAATCTCACAGTCGTGTTTGGTTTAAGTGGAAAGAGAGAAGAAGTAACGACAGAGCGATCGGGAGGTAGATTGCGAGAGGAGGAGGAGGAGGAGGAGGTTCCTGTGAAGAGCGAGGGAGGGAGAAGAAAGAGGGGAGAGAGTGGCATGAATCGATGATGGACACCTCGCATCTCAGGCCCTCATCTTTTATTTAACTCGAGCTGCTGCCGGGGACGACGGAGCGGAGAGGAGGATGCTGGAGGAAAAAGAGACGGAGCAGAAGATAGAGGAGGGATGGAGATTAAAAAATGAGAGGGTTGGAGGTAAATGGGGGGGTGGAAGAGGAAGAGGGGAAAAAGGAAATGGAGACTGAAGAAGTCTGGGAGGAGGGGGGTTGATATTAATGTGAAGCTCTGAGGCTGCCGTCGAGCTATAAAACTGTCACCGCGGCCGTTTGATGAGCTCCCGTATTTCACTTGTCCGCGGCCGCCGCTCGTTTCCCGCACGTCCTCCGCCTCCTCCCGCGTCCTCGGCGAGGAGCAACACGCGGAGGCAATCGCCCGCAAAACGTTCAATCCCACGAAATAGAGTAAACACGTTCAAGAAATGAGGTTGCGCTCGCAGGGCCGTTTAGCGCCTCGTACCCGTGACCTTCTCGCGTAAGATCTGCTTTGGGCGTATGAGCTCCTTTATCTGTCGGGCGTCCTCTGCGGTCACATCAGTGGACTTTTTGTTTTTGCGTCGTTTTTCTTCAGTGTCGTGAGCCAGTCGACGGATAAACACCCAGTTTCCGTCACGTTCAGGTTCACATTCTCACATCCCTCCTCATATTCTCCATTTTCACCTGTTTCTCAGGTGATGTGACCTTCGTCCTTTATTTTTTTCTCTTCTCTTCGCCATCAAGAGCGCATGTAGAAGGTTTAACTGCGCTCACATGCAGTTTTTCGACCCCCGGATCTTTTCTTTTCTCCGTCGCAGACAAACACGCTGCTCGTATAAATAAATTAGAAGAGGGAGGAAAAAAAAAAAAAGGTCCTCGGTTGTATCTGCTGAGAGTAAAGAGACGGCTCTGGTTGCACAATAAAGAACTCGACCCTGAGCCTCATTGACAGTGGCAGTGAGCCGCTCTCCTGGAAACTGACCTGACAAGGCAATGTCACCCCGCCGTAAAACAGATCTCTCTTCCGAGGGGATTTCAGTCCCTTGGAGAAACATGTTAATGTACAATGCAGTGAGAATTGTTTGAAAAGGGGTTTTGTGTAAGTGAATGTGCTTTTTTTCCCCCACATGCAGTTTCACTGAGACTGGATATGGTCTACAAAACACAGCAAACACAAGCTGTTTAAGACGTTGAACTCTTCAGTGTCCGTACGGGAACATTCAGTATGTTTGAGGTTTTGTTTCTGCTAGCTAAAATAGTTTTTCTCCCCTGCTTTGGTCTCCACCAGCGGAAAAAACTGACCGTCTGATACAGTTGGTGCTGGTGAGCCAAACCAAAGCAACGAGGCTGAAGGTGCAAAAGTGTTGTGATCAGTTTTCTTCCACTTGTCCGGGACCCGTCGCAAGGACGGCGTCTGGGAATGTTCAAATGTCCTTCATCCCAACAACATTTCCAGCTCCTCCTGGGGCGATCCCGAGGCGTTCCCAGACCAGATGAGATGTAGAATCCCTCCAGCGAGTTCTGGGCCGAGGAGGCATCCTGACCAGGAGTTGCCGGTCTACCTCAAGGTCCACACCTTGAGGTTGAGCCTCCTCATTCAACAGAAACGAGAACTAATTCCAGCTGCTTGTATCCACCATCTCATTCTTCTGGTCGCTAACCAGAGTCCCTGACCATCGTTGGGGGGGTTTGAACGTGGACCGACGGCTAAATCAAGAACTGCTCCTTCACCGCAGCGGTCGGCTGCTCCTCAAACAACTGTGTCATTTTTTTTTTTATCCACATCTTTTCAGCAGGAACGTGGAGTGCACATTCGCCCTGCTTCAATATGTTTTCTGTACTCTTGGATGAAGTGGAAATTATTCATGAAAAGCAATTCGGCAGAGGCCATTTCCAGGCCCTGTAACGTATGCAGGGATACACCCCATCGTCGGGTCCAAATTTCGCCGCCGCAGCGTTTTCAACAGGCCACGCTGCAGCGAGCACTGTGGGGAAACAATGGGGGATACCCCCATCACAGACAAATGTCTTTCAGCGCCGGAACCCGAGTCTCAGTAATTGACATTCTGCAGAAATCAAGAAGACGTATCACTTGGAAAATATAAAGAGGCCAGTGGCTCATTTCCAGCTGGAGGTCTGGTGGAATCAAGCGAATGAGGTAAATTTCTGCACTGGGATCAAAAGATCGAAAGGCAGATTTCAACATGTGTCTCATCCCTTTTTTTTCCCCTCTATTGTCTCCAGTGCAGTGAAGTGAAATGGGCTGAATAAATCATTCAAATATGAAGCTTTATAAATCACACGCTGACAATCGGCAACACGTTTTCCTCAAAACCAAGTGAATGAAAAGCTGCCTTGCGTCCGCGCTGTGCAGGGTTTGTGCGTTGTTAGGCTTCAGATGAAACTGAACCGACTTTTCCCCGGCACCAGCGGAGAGCCGGTCTCCTCAAATAGACCCTCCACAATAAACCCCGCTCATTTACTTTCAGAGAGCCGGGCGGTGTAATGAGGCAGGGTAAGCTGGCATTATTGAGGTTCTTTCAACGGGTCCGGACTGCTTAGCTGCAGAGAGAAAGTCCAACATGGAAAAAAAAAAAAAAGCTACAATAAAATCCTACAAATGGAAAGTCAGACACTCCCAGGGCTACGCTGCGAGAGTGGTTTACTTTCTTAATTATCTTTTTGTTTTAGCGGTGATGTATTGTTAATAGGAGCGGGGACTAGCTGCTCTGGGATCAGCCGAATGTGTTTTGACTAAAAGTCATTAGCTGTCAGTGTGTTCCAAAGCAGCGATTACCAAGCAGGGAGCTTCGCGCACCGCCGGTACGTGGACGGACTGCCGAGCAGCTCGGCTAATTCGCCGGAGTAAGAGTTTGTACCGTTTCATTAAAACGTGAGAGGGTGTGGGAACCGGAGCCGTCCGACGGCTGCAAATATGTGTGATATCACCGTCTTTCTTTTCTCACCGTTACCAAAGTTTCACACGAGTCCCCACAACGTCCACAACAACGGGAGAACAAACACAATCCTGCAGTTTGTCAGCGATGGTGCAAAATGTTCCAAAGTCTGAAATCACATGAATGGATGAGTGGTCAGGGAAATGGTGTCGGGCACAGCCACAGGTTGAAAAACTGGTAGAGTGAAGCTAAAAGCGATGGATAATCAATGGATACTTGAAGGATGCCTGATTGATCGCTGCACGTGGTAACATTATGCAGGCGGACGCGACCGAACGGGGTGAACACGCGTTTGGGTCGATGAAAGCTTCATCAGGTAGAAAAGATCGGGAACTCACTTCTGTGCCGCACTAAAACCCACCTGAACAACACGCAACATTTTGTGCTGCTTTTTTTTTTGTTGTTGTCGTTTATTTTTGCAGACAAGCTCCAAAATTATTAAGCAAACGACTCGCTGGATATGTTTAACAACGGACGTGAGCTCGGAGCCAGCCTCCCAAAATAAGTCTTACACAATCCCCCCGTCCCGGTTGCTTCAAAGAGCCAGACGGTGTAATGAGGATGCAGATTTTTTTTTTCTTCGTTTTTCAGTAGAGTTGCAGCGGTAGTCCTGAGAGAGAGAGAGAGAGAGAGAGATGATGAAACAAATCCTCCAAAATAAGGGCGACAGCGAACCTTAAGGGAAGACCGCAGCCTCTCAAAACACGGCGATTGTTTTGTGTTTGATGCATTTGGACGTAATGAAGATTTAAACAAAAAAAAACAAGAAAAGAGCAGGAGCGTGAGTCAGCAATGAACTGTCTCACAGAGACAAAGACGACAAGACACGAAGAAGAGGCGTGATTTCCTTTTAAGAATCTCCCGGAAAACACGAGCGTCTCGTCTGTGTCAAGTGACGTGTCAAGCCACGTGATTTTTCCTGCACAACTTCAACCTTCTCCCCCGGCTTTGGTTATTTCTAACAGATTAACCAACTGAGATTGGTCAGATTTTATCCTGTGGTTTCCTGCTCATCGTTTGACTTCCTGTCTTTGTTCTTCCACCCGTCTTCCCAAACTTCCTGGTGTGTTTCCATCTTTGTGAATCCACTTCTTCTGTCCTGAGTTGAGTTTTTTACGCTTGCGCCGCCTGCTTCCTGTTTACATTAAAACACTGGACGTACGCTGTTTTTAAATTCCTGTGCTGCACCTCGCCGCCCGCCTGTCATCTCGTCGCACGTCTCGTGCCCCGTCAGACTTGTTTTGTAAGCAACATGAGCAGAGAGCTGCAGTCAAACCCGCAGGATCGAGGTCCGGGCTGTCATCAATCAGGCTGCTCCTTCAGCGGCGGTGTCTGGGTGATGATCACGACCGGCTCTGTCACGGGAATCTCGGAGCAGTAAAACGGAGAGTGAAACTCAAGGAGTGAACTGTACCCGCAGTGAAACAAAATGTCCAGACGTGGGTCGCCTCCGAGGCTTTGTTGAATAATTTCACTCTCGTCTTGTCCGAGCTGTTGTGTCGGGTTTTTAAAAGCGACGTGTCGAAAACTCGTTTTAGAGCCCGGCTCCGAAATCCAGGGAGTTGTTTGACGAACGATGCGGATGAAATGTAGCGCCAACCACACAGCTGGGAGGGAAAAAATATCTCAAGGATGAAATATACAGGCACAAAATCATGTCCAGCAAACTGCAAAATGACTTAAAGGAACTTTTCCAAGAAAAAAAGGGGGAAGGGGAAAGGAGGCAAAGCCATCGACCACTGAAGTGTGGACGGGTTCATGAAAACAGACTCCGTCAGCGGTCTGGGTGAAGAAATGAGTGAAAGGTGCTCATTTCTTCATTATTACGTGCAAATATTGAGTTGAGTTTTAATGACGAGCCAGGTGCAGTTCTTACCGAAACACCTACACATGTGTGTGAGATAAAATGAGTCGGTGAAACTGGATTGAAATAGCAATTCAACAAAGGACGCCCTCAAAAGATTTTGATAAGCAAAGACGCTCTTTAGACTGGAAGAAAAAAACCCAAAACAACAGCTTGAGCTACATGAAATGGAAATTAGCATCGTTAAACCCAGCTGCACTAAATGCAACAAATGATGGAATGTCAGCGTTGCTATCAGAGCAATTTTGGCCTTTAAAATATATTTTAATTTACATTTGTGCGTTACAGCGTCGCTCACAGTTTAGCTTAAGACATGCAGGTTTGAGGTTAAAGCCTGCTGTAGTGTCCTTTACGCTAACTTTGAAGTTTTTTTTCCCTAGAAAGACAGTGGGAGAGCTGGAGACGTCAATACTTTCCTGTGGAGGTTTTGTCTAAATGCTAAGCTAAGCTAACACATGTCGCTAATTGTTTGTCCCGTGCTCTCAGTAATGTAACTGGCTCCACGCCGACCTTCACACTCCCCGGTTAGTGACTGGAGCTTCTGTCGGAGGTGACGACTGACAGCTGGAAGCGATATCAATCACCGAACTCCCCCCTCATAAATTGTAGTCGTGCCGGGGTTTGCTGTTTCTCACATGCGTTCATCCCTCGGGTGTTTTCCAGAGCTGTGACCCACAAAGCGTGAAGGCTGTAATTACAGACGGCGGATGTGACACTTTTACTGCTTTGCTGTGCGACGTGCGACGACTCAGACTCGTACAGTTGCTGATTTTACGACAGACGTCGGGTTTCAAACCTGCTGCACTTGTGCCCGCTTTTGCATTAAAATGCTAAAATGAACCGCAGAGTCCAGAGCTGTACAAGTAATCGTATTAATCAGACTTTATTTGTAAAGCGCTTTTCAAACACAGAGCAATAATAATAGGGAAACAGGAAGTGCTAGTCTAAATCTTGTAAATTTGCAAATGTGGAAAGAAGATAAGATGGTAAAATAATGAACTGCTAAAAGAGATGAGACGTATGGAAGTGAGTAAAACCAGAAACAAAAGGAAGGAAAACAGAGAATTTTAGAATAATCAAGCAAAGATAACATGACAAGATACAAAATAAAAGTGAGTGAAACCAGAACTAAACTTTGGGTTATTAAAAGGAAAATAATTCAACATTTTTTAAAAAAAAAATGCAGTAAAAACTGCTTCAAATACATGATAAATAGACAAGTTATGAATTAAATTTAAAAAAAAAAACATCTGTCACCTCACTTCCTCCCGCTTACAGTGACGTCCCGGCGCGATTGCGAAGTTCAGGGAACAAAACAACGGCGACGATGGGGTGGAATAAAGGAAGACGCGTGCAGCTGCCTCATTAACAGTCACGGCTCATTAGGGCCGGTTTAATCAAAATTCAGAAATCATACTGAGGCGGGTGGGGGAGGGGGGGCTGCTGACAAATTACCAGCGTAATGACTGCAAAAACAAGGTGTCAGTTAAAGAGCAAGTTTTTAACATCACACTGTTATTAATGAGACACCCCACCCCACCCCCCCACCCACCTATCAGCAGGTCGTCACTCAAACGACGTCGGTGTCGCAGCCCGCGGGCGAGCGGACCAAGTCTTCATTTATTATTTCCTTTTTTTTTTTTCGCCGCCTGCGTACAGTAACTTCCCTCCAGCGACGCTGAACGGGCGGTTTCCAGGCAAGTTAGTTATTAGCTTAGCGACACTCGTATGCAGTACGGGGTCGCGCTGTAACCGTGGCGACTCTGCACGTAGGTCGCACTGCAGCAAACCGCGACTGAGGACATATTATCTTACGTGTCAGCCGCTCTTCCCGCCCCTTCAGGCCCCGCCCCCTTAGGCGTGTGACACCTGAATAAATTAAACATCACCTATGCGAGTGGGGGTTAATGGTCAATGAGAGCTGCAGGAGCAGGGCGCTAAAAAAAAAACCCAAACAAACCCAAAAACAATCTCCCGGCTCCCGAGTGGAACGTGTTAAGATGCAGCAGTGATAATTTTCATGGATGTTTTTCGGGATGGAGCTGCAAAGCCGAACACAATCCCGCTAAGCTCAGCCTAACAAGGGCGCACACACACGCAAAGGCTGCAGCAAACACACATCCCGGCAGACCAAAAGAAAGGTCATCCTTGTTTTGAGAGAAAATAGGGTGTTTTGTGACTTTACAGTCGGAAACCAAAAGGCCGTGTGATGTTGCTATAGTTACAGAGACGAAGCTCCCAAAGCTCCTGAGATGTTGAGGGCAGATTCTCCTCCCGGAGCGAGAACTTGTAGTTTTTTTTTCTTTCTGCCTGTTTATCGTGAACGCTCAGCCCTGTGGGAGGCCTGCGGCTACCTCCGGACGACGGCCGAGTCGCTGCCTCTCCGAGACAAAAGCCCGGCTATTACATTATGTAAATTTATGATCCGTCTGTCGGACCGCCGGCGATGATTAATTGCCGTCTAAGCGCGAGTCACGCGGCTGCAGAGGTACAATGGGACAGGGACCTGTTTATTTCTTTCTTTCTCCCGGCGACGGCAGATGAAGTGATGCACAAACCCCCTGTTGTGTGTGTGTGTGTGTGTGTGTGTGTGTGTGTGTGTGTGTGTGTGTGTGTGTGTGTGCGTACCGTACAAACAGTGGAGTCGCCCAGCTTTTCCAAAACTTGTTAAACTGTACACTATTAATTTTTACGCTGTTTATTCGCGGTAATTAATGAACACAAAACTTTAAATGTGCTAACGTGAGTTTTGCTTCCTGTCTGCCTGGACTCACAGCTTTCCCACCCATCAGCCTGTAAACCTCTTATTGCAAACTGCTTCAGCATCAGCTCGTCTTCTGGCTCTGCATTTGGGTCCAGAAACGACCCGCACACTGTCCAAGTCTTTATGAAGGTGAGGTTGAATGAGACGTAATGTACGTTGGAAAGCTCAGCGCTCGATACTAGACTAGAAAACCAACATATTTTCTTGTCAGATATTCTTCATCCGCCATCGTGTTTACCTGCGTCTATCTGCTGTTTATTATTTGACAGGAAGTGCTAAAGTGTTTTTGTCAGGGCGTGATGAATGAACATAAACCGAAAAAAAAAGGAGTGGAAAAAGCTGCAGAGTTGGTCATTAACGCTAACGTAGTTATTTTATTTCATCTTCTATTGAATACAATATTAATACAAGTGATGTTTGTAGTTCATAAATATACAGATTTGTCCCCCCCCTCCGCCTTTTGTTTGGCAAATTTGTGCTCACCGACGGGAACAGCTGAGTGCACTTTCTCGCCAAGTTTAAATGATTGCTACTTTCCATGGCAAATTATCTGTGTGCGTTCAAGTGTGCGGTTTCCAAATTATTGACTGATGTTCGCAGCCAACAAAGCCCCGGTGTCGTGGCTCGAATGCAGACATCCGACCGGAGGAGGGATTCGCTCGGCGCAGAATGTAAATGGAGGGCAATCACCTGCCTAATGGCCCCGCCGGAGAAGATCTCTTCAGACGGGGGAATGGAAGATGCAATACGACCGCGCTCTCCTCTGAAGCGGGTTTTCAGCAGGTAATTTTGAGGCACTGGCAGAGATTGGGGAAATGCACCGATGTCAAAGCGCCGCCAGTCTTTCGGTAAGACAGTAAATCCCACCGACCTGCTTCCAAGTCCATAGATAAGACTGCAATAAAGAAACCAATCGTGTCAGAAGCAAAGAGAGTTGATACGGTCGATATTAACACTTTGGATGCGCCCGGCTGCTCTGTCGGTCCACGTTTGAGTAGGACAGAGAAGTTCTTAAAGGAGAAAGTGAATTGAAATAAGCTCCAACAAAGACTTTTGCAAAGAGACTGCTATGTTGCGCTGTACACGTGGAGGACTGGAGCTTAGACCTGGCTCGCTTTCATGTGCGTCATGCTTTTTATTCACAACTTAGAGCAAGCTGGTAAAGAAAAATGCTTTATGTCACAGTGGTAATTAACTTCAGAAAGCAAATAATAAAAAAAAAATGCCACCGTAGACGCAGCGAAGTGGTTATATTAATGAGGTGTTACTCCCAGGAGGCCGCGAACCTTTAACGAAGTGACGTTCGCGCGCAATGTGTCAGCGCTCCGTCTACAAAAACAAGTCGCCCGCTGAGCTATTAACTCCACAATCTGCTCTCGTAGAGGCCTCGATTTGTACCGAGCCGCTGGCGACGGACTGAACGAGCCGCAGGCTCCGCGTGCCGCTGAGCTGACGACGCCGCTTACGTCAGGAAGTCAATGCGTGACCTGAAGGAAGCCAACAAATTGACCGGCAGTGACAACAAATCTTAATTACAAGCTGAATGAGTTTGAATCAGCTGCCTGAGTCATAACCGCTCTGGCGTTCCCGTTAGATCTTGACGCACGGTTTTGAACCGTCGCCTACATCTCACTGCTGCTGGTGACAAACAGTATATACTGAGTGTTTTCTGAATATATGGATATATGCCAGATCCGTGCTGAACTGCAGATCTACGTGACTCGGCACGTTCGCTTCCACGCAGCTGTCCTCTGCAGATGTGGACCTAAAGGTCACCATCTGCCCTGACCTTTAAGACCACAATCCTCACATGTGCAAAAAGAAGCTCCTGCATATTCAGATCCAGTCTTACAGGAAAAAAATGATAACAATTCAGATGCATCATATATGCAGTCCAACATTCAACATGTGTCACTGCGAAAAAGGGAAAAATCAGAAAACGACTAAATGTATGTTTTTATTATGTTTATTATGCCGACATACCTCAGTGATGCATTTGACCGGAGTCTTTTGATTCCCGTTGCTCTTTGGGATAATGAGAGTTTTAAAAGATCCACTTGTCTGTTTCAGGTCCCACCTCCCCGGCGCAGTTGTTTCAGTTTTAACACCCGAGCTGCGATTGTTGTCACAGGGCCGACGAGGGACGTCACTCGGCATCTTTGGCCGTCTCCACATCTGGACCTCGGTACCGGCGGCGGGGAACGATTGTGGGCTCAGCAGCCATCTGCTTCCTGCTTTAGAGGGACCCTCTGCGACCCTGATGGACCTCGGCAGAATGTTAATTAGGGAGAAAGCGAATTGTTGCCCGTGAAATGGTCACAGATGGGAGCTGCAAAATCAAGTGGAAGTCCAGCTGATAAAATGGATAGGAATAATTAGATTCTTTTTCGCCTCAGATTGAGTGCCATTTTGATGGAAATGAAAATTTCCTGCATTATTAATCAGGTTTTTGTTATTGTTTAACAACATTCCACCTTTGTGTTCCACAATAGAGTCGTATCTGAAGCAGTCATGTCTGAAAGCACCAGGACACAGTCCATTTATTTATCCACATTGTAGATGTTTTATGGACATAGTTCACACTAACATATGCAAACCCTTTCCACCACCGGAGGAAACTAATTGGACTAGCATGTGATTTCATTCCCTGAAACTAAAGGGAGATAATGGAAATATTATATTTCCTTTTCAGATTTTGTGAGAGGTTGTTGCAGCTGTTGCATCATGATTTTACGGAAGATTCACAACCTTTTTTTTTTTTTTTTTTTTTTTTTTCTCTCGCTAAACACGTTTATCCATGCACGCCGCGACAGTTACACAGTCACACAGTTGCACAAAAGACGTGCCGAACATCAAACAATGTTGTAAGTCGCATCTTGACAGCACCGCATGACTATTATGTCAGGCAAACAACTTGACAATATGGAAACGACAAAGTCGTCGGCCGTGACGAAATCACACTTTTAAAGACAAATGACCACATTACGCTGCCAGGAAACCATTTCTGCTCAGCTCACGGTGATTTCAAAGGTAGACGTTGCAGGTGACAGGAGAGGTGCGATGTAATGAGGAAAAGCGTTAAGGGTGGAGGTGCTGCAGCACCTGATGGTGTGGAATCTCACTACACAAAGCGCGACACCTCCTCCCCCCGCCTGAGGCAGTCATGAATAGAAGCACGTGATACTGGTTTGAATCTGTGAAAATCGGTGGATTGTTTTGTGTTTTTTTTTTTCTTCTTTCTCCTGATTGTCAGGGAGATGCAGAGCACTGGTCATGAATACAGCGGAGCGCTGCGGCGAACCTGGCCGCTCCGCTTGACGAGGCGAGCGGACCAAAAAATAATACAGCGGAATAATACACGGAGCCACAAGACGCCAGAGAAACACTTCCATTCATGGCAAACCGAAAGAACAGCCTTTTCACTATTTTAAGTCCGCTTTGTTCTGACCAGCTAAGCATATAATGGGAACAAAACAAAAAAAAATCCCTTTCCACAGGACGGTATGAATGATAAAGTGGATCTAATATCCAGAGGAAGAGACGTGAATTGAATTGCACCTGCTGAATCATAAATAGAGATATAAAACAAAACAATAAACAACACGCCAAGAGCTGCCTGAATAGATATGAGGTCGCACACTCAACTTCAAACTCAATTTTTTTCCCCCAGACTTCCTCTCATCAGACGTAATAAATCAAAATTGATTTTTGTGTGTAGGCTGATGGAACCTAATAAGGTTTGGTGATGCAGGTGGCGAATTCATGTGCAGGTATATGAACTCGAATTGGATCCTGTGGCCGTTTTCACGAAACCCCCCCCGAGGACAGAACAACGCTCTGACCCGTCGAGTCTTCAGTGGGGATCAGCGGGGCGACTTTTTGCACGAGGAGACGAATAAGGTAAACAGTGTTGGCTGAATATTCAAGTAAAACTGCGTGTTAGGATTGTATCTGTGTCTGTGAATCTGATCTGAATCTGGATCGAGATGGACCAGGTCTGTTCCAGTCTGGTTCAGTTTGTGCTGATAAAATAACTGAAATGTGTAGTTTGTTTCTCATAAAGTTTATTTGTGATTGATCTTGCCACACAGAGATGGACTGTTCATCCAGGAGAGGTGATCCAGGTCTGACTGCACAATAAAACAGGTAGTTTTGTGTGTTTGTATGTGTGTGTGTGTGTGTGTTTTTTAACTGACACTGGACCGGCCAAATCACATCTCTTTGGTACAGCATCTGTTAAAAATATATATTTTTTTAAATAATGCCAATTCAAGATGAATGCACGGGAGACGGAGAGTAATCGTCGACCAGTGCACCTGTAAAGTGTAAACACCAAAGAAGAAGAAAAATCGTGGACAAAATGTGCGGAAGTGATTGGTGTGTTACTGTTATGATGGTCTTCAGCACTTGTGGCCGATGATGGTGATGATGATGGTGGTGATGATGATGATGGTGGTGGTGGTGGTGGTGGTGGCGGGCCGAACAAGGAGGGAGAAGTCGCTACCTGCCGTTACTGTTTGTAGCTACAGGTTACAAGGGTTAGCATCAAGCTAGCGTTGAGCCCAGACACCGGCTAACAACGCGTCATTAAAACAGAGTTAAAAAAAACAAAATAACAAACTACCTGACATTTGCTGAGTTAGGTCGACGACACTGTAATAAAACATCTCTTGTGCACTTTGCTGCTAACCTAAGCTAGCTGTGTGCTTTTATAAACGCAGGTGTAGCTTGCTAGCTTAGCCATAACGTCCGTGCTAGCATGTAGCTGTTGCGTTAGCTGCACTTGTAGCCTAATAAGTTGCGGTGAAATGATTAAAACTAATAAGAATATTTATTGTAATGTTGCAGCTCGGTTTGTTTCCCTCCAGCCTGAGTTCACCTGCTTCCTGTTTGAGGTGGTGAGTTTACAGTTTAGTCAACAACACTTTGTCATTGATCGTCTGATCAGTCATTGATCATGTCTGCTCTCACACACACACACACACACAGCAGGAAGCCATGAATTCATCACATTTTGCAACATCAGTTTCCTCTGTCATACTCATTATGCGGCTTCAGCGTTTTCAGGACGCACATTCACGGCGGCGTGTGATCGATCGTGGCGAGCGTTCTTCTTCTTTTTTGTTTTCGCCGTCGTCACCTGTGTGTGGCCGAGGGAGACGTACCAGCAAATAAACAGCTTTGCGCTGAGGTGAGTTTCATTTCACAGCGCTCGCTCAGCTCCAGGTGCTTCTGCAGGCTCTGCAGTCCCACACGCCTCTCGACCAGGCTGTTATCAAACTTTTTTCTCGCCTTTTTTTTTTTTTTTTTTTTTTTAGTGAGATGGGGCTGCGTGGAAACAGAACATGCTGCTGGTGGTTTTGGTCCCCGGCCACATGACGGCTGAGGGTTCTTGTTGGATTTTCGGGGTCGTCTACCTTCTGGAAGTCCAGTGGTTACTGAGCAGGGAGCGACTCGCCGCCATGTCTGCTGGATTCACCCGGTCGTAAGGTTTCTGCTGACTGATTGTCAAGCTGGCGTAAACAATCCTGATGGATGGTTCGTCTTTATAGTTTTCAGCCCCTCTGCAGGTTTTTGTCCCGAGATGAAGCAGATACGAGGCTGAGCATCAGCTCTTTGTTTGGGTGAGAGTCTGTCGGCGCCTGATACCCACTGCAGGGTCTAATGAGAGGTCAAACATCATTTACTATCAACGCGAGGCTGCAGCAGAAATGCTCATCCGTCTGTAGCGTACTTGAACCCGGGGGGGAAGTGGTGGAACAGATCGGCCCAGATATAAGATGACCCCGATTATGAGACATGAAATGGGAGACGCTAAATCCCACATTTGTGTATCCTGTCTTATCACTCACGCGTCGCTCACTCTCCTGACAGGCTCTCCAAAGTGATGAAAATTCTTCGCGCTGCGGGTCGTAATTTTTCAGACTTTGTTTGGGTCCTTTTCGGCTCCTCGCCCGTGACAGCTGTAAATCTCGTCTGCTTGACAGATGGTTCAGTCTGTTTCTCCGGGCGACATTGGGAGACGCTTTCGACTTGTATCAACAAAAACACTTAGTGACGCACCTTCAAAAGACACGCGCACACACACACACACACACACACACACACACACACACACACACACACACACCCGTGTAAACAGACTGAAGGAAAGTTGCTCAACCAGCAACAAACGGCCCCATAATCCACCATTCCCTCAAGGAGAGACTTTCCCATTCAAAAAGAATATCTGATGTTCTGTAAAATATGTAACTGTCTCGTCCTTGAATATAATACAACCCCGGCTTCTTCAAACATCATTTCCAGAAAAAGATATTTTATTCAGGCTAATACAAGCGTCTTTAAAACACCATCCTCCGTGCCGCAACCAGATAAACTTGCAGAAGTTGTTTTTTGAAGAACCTCGGAGATTCACAATCCATTGCACTTTCGGATGTAGCGCCGGCTGCCCTCACCTCGCCGGGTGGATGTTAGGCCTCGCCCTCGTCTTTGCCACCAGCAACCCACCCATCAACCTCTCCACCCGTCTCCAGTCGGGCTGCCGCTGGTGTGAAAACAGGCCGATCCTTTCAAATTATTCATCATCCTCTGCAGTAACATCGCTTAGAGCAGCAATCGCAATGTAATCTTTGAATTAATGTTGTCCCCGCGACTGTTCCCTCCTCCAGCGGTACATTTCATCAGGAGGAGGAGGAGGAGGACTTGGCGCCCGGGCTGTTGGACTAATACTGTCAGTGGCGAAATGAACTCCGCCTTTCTACATGGACAATTTGGGCAACAGATATGGTAGATTAAGTAGGAAAATATCTGTTGCATAAATGGGAATAATAAATCACAAACTATTGCTCCAGTCCCTTCTGACAATGGCGAAAGCAATCTGCGCGCCGAGCGAGATGTAGCCCAGAGCCCTTCAATTAACTGAAATGAGCCGTGCGCATTTAATAATGTATTTAAAAAGCCACTCTTCCCACCCTCAGCTATTGAGCGCAGGTCTTACTTACTTCACGCTGATTTTTTTTTTTTTTTTTTTAGTGTTAAAGCCGCCGCCGCCACCGCTGTGCGTGCCCCGGAGGAAGAGGAGGAAACTGTAAGAACGGCTCAGAGGAGAGCGAGCGTCGATTTGCACGAGTCAGTGTCTTAGCGCCGGATGTTAAAAACCATTAAAAGCAGCCGAGGCGCGAGCAAAGAGAGGATCTCGGCGCGTCGGCGATTCAGACCCCGCTCGGTCACGGCGGAGTTTCGGGGTCGCGGAACTCGCCGTTTGGGCTCGTGTGTCATTTATCAAACCGCTGGAAGGGAAATCTCGGTCTTCAGCACTTTTATTCCTGCTCACAAACTCGGGAGTAAAAGCTATTTGTCAAGTGCGGCTTGAGCCGAGTGATTGTGCCGGCGGTCGCGTAGCTCGCGTTGGTCCTGGAGATTAAAACATAAGCAGAACCGGATGGTTTGGGCTGAGCGGTTGCATTTGATGGGATGTTAGGCCGCCTTTACTTTTCCCTCCCATTTATTAGGGGTGTCAGCGACAGGAGTAAAGCTCATATTCGTTTTATTTGTAATCATTCATCTTCAGCGTCTGCACTTTTTCACTGCGCTGGTTGTTTCCTCTGATGCGCCGGCTCGACCCGCGGCAGCATTTCCTGCTGCAGAGTTTCGTCGCCGTTTGAAGTCGTGAGCGGGCGACAACATTTAGCGTCATATTCTAAGGATGTGTTTGGAGTTGTGTGTGTTTTGATGGGTACAGTAACCGCGGATGTTCGTGCACCTCCAGTGCACGCTGAAGCATCATCGCGTTATCTAAGCACTTGTTCTGATGTGCAACGGTACGCATGAGATTATGGGACAGGATACTGTGTGTGTGTGTGTGTGTGTGTGTGTGTGTGTGTGTGTGTGTGTGTGTGTGTGTGTGTCGGGGTTTATCCGGCGTGCAGGAATCAAATACATTCTCATGATGGGGACAGTGTTTGTTTCCCCACAGGATTAATTTCTATATTCCATATCATAAATTCAGTGTGTAGCAGTAGTTGTGTCTCTCTGTTAAATATCAGTGTGTAGTTGTTGTGTGTCGTTGCTCTGATCTGCTTCTTCTCCCATGAATCATGTGACGTCCCCTCAGATTGTTTTGGCGACCCTTTGGAGGGGCTCGACTCCCTATGTTGGGAACCACTGTATATAATGTTGAATACTAATAGATCATTGATTATGTCAGAGAATCAGTAAGTCACAGCAGACAGGATACTGCACTATGAAGTACTTTTACTGCTGATACTGATACTTTTACTTTAAAAAGTAATCAAACTACTTCTTCCACCACTGCTGATAGGGAGCAGGGATTCTGAATACACACCTCTGGTTTTTCATTTTGCTTTTTTTCCCCCCTGAAACGGATTGGTTGTAATTAACAGGTGGTGTGTGTGTGTGTGTGTGTGTGTGTGTGTGTGTGTGTGTGTGTGTGTGTGTGTGTGTGTGTGTGTTCGTGTGTGAGAGAGAGCGAGGATTGTGGGAAGCCACAAATGAGACAAAACCAGCGGAGGGAGAGTAATGTGTTCATCAATCACAGGTGGCCCCCAGCTGGGACCACCAGTCTCTCTGAAGGTGCGTGTGTGTGTGTGTGTGTGTGTGTGTGTGTGTGTGTGTGTGTGTGTGTGTGTGGGGGGATCACCTCCCTGACAGGTGTGTTATTCATGTGTATATGAACAAGCAAACATCTGTACGAGCGTGTCGCAGAAAGACAGTCACACAACGACAGTTGGTTTTTTCTTCTTCTGATGGAATCACAAAGAAAGTGTGTGTGTGTGTGTGTGTGTGTGCGTCTGATTGATTGCGTGGTTTTGTGTTCGTTGCCCGCGTGAATCGCACTCAGAGCTGTTTATTAACTGCGGCCGCGTACCAACGGCGCCGACCGGGAATCCTCCACGCTGTCAGGTGGCGAGCGTTCCCTTCGACGCGGCGGAGAAAATAACTGATGCGTTAACGACTTAAAAGGTCGAAATGGCCTCTTTTAATGCATCTGCCATCGTGGCGGAGGAATCCGACGCGCGTCTCTCTGCGTTTGTCGTGTCACGCTAATGCAGTTTCTGTACAGGAAGCTGCCGACGCCGCCTGTTTACTTAAATAGTCGCCCTGCTCATCTGGTTTGTTGTCGCACGTCACCGAGGGCCGCGGGAGCGCAGGACTGATCACGATCAGGATTAGCGGCGGGACTGTATCTTTCATATTGTGTGTAAATGCTGACAAACAGACGGAAACTGTACAAAAACAACATTTACTGTGCGGGAGCTGCCTGTCGCTTTACGCTGGAGAACTGCGCGGTGCAGAACTCGGTGTTTTCAGACCAGGATGTGCAGCAGCGTTCGAGCGAGCGAGCGAGGCGTATTAAAATTTCATGGCAGAGGCCGGAGCGGTCGGCAGGGGGGTGGGGTGGAGGGTGGGGTCGGGTGGGTGGGGGTCGTCTGGCGCCTGACTCCGGGAGCTGGAATCCTGTGGATATCGTAGACGCCGCCATGTTTGATCTGAGCCGCTCACCTGTTACAGTAAGCGCACACGTCATTACGGGCTGCGCGATGGCGGGTTGACAGGGGGATGTTAAAAGATTAAAGAAGAACACTGAGGCAGGCAGGCACGGCCAAAGCAAAAATAAAAACACGTGAAAAACAGGCCCACGCTGAGAATCGTGTTCACGGTGTTGCTGAGAAACCGACCGGGCAGATTCACGGGGGAATAATGCATCGCGACGCTTTGTCAACATATTTCATTAGCGTCGGCCGCCGGATGACGACTGGGATGCGCGTCGCGTTGAATCGGTTTTCTGCCGTCAGTCGTGAATTTTGAACATTTCCATATAGAGTACTGTCACTGCGCTGCCTGTTGCCCTGATGTTTTTTTTGACAGCCCGGTTACGTCCCGTCAGTATCCAGGCCCACAGTTGACAGACAGATTGACAGATGGATAGATGGATTTGGGAAATCCCGCGCCGTTGCCTGCAAACCAGAGCGGGTGTCGGTTGCATATTTCGGTCGTCAGGTGATTTGTTTGATTAGAAATGTGATCGGTTCCCATTGTTGCTGCATTCAGTGCTAGAGTTTCCTCTCCTTGGATCCAGTAGCGACCTTGTGGACTTGCCGAGGTTGCGTCACGCTGTTCGTTTAGCCGTGTCACAAGTGGCGTCCCTGTTTTTTCTGGATATTCTGTGCACTGGCGACGAGGCGCCATGTGGAAGCTCGGTCAGTTTGTTCGTTGACTTGGTCTGGACATTTAAGTTATTCATGCCGCATGATTAATGTGCAGTTATTTATGTAACTTTGAGTGGAAACTCTTAATTTCATTTACCCATATGTATATATTGCATGGCTGTGATGTGCTCCAGTCAGTCAACCCATGGCGACGGTTCGTCTTCAGAGGTTTGAAGCTCAAACGCCGTTTCCTTCGGATGTGGATGTAAAACCCTCTTTTGAAAAATGGAAAATTATACACAACACCTGCAGAATCGTTACCCCTACCTTAATCGATTACCTCGCTCGTCTCATCTCTTCTGGGCAAACTCAAGCACATCATGACCCACATGTTCAGACGGATCAGGATCTGTGGACATCAGCGGGACTCAACAGCAGCAGAACTTGGCAGCCACGTTGTCGATTCTCTCCACCGAGACGCTGGACTGTTAATTAAAAACAAGTTAAAAGCTTTAAACTCAGAAATCAGCAGCAGCATAATCTGACCACAGATCTGTTCAGCATTCAGAGGTCAGATATTTTTCAAACCGTTCCATTACTTTGCCGGCATTCATACTTTACTGTATTTATTCGTTGTTGTGGAGCACCTTCATTTAGAGAAGCGCTGTATCGCTGAACTTTATTGGGAAGAAGCCATCAAGCTTTTCAACATGTCTACTTTGCGGCAGACGTATGAAAGAGACCTGCAGGGTTGATCTGTGAGATGAACACCCGCCCGGGTTACCGGAGCCAATGGCGGAAAAGGTCGCTCAGCCTGCTGAATCTTTTATCTCCGTGTTTGGTCTCCACCAGTTCCTGGGTGGGAAACATTTGGCCGTGCGTCTTTGCAGCTCTGCTCGGCGGGAACTCGTCAAGAAAACTCGTTGTTTTGTTCTTCAAGACATATTTAGTCACACTCATGGGGTGGGGGTTCTCTTGGAGGGGTCCAATTATTTGACTTCAGTGAGCGATGACTCCGACCTGAGAGCCATCTCAACCAGTTGACCTTCACATCATGCCTTCAGTCTGCTTTTCAAAGAGATCCCATCCCAGTGGGGGGGCATGGGGGGGCTTTATATCAATATATTGACTCACATGAGCCGTGTGGAAGTCCCAGCCAGCCGGGGGGTGGCAGACCCTTGTGCATTATATATTACATATATATTCACTGTGGCGCTGCTTGTTTGAAACTATCACATCACGTAGGCACGCTGCAGCTCCACCTGTGTGACTCCAACGCTATTAAACCATGTCCCGGTTCTGTTCGGACTCTCTCAGAACCCGGGTCAGGCCGGGGAAAGATCCGCGGGCCGGTGAACCTGTTGCATGCTGACGGAGAAGGTTCTGGTTGCAGCGAAGCAGAAAACCCCATCGCAAAGCAATAATCTGCAGCCTCCCCATCTGCCCACGGTTCAGCAAGACGCACGGGTGGTGCAGCCTGAATGCTTTACTGTGTGTGTGTGTGTGTGTGTGTGTGTGTGTCACACTGCCATCACAGGGGTTAACGTGTAGCCCTGTATGTAAATGTAAAGTCAAGTCACGGGCTGTCCTGCTGGTCCCCGGCCTCATCGGACGAGCTCGCGGTCTCGTTACGGAGCCAAGCGTCCCTTTCTGTGATTAAAACAAACGCACCCCCACAAAGTGTTTGGACGACACCTCCCGCCGCTCTTCCAACCAGATGGTTGAAGATGAAATATTCAGTCCAGCTTTTCTCTTGTGTTTTCATCTAAAATAATTTTCCATCCGCTATTTCAGCGGGATGTTCAGTATTTCACTTCTCGTCGCTGTCGGCCCACGTTTAAGCTGCGTTTACTTAATTTACGTTGTTTAAAAAGATGCCCAGCCAGATTCAGCGTCTGCACGGAGGTCCGGTCCTCTGCACGTGTGGCTCGTGTCCCATTAAAGCGAAAATGGGGATTGAGCCGAGCGCTTTTTATATTTTCCACGTCCCCCGCAGGGGTCGAGATGGTCCCATTGTGTTTCTCACTGTACGTCCATTTCACGCAGGACTGTTCATAAACCCAAAGTGGTTCTTAACCGTTCTGTGTTTGAAGAACCGTTAGCAATCTGTAGAGCTGATGCTTATGATTTTGTCTGCAGTTATCAGGGCCGTCGCTGGATCACAACCCTCTCAGCTTCAAACCGGTGAAGGACTTTGTTGTGGTTTCTCCGTCCGACCGTCTTCTCCGTCTTTTCTTACGGTTTAATTTTTAAGTCGTCTTTTCACTCGTCTCTCGGCGGTTGCGTGCTCGCTGGGAGATTTTTGCGGCGGCGGGATCCTCCGCCCAATGAGAGCAGCCGGCTGGTCTCCTCCTGTTGTGGCATGAACGTCCAACCTCTTGTCGTTTGTCCTCCTTTGTGTTCTTTTCACTTTACATAGAACAACATTGTTGGTGTGTGTATTTGCGTTTGTTATTTTTAAGGATGTACACCCCGACACACACACACACACACACACACACACTGTTGCCCCCTCACTCCATCTCTGTCTCTTTTCCTCTCCCCATTTACTTCACAATGCCTCAGTGGAAAATAGAGCAAGCCATTGTCCTCCCCCCATTGTCGTCTCCTCATTATATAACACTTCACTCCGAGCTCGATATCGCTTGGAATTCGTTTTTCTTTTCTTTTCTTTTTTTTTTTTTTTTTCCCCAGACGACACCTTTGGTGACAAGACGGAGAGGCTTCGTCTCTATCAGGACATTTATTTATGTTCGGTAAACGGGAAGGGGGGGGGGCTTTAATAACCGAATTAGAGGAATGAATTAATAATCTCGGTTTTTTTTAGGGTTTGGGGTGTTTTTTTTTTCGCTAATCGCCGAGCAAGACAAGAGGAAATTTAATTACGTTCCCGTGTAATTGGAGGAAGACGAGCTCCACGCCCCGGCGCAGCCCGTCTGCTGCTCAAAATCACCAGCTTCTCCCACAAACACCTGACCGCTCGAGGAAATGAAGACGTGTCCCGAGTAAACAGTCCGGATGGTCGATGGGATGAGGCGGGCCCAGGCGGGTTCCCGTACGCCGGGCTTTCTCATTGGACGGAAAAACCTTCGGCGGCGCGCGAAAATCCTTCGTCTTGCGTCGCTTCCACGCCTGCGGTCGGTGTTGCTGATCAGCTGGCGGCAGCTTTGCGTTGCCGTGGCGTCCGAGATGTTGCTCCGGATTCTTGTGCGGCGGTGAAACCGAAATGTGATGAGGGAGGTCAGCGGTGTGGGAGTTGTGTTATTATCGGCCTTAAAATGAAAACCCAACAGCGTTCTCCCCGTCTGTCTGTACGATTTATGAGATTCCCGTTCCTCTCTCTCTCTCTCTCTCCGTCTCAGGGATTTATGACGTTCCCATCACTCGTTCCGTCTGTTCCGCGACTCGCTTTTCCTCATCTGGTTTGTTGTCAGGAGATCAAATGTTCGGGGGCTGTCGGGGAAAACCCGGCTCGTGGAGAGTGATGCGGGTGAAACCATTGTTCTCCACTTGTCCCCCCCCCACCCACCATCCATCCGTCCATCCATCCGTCCATCCTGTCTCACTTTCTCCATTGTTTTGCCTCCCACTCGTCTCACCCCTCCTGACCCCTCCTGCTCTCACATCGGGCCGGGTCCCTCGGGCCCGACGCCAAGTAGTCTCTCTTCCATTACAAGTCCAGGACCTGACACATATCATCACTTTGCCTTCAATCTTTGCAAGTGCAACCTTTATCTCTCCCCCAGATGACTCCCCCTCCATCCCGCCTCCCCCATCCCAGGATTAGAAACACGTCTCTCAGGAATAACACCATCTCTTCTCCGTCTTCATTTCTTCTTCTTACTCTCATACATTTTTTTTTTTTTTTTTTGTTTCTCACTTTATTTCGTAAAAAAAGCCTTTGCTTAATTAAATGGCAGTTCACCGCAATTAATAGAAAGTAGTAATAGCTGGTTCTGACCCAGTCGAATTGGCAGCTGTTAAGAAACGGTCCTCGTGTGACGAGACGTGTCCACGTCTTTGTCTTTGTCTTCCCGCGCTGGACATTTAACAGACTTACGCTTTAGCCGCTTAGCTGTGATGGAGACGAACACTAACGGCAGCGAATGTGTAAATCATCCTTTGTTTTAGCGACCGTGGAGCTGCTGCTTCTTCTTCTTCTCCTCTTCCTCTCAGTTCTGTCGGGGGGGGGGGGGCACAGAGGACCAGTCCAAGTTGGAGAAGTCATTGCAATTTACTGAGGCCTGAAATTAATTTCATACGTCTGTACGAGAGCATCCGGAGAGAGAGAGAGAGAGAGGGAGGTGGTTAGAGAAACAACAGCCGTGCACGGATGAGTTTGCATATTCACAGTGGTGGTGACGATGATACCGCATTGTGTTAAAAAAACAAAACCCTGTCGGAGTAACAGGAAACACAAAGCCGAAGGTTTTCCTTTCTCAAAGCGGCCGGGTCGGACTGAGAAAATAATTCTGCCTGGTTCAAACTGGCGGGATGATGACGGACACACGGGATCGCTGAAGGAATGGAAAGATGGAACAGTTAGCATTAGCTGCAAACAGTGATGATGTCACGCCGGATCACGGGCTGCATGGTTTCCTGTCAGGGCGATTTAAATCTGTACGCTGCACAGATAGACACCCACAGAACATAAATTTGATTTGAGGAGGCGCCAAAGGATTAAAACTGCAGTAATAAAAAAATAAAAGAGAATGTGCGTCTCAGGTGGACGTGTATTTTTAATTTGCATCCCAGCAGATCTTATGTTCCGAGAACAGCTCGTCCCAGTTGGAAGTCACAACCCGCCCATGCATTTGAATTAGGATTTAATCTGACAGGGGGGATCTCCCTGTATTTAATAATCAAAATAATAACAGTATTAATAATATTGATGCTTTGTGTGCTCCAGCCCCAGTTCTAACTCTGCTCGGGGCCATATGGCCATTTCAGTTATTGACTGAAACAGTGGATTAATATCATTAACCTGATTTCATCAGAATGCAAACATGTTGTGGGATTGTACTCCTCTGTGTGTGTGTGTGTGTGTGTGTGTGTGGGGGGGGGTCTTTTATGTGTACATATACCTACCAGCCCATGTTTGCTGCTCGTGTTTGCTGGTGTGAGTGTGAGAGTGCGCGGTGCGTAGCTGAACGAGTTGTGTGTCCGCTCCTGACTTTGTGTATCTGTATTTGTTCACGTGTATGGGGTAAATACATTTTTTTTTAAAAAAGCAGTCCATCAACACGCTGCGTGAAAAAGCGCGTCACTTAAAATGACCCGCGGTTACGCATCATCACCCCCCGCCCTCCTTCATCTCTCACTCTCAGACTCAGAATGTTGTTTTGTTAAAAAAAAAAAAAAAAGCAACACAAAACAGCTGTATGTGCGACCTGAGCCGAGCGTTCGGCTCACCACGTAAACCCCTGACCTGCAGATCTCCTCGCGCCGCGGCTCGGCTTTGCCCCGGCCGTCGACCTGCAGCTGGGAATCACATTACGTGTGACGGCCGCGTTCGTAAAAAAAGATGATGTGTGTATCGAAACATGTCCACTAAGTTGTTTCTTTTAGCTGTGCCAGCGCTCAGGTGGATCTACTCATATTTTCCTGGATTGTGTGTTTTACACTGCGGCGTGTCGCTGCATAATGAGCGAGTGTGAAGGTAAAAAAAAACAAAAAACAAATTCAGTGCTTTTGAATGTGTCGTCTGCGTTTCTCGTGTGCGGTTGTGTGACGTGTTTAATCATCATCTTGTGTCTTCTGTGTTTGTTATTATTTTTACTCTGCTGGCCTCAGATCAGATTTAAAAAGACAAAAACGACCCCAAACTTGATCCCCATCAATGATTACTGGCCACATTTTGATGCTAATGTGCTGCGGATATTCACGGCCCCGTTGTTTTCAGTGACCCCCCGACCTTCGTCCTTGTGCGACTCTCGGCCCGTCGTTTCCGTTCCGCGCAGGAAAGATCCAAATCTGGCGCTCGGATCGCTGCGATGTTGACGTGACGGCCGCGGTGAGGTAACGCTGCTCGTTCACCGCTGGAGAGGAAAACGTTTTAAGAGGAGAGAACGGACACTCGCTCGTCGCAGTTTCGGTGTAAATGTTGCATCAGGAACTCATCACCGTGAAGACCAGATCAGACCGCGGGTTCGGGGTATTATGGGTATTAGCGTAGGAGCTCGGGTGACTTTTGAACGCTGATCCGGGGGGTCAGCTTTTAAAATCCGTCTGACATCATCTGGATTAAATCCGTGGAAAGTGAAGACGTGTCGGGCGCTCTCAAGGGCATCTTCACGGCTGACACGACTCGTCAGGTTCGCCTTTTTAAAACCCACCTCGCTCCAGACCCGACGCCGTAAGAGCACCAACAATATTCTCACAAAAACACGGTTCTGGAGCCGCTTCTTCTTCTTCTTCTGTGCTGTTAATAGGGGTATAATTATACGTTTCATTACCCAGAGTCGTTGCTGTGGACCGGGTCCATTCACAGAGAAAAACAACACACCGGTGTGAACGAGGCGATGGCGCGTGCGCGTCAGGAACTGCGACGCAATGGGCAGATTTAGTCACATTTAAAAAGTCACCTAAAGTCATTAGTCACCTACCGTGGCTCTGTTTTTGTTTTTACCTTTTTTTTAATGATTTCCTAAAACCAAAATTAATTTCATTTGACTCATTTTGCAAACAACAAATCAAACCGCAGTATTTTTGTCATTAGTTTTTCCGGCCCCCGTACTGAGACTGGACTGACCCGGTTGGCTGTTTCCTAAATAACAACCATTTGTAAAGAGCGATACGCCCTGAATTATCGTTCCATCCCTTTTAATCAGTCAGCGCACCTACCAGCTCCATTAGCATTAAAGATGTCGATCCGTTTTCTTTCTTTTTTGTTTGATTCGTCAGGTGGCGGCGGTCGTGCATCACGTCTGCGGGTTAAAATTAGAGCGAGTACTCCCACAGCCTCTGGCGAAGCTTAATATCATCACGACTTGAGAAAATAACTCCCACCTTTAATTGATCATTCTTCATGAACCCTTCAGCCCCCACCCTCACCCCTCCAGAGCTCACAGCGGCGCAGCAATCATTAACCAACATGGCTAATCACAGCGAGAGAGCTGGAGTGCCTTCATAAATATCACGTCTGGAAAACGAGGCGGAGAGCCCAGTCTGCTCCGGAGGGAGCGGCCGCTAAACAACGGTGAACTACGACCCCCCCGACCGTCGCAGTCGGTGTGGGAAGACGTTCAGCCCAAAGTAAATAAAAAAACAAATGATATGAAAATCTGCAGCAGATTAATGAACGGCCTGACGCCTTCCGTTACTTCAGTGGAAAGGATCAAATATTAAAAGTGAGTGAGTTAGCGCTGCTCCGTGCTCTTGTTATGCTAACCTGAAAGAAACTGTTAGCTTACTGCAAACGAGATATTAAAACCCCCAAAATTACACACACATTCATGCTCTTCTGCACTTCCTGTTAGTGAAGCGCACGCTTGATTTTTTTTTTTTTTTTTATTCAAATAAAAAGTGATAAACAGGATGCTGTCGCCCAGCTGCTCTGTGGTGGTTTGGTTTTTAGCTTAGCTGGGCTTGTTAGCGTGCTTACACGTGCTAATTAGCCGAGCCTGATGGGAACGTTATTAGTCCTGCAGGTGTTTGACTCATATGAGGCAGATTAAACCTTTTGACCTGATGGTGGCGCTGGGTGGAAAGTGAGGAGGGGTTCATCCCGAGGGGAACATGAACGTGTCTTCATCAGGTGATAATGTCTGACGGATGCTAAAAGCAGCACAGCGGCTGTGTGTGTGTGTGTGTGTGAGTCGCTGGTGTCGTAATTGATTTGGGACGCCCCGTGAGTTTTACACACACACACACACACACACACACACACACACACCCCGCTCTGACACCGCAGCGCTGTAATTTAACGTCTTTGTTTCGTCATCGTTACTAAACTGCTTAGCGGCATCTAATTACCTCGCCCCGTTTCGCCGACTGTGTGTGTTTTTTTTTTAAGAATTTTGTTTTTTCTTTATAATTCAAATAAACCCTTAACAAGTGAACCACTGGGATGTGACATGTAGTCTGGTCCATAATCCTGAAAGAATTGTTTACCTCGGAGAATAAACCGGGGGGGGGGTTGATTGTCTTGCTCATTATTGGTGCGGTATTAAGGAGGAAGGGGGGGGGGCGATCGCTACAAAGAGAAACCGAGGGAACATGAACCATCTGCCTGCCAATGAAAGCAATGAGGTTTCCACTGGGGGGGGGCTTAGAGAGGTTTAGTGAGAGAGGAGCTCAGGGAATAGAAAAGAAAGGAAGACATGGATTTAAAGAAAAACGCTGAAACTACTGAAGTCATTGTCGAGGCCGGTCGAGAGAGAAGAAAAGGAGGAGGGGGGGGGACAAACAGGAAGCTGTCGCCGCCGCCGCTGGTGTTCTCAATGCTGATTGGCCCCCACAACAAAGGAGATGCGATGGAGGAAATTAGATTTCAATCACTTTTTTTTTTTTTTTTTTTGCACCGCACACGTCAACACATTAACGTTAAATGCTTTCACACTTCTTCAGAGGGGAGTCAAGGTTCGACATGTGATTTAAATAAAGCTCCAGGTTCTCACCCTGTGTTTGTTCATCCTGGAAAAAGGATGAATGAGGGTTAACTCTTTAGGTCGGGACGCGGCGGCGGTGACGTGTGAAGAGCGTGTCTCCGTCGCCGTCGGTTACGACAGCGTCGAGCAGTTTCCGGACGAACGTCTCCTCCGACGCTGAAACGAAAATTACAACCTTGAGCTCGGCTTATAAACGACTCCATGAAAATGTTTTTCAAAGGAGGCTGTCGAGTAGCAGTGTGTGTGTGTGTGTGTGTGTGTGTGTGTGTGTGTGTGTGTGTGTGTGTGTGTGTGTGTGTGTGTGTGTGTGTGTGTGTGTGTGTGTGAGAGCAGGCAAACACAGCTGGTGCTGCACACTGTGTACAAATACAACAACAACGACGTGTTTCCTCGGCGTCAACTTTCACAATCACAACAAATCCGAGTTGTGGCGTCATCTTTCTCTTTTCGTTGGATCAAACGTCTCCGTCACATTTTAGCGTCCCTGAGCGCGGCGGGTCCAGCTGGGACGGTAAAGGTAACGCCGCGTGCGGTTTACTGACGTCGTGATCCGAGAGTTATGAATAGTAAAAGTCAAACTGTTTTTAACTGTTAAACTCTCTCTCTCTCTCTCTCTCTCCCAGACTCCATATTTTCTCCGCTGTAAACGTCAAGGGGATACGATCCGCGCCATAAACTATACAACTTACAGTCTCCTTTTATGTGTTTGCATGTAAGATAAAAGTCTTTTTAGCCGCCCCATAAACCCTCAGGACGGCGTCTTTTCTTTTTTCTTTTTTTTTTTCGGCCGGGAGGCGGAGGGACGGTTGTGAGACATTGAGATATTGTGCGAGGTGAAAGGTGGAGTCGTCTGTAAATCTGAACCCAGAGATGTGTTGCGTGTTGTTTTTTTGTCGTCGTCTTTTTTTTTCAGGTCAGTGTCCAGAACTTAGTATGACAGTAGTGCAGCGATAGTTTGACTGTACAAACATAGAGGACTTACACAGTCAGCATAGATCCGTGCAAGGGCGGCCGATCAGGATTATCGATATGAAACTTTATTGATTGGAGCACGCGCCGACGCTGAAGGGTCGTGAACTCGGGGTCCGAGCGGAGCCGCAACCCAACGGGCTTCTCCTGCTGTCGTCATCCTATCGGTGAGTCAGCGGATCAATAAGTTGATTGGCGGACACTCTCCAGCTGTTTTTAACGTGGTGGCGACTTTAACAAAATCACCCGGAAGGCGTGAAAAGTCGGGGACACGTCCGAATCGTGTCCGAGTCGCTCGCTGGGTCACATGACGCGGCGAACACGAATCAGCTTCTCTTGCGCGTCATGCCCCCCCCCCTCCACTTGACTTCCAGACAGTCTCTGCGTGGCGTTGCCATGGCGTCGGGCTGCAGGATGAAGGAATTCACCCACTGCTGGTGGAAGTCTGCCCGGAGGCTCCTCGGGATCCTCTCATGCGTCACTCCCAGCAAGCTGTGACTCTCTCCTCCTCCTCCTCTCTCCTCCTCCTCCTCCTCCTCTCTTCTCCAGGCTCCTCTCCCTCCATTTTATTCTCCCACCACTCTTTCTCTCTCCGCCATCTATCTTTCCCGCTGGCGTTCCCTGCCATCCATCCTTCCGCTCATCTCTTTCCAAGTTCCAAATTTAATATCCCCACCCCCCACCCCCACCCGAAGCTCACACCTCCCATCAGTCCATCCATCCTTCCTCCACCACCCCCCTCCTCCATCCACACTTCTTCTTCTCTGACCTGTTTTCATCTCTCCTTCTCTCTTTCTGCACCTTCCTCCATTACACCGTACGTAGTTCCACCCCTCGGTCTTTCTCCTCCGAGCCTGAACCCCCACCCCCACCTCCACCACCTCGCTCGCCATCTCAGCCGCCGCCTCCGGCCCCCCTCTCATCACGGCTAACACGCCGCCGAGGGTAGGAAGGGACTGTCACGCGGCCAAGAGCCAAGTGACACGCCGCGGGAACACAAGCTTCTTCTGAGGGAGAAGAAGGGCATCGTGGGTGGAGCGGTGTGAAGGGCACCGGGCGTTCTCCATCTTTTTTTTTTTTCCTCCCCCCCTCGTCTCCTTAACTCCTTATTCGCTCTGTATCTCCCTCCTTTTTTTCCCCCCTAACTCTTATTTCTGTGGGCGTCTCTTCAGCAGCTGCGTGTGTGGTAATCTCAACATGTTGCCTTCACACACACACACACACACACACACACTTTTTTTTTTTAATAAAATCATGAAATTTTCATTCCTACAGTACACACTGCCGGGGGAGAAATAACCACGTTATCATGCAGTAGAGGCCTTTTGTAGTTGTACTTATTTTTCCCTCTTTCCCGTTCACTTAAATGGGGAAAAGTGGTCTCACACTTTTGGCTGTAGTGTATACACACACAAACACGCACACACGACGAGCGTTTGGGCTTTTTAATTTTTTGGGATCGCTCGGATCGAGCCAGAGGAATCAATTAAACGATAAGAGATTAAGAGAGTAACCCGCTCATCTGAAGTCAGCGCGGCAGCAGCAGCGATCCGATCCGATCCGATCCGATTCAGCACCGGCCCGTCTGTGGCGGGACGGAGAGCAAACAGCGAGGTCGTTATCAGATCGGATGTTAAAACGGCATCAGCGGATTACAGGCTGTTTGCTGCCCGTCCCTCGCTATAACGGGTAATTACACAATCTAAATCCACTGACCGCTGGAAGGACGCCCCGCGCTGAGCGCTGGGAATCTGAGGGACGCATTTAATGTCTGACTCCCGAGGTCACGAGTTGGTTCTGGACGCGGCCGAACCCCGAGGAGGAAGTTTTACCTTTTTGAAAATGACACAGCCCTCTCCGTCTGTCGGCTGCTGCACAGCAGGTCGGGTCGGAAAGGGTCGCACAAAGGTTAAAGTTTCAGCTGCAGGATGATGACTGAACACTACACACACACACACACACACCTGCTGACCTCTTGTACAACAGTCGCCCTGCTGGACGGCATCACCCAACGCCACAGCGCCGTAACTCCTCGCAGGCGTCTGCTCTGACTGACAGAGGCCAGCACCTCGCCGCCGTTACGGCAAAATGTCGACTCTCCCGTGAAAATGCAGCAAACTGTATAAAACCTCCGGCTGTTTTCTCAGACTCAGCCATTATGTAAATACCAGAGGATTTACCTGGTCTCACCTTTTCCCCACAGGCGGGGGAAAAAAACGCAAGCTGAGCAAACGGGAACACCGCCGCCGCCTCGTTACGGATGCGAACCTCGTGCGAGCGGAGGCCTGACAGCGTGTGCGCGGTTTCCGGCGTGTAATGAATCCTGAACCACCGCGGCCACGCTCACAGCGAGCGCTCTCCGGCCGAAGGTGGAGAAAATCTGCTGCTGATCTGGTCACCGTGAGCCGGCCCGTCATCTGTCAGGGGCCTTTGCAGGACGCTTGTGTATCTGAGCGTGTGTGTGTGTGTGTGTGTGTGTGTGCCGGCTGGCCTCAGGGCGTTTGCGGAAGCGGACTGGATCGCGGGCGTCGGATTCATTCGGCTCCAGGTCAGAGCGCCTGCTGAGCGAAACCAACGAGCTCAGCGGGCGGGTGATTTTCTGTGTCGTTCACAGAGGCGCGGCGTGGACAGTTGTCAGTAACGTTGATTTATTACGCGGCTCGGCCGCTACGCCGCATCCCTTAAACGGGTTATCAGTTTACCGTTCCCTTCCTCTGTCGGATTTCGATTCATGGGATCCACACGCACTAACGCCGCTTTATTTTGAAAGCAAACCAAGTCAAAGTCGGCAGAGCACATCCCTCCGCCGAGGCCAAACAATCCCACACACGTCTGTCTGCTTCTTATAATAGAAAGTAAGGAAGGAGTCTGATAATCTGCACTGAACTGTCCGGTTCTATTTACTTTTTATTTTTTACATTGGGCTCGTGCAGATGCTTCCTGGTGGTGCGTTCACGTTCAGCACGTATTTAGCACGTAACGATCAACCGATTGATTGATCCGTCAATTGATAGAAAGCAAAAGTGCCAGCGTTTGCTTCATATCTGTAGCCGTCTGCCTGATTAGCGTTGAAGCTCCCATGTGCCCAGATGTGGCACCTCTGTCCAAGCGACCGTAACAGGCTGGTGGTGGACTGTGAATCCCCCCCGCCCACAGGTGGGTGAACGCTGCCTGCAGGTTCGCGTCAAAACAGACGTCAGACTTCGATCAGCCCACGTCACCCGGCCTGGAGTCTCCTCCCGGGAGACAGACTCCTCCGTGACTCATCAGCGCTGGAGAAAGGCGGGGGCGGAACGCGAGGTGTAACGGCGGCCGGCCGGGTGTTGAAGAGCCGCCGTCACTCCTTCACACGCACACACACACACACACACACACACACACACACACACAACTCCGCAGGAGGAAACCTCCCTCCCGCTGCGCTCCTCCTTTAAGCGGGAGGATCACAGGAAGTCCAGGAATGCAAGCGGCGCCGCGTGCTCCGTGTCAGAGCGGATAAATCACACCTGTGCTCTGGATTTTCTGGCTCCGGGAGCTGACAAAACCCACAAACCTCCGGCTTTAACACGGCAGGTAGAAACACACAGGTGATGTGATGTGGGTCTGCGGTGTAGCCGTCTAAAGCGAGCGCTTGTGTCCTCGCTCCCTTGATGATGAAGCCGACGGACTGTGGTGAAATATCTTGGCAACTTGATGAATGATGTTGTTCGGACGTTCATGTTCCCCTCAGGTTGAACCGTAGCTGTGTCCTGTGAGCTAACGCTGGCGTGCTAACGTCTGACATGCATGTTCAGCGTGATCGTCTGCAGACGTGAGGAAGATCTTTACACGGTTTTCCATTTTAACCGTCCGTTCTCCTCCAGACTGCAGTTTTTTGGGCTTCAGTTTTCGTCCAGGCGTTGTTTACTCGCGCTGAACGGCAGCAGCGCTGGCAGATTTTCGAGTGAATTTGTGTTGTAAGCGCTGAGAAATCACCGAAATCACATTCTTTAATTAACCTGCTCGTAAACAAACAACATTTCCTGTCTGAAGACCGACAGAAATTAAATTCCTCCGCGGTGTTTGTCATCCCGAGTCCCGATGACTTTTTTTTTTTCACATTCAGAGCAGAATTTGTCTTTTCTTCATTATTTTCTTTTCTTTTTGCATTGAGAACGAGTCAGACTCCGACTCTGATTGAGAGCGAGCGGTCGCGGCGCCTTTGATTGCCGAAGGACGACGGATGACGATGACCGTGTGATTACAGACGTGACCTTGGCGTTTCTGACGGGCTGTAACGTAATTTAGGACGGCCTTTCTTTTCAAAGAGAGATTAAAGCCTGCAGGGATGCATTTTTAGACGAGAGAGATTATAATCTCTTAAATATGTTTATTATTATGCATTTTATCGACTTGGTAAAAATGTAGATAATGTGGTTGATTGTAATCTTGAAGTTCAGATTCTTTTTCTTCCACGTAATTAGAGCGATGCCAGATGATTTTGTTTACACTTGTACTGTATGTGAGATGAACTGGTGCGGTGCAGTTGTGCGTCGTGTTTTAATTTTCATGGACTCGGAAATGAGACGCTCCTTTATTAATCACCACGAGGGGGGTGGGGGGGGAACTCGGACTCCTCAAAGTAAGAAATATTCACCCTTAAGGAATGAAAATACAAACACGTTTATATATTAAACACATTTTAGATTAAAAAATTAATCTGTTGGTAGAATTAATTGGTTAAAAAAAAGGCACAGCAGAGGAAAACACCAACACGTACCAGTTATGTGTTGATGCACCGGGGTTGTTTTGGCCGACAACGTGCAGCGGCGCACACACAATGTTATATGAATGCTGGGAGGCGATATTGAATCATGCATATTTTAAAGGGTTTAGCTCCGCGGAGTCCACTTCCTACATTAAGTGTCTTGTACTTGTGAGGTCCCGTGCGTCCGGCACCGGTAAAAAAAAAACCCGGCGCCTTTCACGCCATTCCTTCACAACTCACGCCCTCGTAGGTTTGACGCTCGCCACCAAAACAAAAAAAAGAAAAGGCTCCAGTGTGGTCACCTGATGTTAAAAGCGTGTGACAAGAATTAAAATAGAAAGGAGGAAAAAAAAACAACTTCAGTTTGCACCTCCTCCTCCTCCTCCTCCTCCTCCTCCCTCCGCTGCTCCGTCTCGCTGTGAATTGAGACATAATGGCAGTGGAGGGACTGTGAAGTCGGCGCCCGCGACCAGAACGACGGGGCGTACGCCGTTCCTGGGGTTGCCACGGCGACGGACTCATGGAGCCCACGAGGTGCGGCGGGAGCTCGGTGTAGCGGCGCGGGCGTGATGCCCGTCGCGTTCTAGCCCCTCCCCCTTTTTCAGAGGCGTGAGTTTGGTCCAACTTACTGTAAATCTGTATTTTTACTTTCTGCGTGTTGTAGAGAAACAGAATTGCGAGAGTTGTGACGTCTCGTGGCTGATTTGTCCCGTGTTAAATGATCCTGGCGGGAGGACGGGACACGGGTTGTTGTTTTTTTTTTCCTCACTGCAGTTACAGCTTTGTCAGAAACTGATTAATGTTTCAAAATAGGCCATTTAAGGAGCGTAATTCAGCGAGGTCCGACCGCGCGATCTGATCATTAATTTGTATTACAGAGATTCTGGAATGCCGATAATTCCCTCAGTATTGTTTTTTGACAGTGAACTCAGAGGCAATCATAAATCATACTTTCTTTTTTTTTTCTTTTTTTACGAGGCGGTACAAGATGTCCCGTCCAAACGCAATCCATCATCTTAATAAATGTGTCACCGCCGTTCTTTTTTTTTTTGTGTGTGTGTGTGAGAATAATCTCACTCGTAGTGTCAGGCCAGTCTTAATTTTGCCCTCAGATCGAGTCAGAGGGTTCGTTTGTGTTTCGTTAGCAAGCGGGGCTGGGCGGGGTGGGCGGGGTTTAGAAAGTCCCCAGTTGGAGGGTGATGTCATCGCTGCTGAGGTGTTTTTATTTTTCATTTTGCAATAAATATTTTAGTAGTAACGTGTCCAGTAACATCTTGGGTGCAGAGGTATGACATCATGTTTTATAGTTTGAATTTAAAAAAAACAACTTTACCCGCATTTCCTGTGAAATCAGAGTAAAAGAACAGACGGATTTAAACACCAACCTGAAGTTCTGACTGTTTGTACTACTACTTCTATGAAAGTACTACTTCATGGTATTTATCAGCACTGTAGTATTTGGTTCGGAGCTGCACTGTCCGTCCTCTCGTGGCCGGGGGGTCCAGCTGACGCTCGCCGTCGAGCCGCTCGTTTAAGTTCCTCCGGCCCGAACAGGTCCTTAATCTGGCGGGGTGAGGCCCCGCTGTCCTCCGCCGCACCGTAATCTGTCTCCGGCCTCCGCCCAGGCCCGCTGTGACTGACTGAAGGTTAAGTGACTTCCTCAAGGTCGGCGGAGAGCGCGCGTTCAATTTCCTCGCCGCGCCGCCAAAAAAACGGCGTCTCCCCGCCTGTCCCACCTTCAACCTGCCATTTCGTTTCGCTGCGCGTTGAGCGGCGGCGCCGGTGTCTGCCGCCTCCTGTCTCTAACAAGGCCGGCTCGCTCCCATTCACAACCAGGAGGAGGAGGAGGAGGAGGAGAATCACCTGGAGGTGCGATGTCGGGAAGAGAGGCGCCGTCTGAGCTGATATCGTCACGCACGTCCTCGCTCGCACCTCCACAGAAGTAAACACGGGGGGGGGGCGGAGCTTCCTGCTCTGCGCTCGCCTCGCCAGCGGTGGGTCGTAAATTCAAAATATTAAAATCCGCCGCTACGAGTCGACTCCCGTATTCGTCTGGATCTGCCCACATGACGACATTAGTGGGTAATCACTAACACGGAGCTGGATTTATCTGCTGTCCGGGGATTAACTAGATTAAAGAGTGAACGTACTGTATCGGCCCGACGAGAAGAACTTCTCTTTCTTTTTCCTGGAAATTACGTTCGTCGCTCCGAGTTTGTGCTCCGCCATTCAGCCGCCAGCTGACCCGGGACGTCCCATCGCACGTCCTGCTTGTTGTGCGTTTTCGTTCTGTTGAAGAGAGGATTAGTTCTTCGGGCGGAGGCCTCCTCACCTCATGTTTTGTCGCGGTTGTTTCTTCTTGCGGGGCCGTGAAGACCTGTGAGCCAAACCGTAATTTCCTGCTGCAATGCAGAGACATTCGGGGGTCACTGTGAATGGGAAGAAGTGTGAACGCCGCTGCCGCCGTGACCGGCCGCGGCGTTTCTAACCAGATGATTATCGTGCCGTCCCTCTAATATTGTATTTAAACGTCGGGACGAGTGCCCCGCAATTAAAGCCGGCCCGCGTGAGACAAATAAGACAAATGAGATGTGTGAATAGCCGTGACACGCCGCCTCCTCTGTTTGCTTCTTTCCAAAGGCTTATTTCATTTCCTCCAACCACGGCTTTCAATACCCAGAGTCCTCGGTGTGCCACGGGTGGGTGTTTTTCATATTTGTCAGGGATGTGAAGCAGGAGAGCTCCAGATTACCACACAAAGGGACAAAGCGCATCGCGCGGGCGGTTTCTTCTGTTTGAGTCTTCCTTTTCACCAGAACGTTAGGATGTTCGAAAGTGTTGAAGGAGTAAGAACGTCAGCGTCGGCGTCTGCGCACGTTAAACTTCGTAAAACTCAGTTTTTTTCAGATGATGCTTGGTGACGGCTCAGGAGAGACGGGGGACTGGGCCTTTATCAACCTCTCTTTCTAAAAACACTGTCATTTTATTTGTGCTGAAAAATACTGGAGAGCTAAAAAGATTTTCCAGTTTGGTTGCCAGGCAGTACTTTTAGCCGGACTGGTATTTTTAGTCGGGCTAACTCTGATGACTCCGAGCCGTTGCCCTGGTAATCGACATCCAAATCAGTGTTTGAGTTTATTTCCTTTATTCTGGTTCCCCTCTGGGAACATCTAGGGCTTTTATTTTGAAAGGGAGTCACCCATGATTCGATTCCTGCGAAGATGATTGTTTAGCGACTGCTAACATGCTACGCTAAGCCGCTAAACATAAGCGTGTTAGCGTTGACATCTTGTTTCTCACAGCAGTTGCAGTAGAGACGATGGACATGCAGCGCTAATGGCTTAGCACTGATCGTGTTCTGATGTGTGTGTGTGTTTTTTTAGCCTGGGTGTGTGTGTGTGGGGGGGGGGGCAGGAAGTGATGTGTTTTCAGGTGTGCGGTGATGTCCCATCAGTCGGCGAGCAGCAGCCGCTCGGCTTCAGAGACCAGCACCATCTGGCTCGGTGTCTCCGCCGACGCCACGGCGGGTGATGGAGCTCCGCTGCGCCGCTCGCCCCGCCCGCTGCCCGAACCCTGGCGGCAGACACGGGACGGCGTCTTCGCAGAGAGTCGAGGATTTTACACCGCTGTGGAGCGTGTCGCTGGCACCGGCCGAGCGGTGAAAATGAGATGGGCCGAGCCGCCAGATTTTCCCACCTTTGAATTCCCTGCCACCTCTCTGTGTGCGCACACACACACACACACACACACAGTTACTGGAAGGAGGAAATAGCTGCTTTATACTCTGTAATCTGTAATTTCCACCAGGACTGCAGGGCGCCCTGTTTGCTGCACCGCCATTTAATAATTGCTCTGTTTCCGTGCAGGTTTTTTTTTTCTACCTGCAGCACTTTGGTTTTCCTTCAAAAAGCACCGATTAAACAAGATTTTACTCTGCCCTCGAGCAAGGCAGCGCACCTGCAGCCCCGCTTCAGCTGGCTGTCGTGGAGAAACCTTCCCAAATGAGCGTTTAGAGCTGGAGCGCAGTTTAACGCCGCCGCGTTCTGTGTCACCGCGAGGAAATGGAGGGAGGCAGCGAAACCTTTCAGGTTTTTAATTATGCATTTGAAGCCGCACACTCATTCCCCCTGTGGATTCCATACTCTCTCCGTCCTTTTAACGTGCTACAGAGGATGATGTCATGTTCGGTTTTTTTTTTTTCTCCCCGTTCCTCTCCCCAGTGGCGTTCCTGCTTCATCCGTACGCAGGGGCGAGGCAGCTCAGAGAGAAGATATGTCGCGTGGCTGCGAATCCCTGAATGTGAAAATCAGACTTCTGTTCGGTTTGAATTTCCTTGAAAGTTGTGTTTGTCAGTAAAATCGTTGCCACGAGAGCTCATCCCTTTGATGCGGTAGCGACCGCGGTTCCCGTCGATACCCTCGGTGGCTCCGCGCGTTTGTTTTCTACTCGGAAAAAGTGGGATCGGGAGGCAGAGCGGTTCCTCGCTCCGTCCCCTCCTCCGGTTTTGTCCTTGAACAAAACAACAAACCCCTCGGCGTTCCGGATGCTTTTGCCGTCGTGCTCGTGAATGGGTGAATGAGACCTACATTGTGAAAGCGAATCACGGCGAGAAAAGCGCTTTCCGTTCAGTCTGTTCATTTGACACAAATATATAATAGAATAATCACCACGCGCACTCCTATTTATTTTCCATTCAGGCGACCCCTTTGTGTCGTTTACCTTTTGTTGTGGCCTTCACAGCGGCGTCGAGTGAATGCGACGGCTCTAAATAACGGCCTCGTCGCCGAGGATTCACAAGTGCTCCTCTTCTTCCTGTGGAATCGCTGCCCGCGCCCTGTCGATATTTGAAGATGCATTACGTCCTCACCTTCCTCTCCGGCTCAGGCCATTACTGTAAAACCGGCCTGTTAATGGCGGTAAAATTAAGTATTTCTGCGGAAGAAGTCAATGGCTGACATTTGTTAAGCCGCGGGGGGAATCGATATCTGATGCATGAGATGGTGAACGTCGCAGGGAAAGTGATTTTTAAAAAAAATAATAATAATAAAACAACACGCGAAGCTGAAACGGTCGCCTTCACGCTGACGCTCCAGCAGAAAGTCAAAGAAATATTTTAACTTTCTCCAAAACATCATTCTACCATCAGATCCTTCGACGAGTTCTGGATCTGGACCTGGGTTCAGATCCACGTGGCGGTTTAAAGGAGTCCACCTGAGGCCAAGAGACAGCAGAGAGTAGGTTCATTTAGATTAACGCTGCTAACGTGACAAAAAGATTTTTAAAAAAGAACTAACAAAGTAACCGAAACCTGCACATTAAGTACAGTCTGGATCCATGTTCCAGCAGAACAATAACAGTTTGATTAGTTAGCATCATGTGCACACCAGCTTTGTGTGAACCTCCTCCCTGGATCTGGATTAGGAAATTCTCTCTCTCTCCCCCGAGTCATTTCAGAAGATCAGCGATTAACGGCGTAAACTGTCACCGAGGTCGCGTCCTCAATTCCCTTAAAACCACGTTTTATTCCCATTTAATCAGCTGTGATTAAACGAGTTGAATTTAAAGACGGGACAGGAAAAAAAACGGTGGTTACCATTATTTTTTTTTTAACTCGGACGCGACCGAGCAGATTAATAAAAGAGGAGCGCTCTCCTCGTCTCATGAAAAATAAACACCGCGTGCAGGATTTCCAATCCCCGATGAGCGTGTATTTGTTAATTACTGCAGGGGCTCTGGGATTTCACACTGACATGTAGCATAAACGCCTTAGCATTGTGCAGATGACTCAACATCTCGCGTCGGCCGCCCGTCATTAGAAAAGTGCGCGGATTATCTGGGATTATGTGCAGCCGAGTCGTTTAGAGTCGCACCTTGTCGGCGGCCTCGGGACGCCGCCGTGCGCTTTACTCGGCTCTAAGCGCCGTGGAAACCAAACATCCCGGCTGAGTTTATGTAATATGTCGCCCAGAGTTCACAAAATCTCTCATCTGTTTAATGACAGCGCAGTAACAGCAGGACGAACTCGTCCAATCAGGTCGCGCTGTCCTCCCGAGTTTACATTAACGTCCGGAAGTCAGATGAGTTATTCTTTGTTTGGCCTTAAATCTGGTTATTATCTTAATGACATGACTTCTGTACAAACCGACCGTTGGAGTCGCCCCCTGGTGGCCATTCATGAGAAGACGGGTTGAACACACTTCTGCACTGGCTACGTCCATTTTTTTTTTCTCTCTCTCTGTCTCTCTGTCCATGCCGGATTGATTTCCTCGCGTCCGCTTTGATCCCCGTGTTTACTCGTCTCTATCGATACTCGTCCTCGCCGCTTTATCTCATCCTTCATCACCTCTCTCTCTCTCTCTCTCTCTCATTCTCTCACCTCAGTGGGTGAAAAATTAATCCCGGTCCCGTGGTTCGTCTTAATCAAAGGGCGCCGGGTCGTCATTAAAGGTCAGCGCAGTCTTCAGGTGACGAGCAGCTGATTTACAGCGAAATTATCCAGTTTGTCATTACACGCCGCGCGCCGCGACCCGTTTGATGAATACTGAGAGTCAACAGCGAAATGTCGGGACTTTGGGCTGATCACGAATCCGTGTCTTTATACGACAGGATTGAGGTTGTGGTCGGCGTCATTAAAGATGCATGGCTGCGCTCCGGTTCAGCTGATAGCAGCCACGTGTTTGCCTGTGACTCACTTCTGCCCCATTAGTGTGAACACAGAAAGTACATCATCATCTTTAAATCGTAATGCGCCACTTATCTCATCGTGGATCTCCACGGATGGGATCGGGCCGCGCTCCGGTTCCGTCTGTCGCGACGTAAAGCGTAAAACATGTAGAACGTACGTTTGTTGTTTGCTGACATGTCCAATTTATTTACTCGTCACTTTACTCGTGTCCGGACTTCACTCCTCCTCAGCAGATGTTGGTTGTGATGCGGCCGTGTCGTTTTCCATTCAGGGAGGAAAAAAAAAAAAAGAGGATGTAGTTTTTGTGTGTTTTTTTTTTTCTTTCAGCTGTTGTTGCATGTAGGCGTTGTCAGATTTAAACAGCGTTCTGCGGAGACTACACTTAGCTGAGAGTGCACCGGACGGGAAAACAACGAGATTGGAGCGTGAAAATTGCACGGTTGGATTCCGGGGGCGACGCGTGAGCTGATCAATTCGATGAAGTGGAATTGAATCCGTTCGTTGAGACGGCACGAGCCCCGGCCGACGGAAGTGAACGAGTGAAAACTTGTGCAGGAGTCATCGTTAGCGTGGAGGTGAAGGCCGGGACGTGGAGAAGAGAGCAGCTTTAATCAGCTTTAATAAGTGAGAACTGATTCTCATCAGTCGACCTGCTGATGCCGAGGGTGAGCGGACAAAAAAAAAAAAAGTCTGGAGGTCTTTTCAATCAGCAGACGCAACAAAAGCCGCCCCCCTCGCTCCCCCTCGCTCTGAATGGCCCGGGTGACTCCTGACTCACTCTTTGTTGACTCGCCGAGCCGCCGCTGTAATCAACGGCTCTGCGGAGAGATCGCACCGCACCGATAAAAGTTGTTTTTCTTTTTTTTTCCAAATTGCAAATCGAAAGCTTCAAAGAGCGGCGGGAGAAGAAGAGAGGTGACATTTCACGTCACTCCACGCGTCGCGTACCTGGACCATGATTACGGAAATGCCACGTTTATGGAGCGTTGATGATGGATGAGCTCATCGTCGCACACACAGCTCTTCTTCTTCTTCTTCTTCTTCTTCTTCTTCTTCTTCTTCGGATTGTACGTCCACCGCTGTTGTGGCTTTTCCTGCGTGTCCGTGTTTGGCTTGCCGTCTCGACTCGTATTGATTTTATTTTTTTTTTCTTTAGTTGGATGGAAGCTTCGGGGGCGTCGCACTCTGACATTTAAACCATCTAACCTTTGAGTTTTCTATAAGGGATTAAGGAAAAGCTGTTTCTCTGACCCGTCACCTCCACCTCAGATCTCCAGACCAAACTAACTCGAGCCGCCCGTCGCTGTTGGCCTCGCGTGCAGCGGGAAAATGGAGGTTTCCCGGGCTGGTTCCATTCGCAGCAGATTTATAGATGACTATCAGTTTTGGAGGGATTGATAAATAATGTTGTCCTGGCGATTGTCCCGTCAGATCAGGAAATATTCCTGACTTCTGCCCAGCTGAGGAGCTCCTGGAAAAATCTAGAAATCTAATGGATGAACTCTGGAAATATTTCCCCCAGATGTTTCCTGGTCTAACTTAGAAGCCATTATATTTTGGGAGCGATCTGGATCAGTGTCCAGATGTGAGAATATTTTTTTCAAGGATTTTTCAGCAAAATTTCACATTTTTTCTCACATTTCCATCATTATTATTATTATTTCACGCTATCTGTGTGCTCTCGGGAAAATAATATTAATAAAAAATGGGAGCATATGCTTATACAAAATTTTTGTTTTTTTTTTTTACTGATCAGTTGAGAAACGTCCAAGATAAGAGACATTTATGGTAAAATTAGAAGTTTGGGGGAAATATTCAGCCTTGGTGGAGCTCTGCGCTCTCGTCCTGGAGACCAGTTGCGAAACAACATATTGAGCGGTTTGATTTGGAGTCGCGTGGACTCCCAGACGTCCCCGAGCAGCCGCCGGTCTATGGCACCGAACCGGTCTGGGGCTGAGCTCCTCACCAGAGACCAGGACCAGCAGCATGTGGCCGTAGCGCTGTTAGCAGTGCAGTCACAGCCTCTGCAGGCTCAGTGACAACACAGAAACCACCGCGGAGGTTCACGGCCGCCTGAGGAAATGAATTCACCTGAGTGCTGCTGCTTCTGAAGCTAAAAAAACCCCAAGTCTTAAACATTGAGGTTTTATTTACTGTGTTACTGCTGCTGCGTCATCTTTGTCTCACTGCTGAGAAAACGCTGGATTTACAGGGATAAAAACCACCTGGCCTCACTCTCACTGGAGCCACTTTTCCATAAAGTCTAGTTCTAATTGGTTCTGGGTGTTTTAAGGTAAAAACATTTTTTCAAGTTTCTGTTATTTTCTGCTGCAGCCAGTTAACGTTCAGCAGCTCCTCTCAACTTTTAGCTGAGGTGCGCTGACACATGTGACGTAGAAAAGCAGGTGATCTGTATTTTTATTTTATTTTATTTTTTTCTGGGCTGTCGTGAAAAGTACGCAGCCCCTGTCATCCAGCCAGCTCACCATGGAGTGCGAGTCCTCTCGCGTGGAGGGAATATCCCACGAGTCAGGGATCTGGGATGTGAAAACTGGGGTTGACGTGAGACGCCTGAAGGCATCCTTCAAATAAATAAGTGAGTGGATCCATAAAACATGGCAGCAGCCAGCGAAGGCATGTTCACATACACGCACTGTAGCTCAGGATCGTTCAGCACGTCTGCTGTGATATTATTACTGTACACTGTATCTGTAAACTGAACTGCATGTTGCTCAGAAACCTTGCTGCGCTACCTGTCAATCACAGCTTAGCCACGCCCCCTCAAACCTCCCCTGCTTCCTGGTCTTTCCTCCTCTACGTGGATCATAACGTACAACATGAACATGGTGTTGTGTTGAAGTCGGTATGAAAATGTTTACTGACGTCATAAATCCATTTTCTCACTGACTTCTGTACAAACCGACCGGTGGAGTCGCCCCCTGGTGGTCGTTCAGGAGAAGACGGGTTTAACGCACTAACGCATCGATTTCATTGGCTCCCTCGTTTTCACCGAGCAACGAAGTGACATCATATCAGCTTCAGTTTCGGGTTGGGGGGATCAGATGAAAAGTGTCGTAACTCCTTTGTATAACTCACAACGTTAACGGGAAATGACTCGACAACCTTTTCGTTGAACGCGTCACAAGCCCGGTGCGTCGCGCGCAGATTGCAGATTTAAGCGAGTGGCGTATAAATATTTGAGGGAGGGAAGAAAAAGATCGACAGCGCTCTGCTGAATATGTTGTGCTGCAGTTATTCCTCTCTAACGGTGAGTTTTTCTTATTTTTTAAATCTGAAGTGTTGTTCAGTCGGCTCCATTCATCCTCTCTCCCGCTGCTCGCACACATTTTGTCTGTGTTTGTCAAAATTACACAATAGGTGGAGAAAGACTCAAACTGGCAGCAAAATTACTTTCGGTGAGTCGTACCGCGCGGCAAGAAGCTGCCGGAAAATTAAAGCGGTAACGTTTTTTGTTTTTTTTCTCGGCTCCCCTCTTTTGATGGGTCGAACCCAGAGGAGAGGAACGGGGGACGGGGTGCAACATGTGCGCCGGCGTGTTTCTGCTCAGGGATCCAAACGTGCGACAACAACAGCGGGCGGGGGTTCAAACTTCAGTCTCCAGATTAGCATCACATGACACTGGGCTCAGCAGACATTCATAAAAATGATTAATTACCGTTCGCTCCAGCAGCGCCACTTTAACTTTTACTGCAATAAAAGTTTTCATTAAAAAAAATTCCAATAAAATTTCAGGCTGAACTGGTGGAAATTTGGACCTTAAACGCAGTTAAGACTCAAACCACATTTACTATATAATATTTCCTGGAATAAATTTAATAATCCAACCAGCCACGTAAACAACGGGGCTGATACGGCGTTTCATTCAGACTCTGGAGGTTGAATAATCTCTGTATAATTATGTGCAAAAAAAAAAAGAGAAAGGTTGCGGCGGTAATTGGCACCTGATATTCGCCGCTCCTCTTCCACGGCAGGATTTGAATAATCTCAACGGCGACAGCGCACGGCGGCGCGCCCGCAGATAAGTTCTTCTTGAGGAAGCGAGTCGGTCGTCTGGAGATACGGGGGGAAATGACACGCGCACATTCAGCCGCTGACGGACACAAAATCCTCCCCAAAGTGGCTTTTATGCTCGCCGCTTCTCCTCCGTCGCTCTGACGAGTAAATACACAACAACAACACGAGGCCCGAATCCCTCGCCCTCCTTCATCTGAGTCTCGTAACAGATCGGCGATGAACCAGGAGAGGTCGGCAGGGTTCATCCTGAGGGGACCGTGAACCGCATTTCATAACAATGCAGTGCAGCAGTTGAGGTCAGGGGTCAGGGTCAGGGGTCAGCAGGCGGTTTGTTCACAGGTGAAGACGGCGACGGTTTAAAGTGACGCCACCGTATGAACGTGAGCTCAAATCATCCCCCCCCTGGTTGCACGCAGCCTTCGCGTTTGAAATTCAGCCATAAATTTCTTCGTTACGTGCCGATGAGGTCAAAGTCAGTCTCTCGGAAAATTCGTCCTCCGGTACACGGTTTGAAATACAGTATCTATTAAGTGTCGCGAGGCGCTTATGAATAAGCGAATCGCTCATCTCGGCCTGGAGCCGACGTTCTCACCGGAACGGAGCGAAGACGCGACGCCTGATTTCCTTTCTGACGGGTTTTTTTTTTTTTTTTTTTACATGAGGAGGAATTAACAACGTTGACGTGTTCACAGGACAAGTCCTGTTTAGTCCAGTGGTTGCAAAACTAAGGGGTCGGGCCCCTGCAAAGGGTCACCGGAGAAATCTGAGGGGTCGTCAGATGATTGGACAATTTCGGTGATTTATTCGCATGATTCAGTGAAACACTGGATGAAAATAAAACCATGTTTAATATTTTTACAGGTTTTTTTTTTTTTGTTCCTCCATGTATTTTCCATTCCGGTCTGAAACGCCGTCTTCAGTGTAGACGTCCTCATCTCATCTTGTGCAGACGTGAGTCGTCGTGTTGATGCGGTGGAGGCGGCGGCGGCGGCGGTTCGTGGGGTTTTACGGTTGGGTTGCGGGCGGACGGCTCCATCCCTCAGCGCAGCACCGCCCTGTCTGCCGCTGCGCTCACCTCATGCATAAATAATGCTTTAATCGCTTTAATAAACGCGGCCGTGCGCGCACGGACCTCCCACGTCGCCTTTGACCGGACGCGTTTCGCGGTGTCTCAAACCGCTCGCCTGCATAATTCAGGATGTTGTCGGCGCGCCGCTTCGCTTCAAACGCCGATCGGCCTTTGAAATATTCATCGGCGCTATAAAACAACAATCGATACAGGAAGACGTGAGTGGAGCGTTACGGTCGTGTTTAACGACAGCTGACGTTTACGAGCCGGTGCGCGTGTTTTCACGCCGTCACCGAGCCGGAGGAAACTTTGCTTCGTTTTCTTTCTCTGCTTTTTCTTTCCGAGGTCACGGAAAATCATGGAGTTCAGAGAGAGACTGATGAAAATTTTCAGATGGATTTCACAGGAAGCTGCTGCACCTGTTGTGTTTTTTTTCTTTTTCTTTTCCCCCCCGGTGTAATTTTCTCGCTAAATTAGTACATAGGTCGTATTGTTGGGCCAATAAAAAACGTCCGCCCAACGCACGGCGCTCATGACGACCTTTCAACACAGAGAGTCGCACCTCCGTCTGTGAGTGGATGAGAAGTGACAGCACACAGTCGTCACTCTTCACCGCTGCTGCTGGTTGTTTTCTTTATGTTTCTGTGTGTGTGTGTGTGTGTGTGTGTGACCTCAGGTCAGCTGCTGCCGTTGAAAACACACCTCCTCACTCACGGTTGACACACAACAGTGGACGCACACGCTGTTAATGAGTCGAAGCTTTTCTGCTTTTTTTCACTTAAATTAATCTTTTGAGACCCCACCCCCCCTTTTTGAGCGAAAACAGGACAGAGAAGCTTTTCAGTGAATCTGTAATAATGATAAAATAATATAATTTATTATTTTCTCTCACAGATGACTGGCAGAGCTTGATAACAGCAACAGAGTCTCAGAAGAAAAGGTTTGTTCATTCTTTTCTTTTCTTTTCTTTTCTTTTTTTTTGTTTTGACCAGCACACCGGTTGTGTGTGTGTGTGTGTGTGTGTGTGTGTGTGTGTATCCACCACAAGGTGCTTAACCTTTGTGTGGCTGCTGACCAGACAGTAGGAGATCTGTAGATCAATACAGTTTACGGTACAGTTCAGCCGTGACAAGAAATTGATTTCCCCCACTGATGTAATATTTCTGTGTACGATGCTGAGACATGGAAAGTGTGTGTTTGTGTGCGTGTGTGTGTCTGTGTGTGTGTGTGTGTGTGGGATGGTTAAACTGTAGGTGTGTCAGGTAGGCTGAATGAAAACCTCGACCAATCATGACGTTCATCAGTAATAAACCTGACGGTACTTTTCCCTTGAGGAAACATATATCATCATGCAGATATTAAAATACATTCTATATAATGTTGAGGTATTTGTACCGCAGTATTTCCATGTAATTCCACTGCATTTCACTCACTGCGCCGAAACTGCCGCTCGCGCCCCACCACTTCCTGTTCGCGTCGTTCCCGTCGAGATTGAAATAGCTGGATAATTGTGCATCCAGCGGCAGCGGCTTGTTTGTTCAGCAGGATGATGTTGCTTCGCTTTGCCTGCTCTGAAATTCAAATATGCTGATTAGCGTCTGTGTGATCAGCTCAGACCTTTTACTCCAGAAAGGATCCAGAGACGGAGGAAAAACGCAAGTTCAGATGAGTCTGGAGCTGATGTCGCGCCGCCTGCACGGAGAGAAAGAAGTACAAACACGCTTTAATTGTCTTTCTGCAGGAACCTGAACGCGCCTTCAGTTGTACGGGGTGTTTAGCGCTCGTTAGCCGATGCTAGCGTGCTAACGGGATAGCTCATCATGCCAAACGTTCCCAAAGCTGTAGCTCCGGATGCAGCGTCAGTTTCAGCCCAGAGCGGAAACTTTCCACAGATTTTTAAAACTCTATTTCAGTTTATTTTACGCAGCAGAGCCACATTAGTGTGAAGGAAAATTTAAAAAAAAAAAAACTCACGCTCTGCATCAGTGAATTTGCCGGACGAGGCCTCGCGGGCAGTTTCTTTCCTGGACACATCTCTGAGGCAGGAAGTGAGCCGCCGCTACATCAGCTACGTCTGCGTATTCATTTAATCTGCGGCGACTAACCGACCGTGTCAATGCTCATAATGTCGCCACTTAACTGTCTGTCTGCTTCGCTGGTGCCGGCCCACCGGTCACCCCTCAGCCTGAGCGAGCGTCTGCCTCTGCGTTTGGGAAACGCTGCGCCCAAAAGAAAAATCAAATTGAGAATATTAGTCGTCCTGACGCAGAGAACACGAGCTCAACGCTTAACGCCGCTCCCAGTCCTCCATTTTTAACCCCTGTCTCTGCGGAGCTGTATCTGTAGTGATGACGCCGTCTCGTCTGTCATCTTTTCTGCTCACTGCGCTTCACTCCAGTATTACCATTTATACTGCACACGACATTTCTGAGGGCTGTGATGTACTTTGTACTTCACTACATTTATCCAGCAGCTGTAGTTACAATTTCAATCCGCCGTGTCTTATCCAGGGCTGCACAATTCTGGCCCTTTGGAGGGGCCCCGCTCCCCAGGTTGGGCACCACTGGCCTGACCTACTGCGTGTGACTGTATATGAAGCATATAAAGCTATATGAAGCTCCACATACATGCTGCAGAAGCATCAATGACTCAGAATCAATCAGATCAATCACAGGAGAAAGTTTCCTGCACTGTGAAATACTTTTACTGCTCAAACTCAAGCTGCGTGAACCTTTTCTTTTTTTACCTTTGCAGCAGCATTTTTCCACCGCTGCACTACTTTTACTTGAGCGCAGCATCCGAACGCTTCTTGCACCACTTCATATGCTCCCATCTGTGTAAACACATGGCCCACAGCACAAACAGACGCACTCGTGTCGATGTAATTATGCCAGGATTTCCTTTGCTTTTCCTCCCGCTCTTCGGGGACGCCGTGTAAAGAATCTCCACGGGCCGCGAGCTGTTTATGAACCAAAACAAGCCGTAAACACGGCGCTGATATATATTGCAGCGTGTTTGATAACTATTGGGAGCGTTTACCCCGAGAAGATAAGACCTCCAGCAGCTCGGGAGCCGGTGGCTCGGCTCCAGCTCGGCGCCGCGGCCGCTCCCCCTGCCATCTGATTACCGCCGAGGTCTGCCAAGAGAGCTGCCTGCGTCTACATCAAGACGTGTGCTGGTGATTAATTATGCTTGTTTTTCATTTTACGCTCCCAAATGTCAGCCAACTGATCGAGTAACGGCTACCTAATAACATTTTGAGGGCTCTTTATTCACACCGAAAGTTGCGCTTTAAATTAGTGCGCTCGGTGAGATGCCGTCGGCTCCCCGAGCCTCCGTGACCTTTCATTGATCAAACGGGGGGGAAAAAAAAAAAAAACTGCAAGCGAGTTCAGATTTAATGCTAAAAGGCGCCTCATGCCGTTAGCCAGAGCTAAATGGAATCACCTCTGCTTTGTGTGGGTGGCAGAATCACGAAGAATGACTTCAGTGGGGAGTTACAGGCTCATTACTGTAAAATCAGGAGACGCCAGGTGACACACGCGCAGGAATATGCCGGTTCACGGAAAAAGTAGCGCCGGAGGAAGAGGGCGGTTTGGCTGGAAGCTAACTAAACATGCTGAGCTTAACGTAGCCTGTTAGCGTGCAGAAACACCGACTACAAACTGGCCTGAAGGTCAAAGGTCACTCCCTGAACTTCCACACAGGCCCACATTACGGGCAGTTAGCCGCATGTAGCCCTCCTCATAGATCACATGACTACCTCATCATGACATCATCTCTCTCTGTGTTGTGCTGCCCGTACAGCCCCCCCCACCACCACCTTCACGGACACACTCCTGACAGGATGTGCGGGGTTTGACGGACGCGGCGCCCGAACGTGCGACCTGCAATTTGTCAAAGCGGCTCCTGTAATTACCGCCGTGACTGACCAGCTCACGCCACCCCCCCCCCCCCCCCCCACCCCGTCATCCCTGCCCCCCCCCCCCCCCCCCCTGCGTGTCGCTCTGAGCTTTTGGCAGCGGTGCTCGTTCAAGTGAGGGGTTCATTATATCCCCTCTGATTGCTGAGCGCAACGTCTGAGTGGAATTCAATACGACAATCCCATTACCTAGAAATGTGTTAAACAAATTTGCACTTAAAGCATTTTCCTATGGAATCAAAGCAGAGACATTTTGTCTGGGGTCTGACAGAAACTGTGGCAAAGAAAAAAGAAAAAAAAACCGGATCATTCATCAAACGTGTTTTGGCCCGGCGAGCGTCCTTGAGCGCTGAACTCGCTCTCGCTCTGAGTCACCGTGGGTGAGACCATCAGCCAAATGCTGGAAAAACCCAAATGAAAGAGCGGCCTGTCTTGTTTTTGTAAAGTCGCGGTGGCTCGTTTCTCACACTCCCTCCAAGGTTTCCAGCGTTTCTGCAGGTGCGTGAGGCCTTACAGCGACATGTGGGCGGGGCGGAGGTACAGGCACCTTGCACAGGTGTGAGTCTTCGGTTTTTTACGTCCGCGGGCGTCTCGTAGCTTTTTGTCTCTCCGACGTTGAGGACGCTGTTCGCGCAGTCGCAGCGACGGCCGAGGGTTTCTTCTTCACGCCGGGCGCCGGAAATCCCGCAGCTCCTGAGCGTCGACCTTTACAGCTACATTAATGGGACTGTCGGAGGATTGTCAGCGACTCCGGACCCTTAGGTGCCCCAGGTTTGATTCTCCATGGAAACTATAATGGCTTTTTTCCAACTTTGCCATTTAAAAATGAACTTTATTCATCTCCTTTCCCGTGCCATGCCTTCAACGTTGCATCTCTACGTGCACATTAGCCCCTCATCCTGGTTTCTTATTCATATTCTCGCTTCGGGCCTGCGTTATTAGCCGGGTTTTGGACCTCAGCAGCTGCGAAACAACTGGCCGCCGTTACGTAACTGAAACTGACGCCAACCGGCGGCTCGCAGAGGAAAACATCTGGATTCGTAGCCACATCAGGACGGCCCCCCCTGCATCTTTCATCACATCAGAGAGCGCCGTTAGCGCAGGTTCACGATGGAGAGCCATGGATTGATTATTGATTTATTGAGTTTCTAATTAGCTGTGCACATCGCAGTCAATAATAACCCTGGAGTTTTCATCCAGGCCTGCACAGTAAATTAGCGTTTCCTGTTTTGAAACATTTGCACAGGTGAGGTGCAGATGTGACCTGGTTACATCAGCCAGGTGAGCACGTCGACCAACATCGAGCAACATAAATTGGGGTTCGGGTTCGGTTCTGGAGACAGGGAACAACAGAACCCGGTTCGGTGTCGCCTCCTCTTCTGTTCTGATGAACAGAAGAACAGCGTTTGTGGATAGTTTGTGTTTTCTTTCCCCCCCGGACCTGTTTGTGCACGTTGTTTGACGTTGTTGAGCGATAGTTGCACGAGTGGGTGTATTGTGTTGAGATGGAGGATGGTGGTGGTGGGGGGGTTCTCCATCTTTGTGAGAAGATCTTTCTCTCTCTCTGCTTCCTGATATCACACCGCACATCACTTCTCTCCTCTCTGGTTCTTCTGCACACAGGGATTTTTCTGATCCCAGACCGGTGCCTGTGGACCCGGGTTGGGGGGGTGGGGTGGGGGTGGAGGGTGGAGGGTGGAGGGGGGGGGGCAGGAGGAGGGCTGAGGAGCGCGTCACACACGGCTCTGCTCTGAGCGGAGCGCAGTTATTTGGTGCACTCAGCAGTGCGTGCCGTGCCGTGCCGTGCCGTGCCGCGCCGCGTTAGCGCCTTCTGCCTCTTCACGTCTTGTGTTCAGGGCTTTGGAAAGAGGAGGAGGAGGAGGAAGAAGAAGAAGAGGAAACTATGAAACCCTGCCAGGTATTTATCCGCAGGTGCGACCAGGTTCATTCATCTATCTAAGTATGACATCGGGGCGGGCGGGGTTGCTCTCGTTCTCCAAAGACGGAATACCGGGACAGCCTGTCGGAGTTAACGGAGCGCTTCTCCGGGGATGGATGCTCCAGCAACAAGCGACCGCGGCTGCACGCGGCAGCGGCGGCTCTGCGCACTCCTCCCGGGGATAAGGCGTCGGTGATTCGGCCGCTGTGGATGTGGGATCGGGTACGTCGGCTCCGTCTACCTGCGGGATTACGGCGCCGTAGCGAAACCCCCGACGCCCGCCGTCGTTTTTCGTCCGCACGCCCGGTCCCCTCCGCCGGATCGAGCGCGGGGAGGAACTCGCTCGCCGGATTTGTGAAACTATCTTGAAAAGTGTCACCGGTTCTACATTTTTAATTATTATTAATTTTTTTTTTTTTTATTTTATTTATCATTATTATTATTATTATTTATTAATTTATTCTCTCTCTCCCGGTTCGGAGTCTGTGGCGGAGCCGCTTCGATCCAACTGAGAGAGAGAGAGAGAGAGAGAGAAGTGGGGGGGAAAAACAAAAAACAAAAACCGGAACAAATCATGGGGGGGCACTGGAACAATCCCCCCCAACTAAAGCCGTGTTTCGCCGCGTTCCGCGCGCTGTGGCTGGTCCAAGCCCTCCTGGACCTGAGCGGCTCCCAGGAGATTTACGCGCCGCACTCGATCCGGGTGGAGGGCGACGTGACGCTGGGGGGGCTCTTCCCGGTCCACGCCAGGGGGGTCCCGGGGATGCCGTGCGGCGACATCAAGAAGGAGAACGGCATCCACCGGCTGGAGGCGATGATGTACGCCCTGGACCAGATCAACGGCGACGACGAGCTGCTGCCCAACGTCACCCTGGGCGCCCGCGTCCTGGACACCTGCTCGCGGGACACGTACGCCCTGGAGCAGTCGCTGACGTTCGTCCAGGCGCTCATCCAGAAGGACACGTCGGACGTGAGGTGCACCAACGGGGAGCCGCCCGTGTTCGTCAAGCCCGAGAAAGTTGTCGGGGTGATCGGAGCGTCGGCCAGCTCCGTGTCCATCATGGTGGCCAACATCCTGCGCCTCTTCCAGGTACGAGTCTTCACACGCGCTTCTCCACCTTATTATGTAACCCCACCTTTCGCATGTGGGGGGGGGGTGGGGTGGGGGGTCTACATGTGTGCCCCCCCCACCCCGGATGGATCAGGCTCATGTGTGATGTAGCTGTGACTCTAATGAATCCTCCAGACTTCAGTAACAATGATTCCATCAGTGGATGGAGCTGTGAGGTGTGTGTGTGTGTGTGTGTGTGTGTGTGTGTGTGTGTGTTTTCCTGTTTTGTTACTCTTGTGAGAACCCACCTGAGCGTTTGTGCCGACGTGAAGTCGAGCGTCGCTTGTTTCTGGCGTTGCAGCAGACTTCGTGTCTCGCGTCTTTTGGGAAGCGAAAGAGCTTTGGGGTCACCGAAGGTTCTGCTGCGGTCTGGTCCGATGCTGCAGGAGGTGGGAGCAGGTTCTCCTTTGTGTGTGTGTGTGTGTGTGTGTGTGTGTGTGTGTGTGTGGGGGGGGTTCTCGTGATCTCCGGCGTCGGAGCGTTCACTCCCCAGCTCGTGTGTAGTTGTGCAGTTGATTTGAACGGTGTCAGCGGGTTTTTGAAACTCTAATATTTAGATTCTGTTGGTGCAACACTCATGGCCATTGGTTGATGGACTTACTGCACCTCCTTCTTTTATTTGACTGTTGCCACCTGAGCGTTGACCCTGTCGTACGGCGTGTGACAGCGATCCTTGTTGCTCGTGATCAGCGTTGGATTGAAGTGCAGACATGGAGAGAGAGTTCCTCTCGGGTCTCGGTCAGCGGGTCGTCCCGTGACGTCTCAGCGCGTCTCATCGCTAAAGGCTGTTTACGTTGATGACCCTCCTCGTCTCAGCTGGTCCCGTCAGGTTGAAGCTCTCCGACGATACGAAAGAGCAGCTGCAGGACTTTAAAAATTCCTCCTGCTCCCGCATGTGCGGCGTTCCCTTTCTCCTCGTGGCTCTTCTCATTCTCCGCCACCTCCGCCGGACCCTCGCTACTTTAAGCTAAGCTAAGCTGCTAAGCTGAGCTAGCAGCTCTGAACCCCCCCCTCATCCTCCATCCTGCTTGGTGGCGTGGCGTTCAGTCCGTTGGAGCCACGTATCGCAGCCTCTCGTCTTGCAAGCGTGACAAAGGCTGAAGTTCCTCGGTGAGGGACCTTCATCGAGGAAAGTTGATTTAAATCCTTCATTGTTCAACCGAACAAAACTCCAGACGCCTCCCTCGGTCTTTGGTCTGTTTTCAGACACTTTTTACGTTTATTCTTTAGAGGCTGTCGGGCCGGCCTCGCTACCACCAGCGAAAAAGCTGATTTTGAGAAGAATGAAGTGTCCAGGAAGCTTCAGAGTTTAACAGGCCGCGGATGTTTTTAATAAGAGCCAGTCAAAGGCTCTGTCACAACGCTTCTGTCCTCAGTTCAGTTTTTCAGAGCTCGCTCCGTCCACATTGTGCGGCAGGAACAGAAAAACCCCCATGACCTCAAGTCATGTGAAGATAATCAGAAATTAATTTTATTTTCAGGGAAGTATGCACGACTGCCGCTCGTGATCTTTGGTTTGCTGAAGGGTGAAGGGCTCTCCACAAGTGGGGGCAGAAAAAAAATAAATAAAGTGAAATCAATGTATTCTCCCAGCACCACTGGCCTGAGGAGTCCATTACATGGCGTTTATCTTTTCACCATTTTACTGATTGGTCGATTAATGTAAATGATGACACAGAAGATTTGTCTCTCGCACAATTTCACGCGGCGGATTTCTGTAGCTTGAGGCGCGGGAGTAAAAAAAAAAAGGGGGGAAGTGGGTCCATGAGTCCACATGGAGTCAGACCGGTGGTCCAGCCTCCGCTAACAGTATTAAATACATGTACCGCCACATTTATTCTGAAGTTTTATCAAGCAGGATGAATTTAAAAACTTTATTGAAATAGTTAACACTTAGTTTGTTTTGATAAAGGAACCTGAAAAACCACAGTAGCTTCTCCCGAAAATGAGTCACGGACGATTTCGATCAAAAATTAGTTGGAATCTTCAATCGGACCAAACGATTCTTTGAGAAAATAATCCGATAATGAAAATAACAGTGTTCCTGAAAGCAGCACGCCTCCCCCCATCTTATCACTTCCTGTTTTTCTCTTGTTTACCTCTCCCCCTCCTTCACTCTGTTTGCCCCCCCCCCAAAAAAAAACAAACAAAACAAAAAACAACTTCTCTCTCTCGACTCTCTCGCCGGCTGCGCTTCATTAGGCCGTAACACCGGGCGTCTCGGCACAGGTGTGTGCCGAGGAGTAGGTGCGGGGGTCATTAACCCCCCCCTCAACACACATAATGGAGCACCCCCCCACACACACACACACACACACACACACACACACACACACACACACACACCCTCATGTCGGCCATAAATTTTCAGCGAGTGCGAGAGCAAAATGAAAACAGAAGCTTCTCCTCGTACCGACGGAGAGCAGATCGGCTGCGTGGGGTCACAGCAGCGTTTTATGAGCGGGGGAGTTGTTGTTGTTGTTGTTGTTGTTGTTGTTGTTGTTGTGTGTGTGTGTGGGGGGGGACTCTGCGTTTGTCCCCGCTCACAAACATGGACCGGGATTCAGTAAGTTCAGGACAATTACGTATTCCGTCAGGCGACGCCGGTGGTACAAATGGTATTTCCTTTACTGCAGGGACACATCTGGATCAGAGGATGTACAGGTAGAGGCCCAGATGTGTCGGGGGGGGGTAACAGCTGTGCGTCAGCGGGGAGATTTACTGACCGCAAGGGACACAAAACTATTTAAACTTTATGTACCGAGTATTTCCACAAAACTGCAGCTGTTAAAAAGCTGGAACAGGAAGTGACACGAGACGGTCGGCCCGAAGCGTTTGATCGGTGATCGATTAGTTAGCAGAGCAGTTTCTCCATGTGATACGAACATTCTGGACTCTGCCGTGGTCTGACGTCACCGCCGAACTCTGGGGGGAAAACGTGACTTTTTTTTTTGTTGTTGTCGTCTTCTGATGAAAGCGATTGATTAACTGCGAGCGTTATCGACAGATGGATCAATAATGAAAATAACCGATAGGGAGAAACAGGTGAGATATGAGATTGTAACTCACACTAATCTCTCTCTCTCTCTCTCTCACTCTTTGCCGTGGTCTCTCTCCCCTGCAGATTTTTCCACCGGCTTCTCTCGGATGTTAAATTTCTCGGCGGTCGGTCACTCTGAGACCATAAATCTAACGCAGTGCGAGTGTAATTTTCCATCCCCGCGTTTTGCGCCTCCGAACAACAACAACACATTAAAATACATATTGCATGAGATCCAAACAATACGTTGTTGTTTTTTTTCAGCGGTGCCACTTTTCCTCCGTTTACCTGCATGGGGAGAAAACCGCAGCGTGAACAAGGACAAACAGAATTTGACCTCATGCTGCGTTGAGCTGAAATTGATATTGGTTGATAACAATTTCATGTGCATCTAAAAAAAAACTGGAGGTATCTGCATTCAGTTATCTAAGACTTTGAGGTGAAGGAGCCCCGTCCAAGTACTGAGTGTATAAACCAACATACTTTCAGGAAGCTGTGTGCTGTAAATACTTTTTTTATTGATCTTGGGAAATATTCTAATAATTAGAAGTACTGGATTTCTGATTTCCATGAGCTATAAGACATAATCATCCAAATTAAAAACAATAACGGCGTCAAATATTTCACTTTACATGTTTTGCACGTAGTTTATATGAAGCGTTAGCTTTTTAAAACATTTTTTTGTGTGTGTGAGTTCTCGTCTGGCCCCTAAGAGAAGAGAGTTCTTTATTTTTTATCTGACCACGCTTCAGTTCAGGAGGAAACCCAACGAGACAGGGAGGACAGGAGGTTTTTTTTCCGGTGTCTCCGGGCAGAGGTTTTGCTCGAATGCAAACGTCAGAAGTGTTCTTTAAGCTGCGCGACGGGAAGTTTCTCCATTCAAAACCACAGCAAATCCTGTTAGCCGGCCGTGGCTGCTGCTGCAGGATGCATGTTTAAAAAAAAAAAAAAAAAAAAAAATCCATCCAATCTCAGGTGGCTGGAACTTTCCTGACAGGTGGTGTAATGGCTCATTTAAAATCTGCACGCAGGAAGTCGGCCCCTGCAGGGCGAATCCCCGGGGGCGGTTTCTGTCTGCCCGCCCGGCGCTCCAGGTCCAACTGACGACCCGACCAGACGCCGTCAGAATGTGTGTGTGTGTGACAGAAAGGATCATATGAGTTTGTGTCACGGTGCGTGAGACGGCCTGTCAGGTGCTGCACAGGTGAGTCGCTGCGATGGGAACGCAGACGAGGATGTGAGATATTAAAGACGCCGCCACCGTCCCTGCATCCAAACAAAAACAAGGCCGCTGTTGTTCATGCAAACAAACCGACACGTATCTCGTCTCCTGGAAGTTCTCTTTACATTTTACTCAATCGTTTTCATAATCACACATGAAGGGGGTCCAGGTCCCTGCGCCTCCTGTGCAGTGCATGCTGGGATACCGCACGCTGCGGCTCCTGTGAGCCTGAGCGGGGATAAGCGGCGCGGAGCGGTTGAACTGGATTTGTCTGAATCTCCTTGTCCTTCCAGACATTCCTCGCTAATTCTATTTCACGCGGTGTCCGACCACGGCGCCGGCTGCGAGGACCGGCTCTGCCGCTTCCTGGGACTCCGCTCCGTAGTTTCCCATAACCCCCCCCCCCCCCCCGACCTATATTCATCGAGCTGCCGCGACGAGAGTGCTGATTCACTCAAACTGCGGCCGCGCTGCTTGTTGATGCCGCCACCTTGCATCGCTGCACTCCAAACACTTTCAGGTGGGAGCGGAGCCTCGCTGCTGCAGGAGAGGCTGAAGAAAAAAAAAAAAAAAAGCCAGTCTCAGACGGGAAATAAATCAATAATGTCTGTGAGGTCATGATGCATGTCAGAATAAATTGAGGAGGAAAAAAAACAAAACAAAACAGCTTCCCGTGTAAGTTGCAGCACGTGCACAGGCAGCTCGTGCCTCCAGATTTTTCACCTGGGCTCACCTCGTCGTCTGTTGCTGGGTGAAGTTGTCCCTCTACCTTACTAAGTGTCATTAATGAATATGAATGAGTTACCGTCCCAAAAAAAGAAAGGGTGTAAAAAACTCTCTGTGAGGCGGCATTTATTTTTTTTAAGTAGCTTTGAATAATATCATTCCACACATCACAGTGTTTGCTGTTAATGAATTCGCTGCAGGACTGTGGGGAAAAAAAAAATCATACATCATCCAATATCACAGCGCGACTCCTCCTTTATTACAACAGGCAATGGGGCTGTTTTTTTTTTATTGGAGGAAGGAATAATGAGAGGAACAGAGATCTGTAGGTCCCACAACGTCTTCACAAGCGTCAAATTATATACTGGAGGAAAAAAAAAAGAGTTAAGAGCGAACAAAAGAAGCGTCCACAGACACGGTCACGAGAGCAGCTGGTGGATTTAGCAGCTAAAGAGCCAGATGTTTCCCTCAGGAGCTGGTGGAGACCAAACACGGAGCTGAAAGACGCTTTAACTTGGATGTTGAGGCCGACGCCGATATAGAGACGTAGGGTTTGTTTTCTCTTTTTCAACTTGTCAGTGCTCTCTGGCGGACAGATTATGTAATCCAGACACACGTCATAATGTATCTCTGCTCCGGATGTGAGTGATTATGTTGATGCGGAAGCGAGCAGCTGTTTGATTTGATCGCAAATAAAACAAATCAGTTAAAATGACTGGAAATGAATTGATCGTTTCCGTTGTTTTCTGCCGCGTTAATTTGTGACATCGTGAAGAATTATCAGTGGGAAGTGTTTATCAATCTGCTGTAATGATAGATAATTGAATCGGTCCTTCCTGGTTTTCCATCCTGCCGTCACGCTTTGGTCGTCAGCTTCTCTCTCAGGTTTCCTCCCTCCTCTCTCCCCATTCACCACCCTCAATCCCCTCGCCGCCACCTCGCACAGCTGCAGCCCTCCCCCGTTATATTAATCTGGCTCCCAGGAGAGGCCGCCTCCACTCCGAGCTGCTTCCCTCCTTGTTTCGGCGGCGTCTCGGCGTCGCCTCTCGGCCCGTCGCCGCTTCTCCTCGCCCGCCTTCGCTAAGTAGAAAAGAATTGCTGTGCTGGACTCGCTCGGCCCTCCGAGGCGCATCCATTAGCGGCGGGAAAGCTCCTCTGGGTGCGGATGTGGCGCAAATGCAACGAAGATGGGTTGAGGGTTCTGTTCTTTGGAGAGTTTTACGTTGCACTTCTGTATTTTCATGTCATCTCTGTAGCGTAATATAGCAGCAAAGCATTCAGCGTGCACCCGAAGGCCATCAGGGAAAAGTTTTCTTGCACATTCCAGAAGCTCAGAAGTTCAGAGCTCAGCTCAGTTCACACGTAAGCGGTGGCCTTCACCGGCGTTGGCGCACAAACAGTATTTTTCCACTTAACTTATTGTTGAGAGCGAGCGCACAAATGCAAAATGTCCATTACGCCGGACGCTGCTTGCACTGTTTCCTGCCTTAGTTGGAGCACCGGTGCCGGTGTTTGGGCTCGGATTTGTTTAGTTCGGCGGCTCCAAGTGGATTTTCATCCTCGGGCTTAAATCGAGCAAATTAATATGTCTCCACAGGACGGACTTTTCCAAACATGGACTGAGGCTCAATATTTGTTCCTGTCTTTTCTTGTTCAGACACACATTAGTTGACCGGCCGGGGATTTGGAGGATGAACTCCTCGGATAAAGACGTGACAGAAGATGTATCGCTCCATTAATGAAATGTTTGGCCGGCAGAAATAGTCCAGAAAGAAAACCCTCAACTTAATACCGTTAAAAATCCCCTTTGTCGAGGCAGTGATGTGAGCGGACGACAGCAAACGTACAGTATTTAGTTAACGAGAAGCCGCTGCGGTTCGTCCTCACGTCCCGTTTAACTCGACAGGTAACGTTGCACACCTGTTCTGTTTGTTCTGCTCCACGTCACGTTCTGCTCTGTTTTATGGTTTATTTCCAGGCCAGACATCAGCAGATGATCATTTAGCATCATCTGGGCATCTTAAATATTATTTAAAGACCTGCACAGCTGCTGCAGCGGGAGCTCAGGCGTCAGAGACACTAACAAGTGTGGAGAAAAGCGACTCCATCCAGCGTTGAATCGGACAGGAAGTGATGTGAGCTGCTGTTGAACTTTAAATGCACGAACCCGACCGTTTGGACGAGCTGCTCCGTTATGGTTTTATCTCTTCATGTCGATGTGAATGTTCGTCCCAGACGCTCTGGGCCTCTGATCTTTGCTCGCTTTCACGTGAGGGGAGGGAATGAGGCGCTACGTCTCAGCTGCTGTTGTATTTATATGAACAGATATCTTTGCACCCGCTTCCAGGTGGAGGCCAGCACCCGCGGGTGCAGCAGCACCGTGTGGAGTGTTTGGAGGGAGACTCCGGCAGCGCGGGGAGTCGGGCAGGTCCATCTGTAACGGGCTGTCAGCGTTAATGTGATTTATCTGAGACCTCGGCTCTGCGTTCAGATAAAAACCTGTGAGGAGCTCACGACAAGCTGACACCCACCCCCACACGCAGTGTATTCAAAATACATTACGTAAAATATGAGGCCTTCTCATATCCTCTTATATTTGTATATTGCAGTAATACTATTCATTCTGCCCCCATGCAAACCATATCTTGACTCCACAAATGCAGCCCAGGCGGGGAGCAACAAACCAAACGCACCCTGTGAGACTTCACATGACTCGCTCAAGGACTCACCTGCAAGGTGGTTCAGCGCTACCTAGCGTTAGCTCGCCACGCGCAGTACCTGGAGACCGCTGCAGGAAATATAAGGTTAACATGTTCCACGTATGTCATTAATTTCAGATTATAAAACCCGTCAAACTGGATCTGAGTTTTACACACAGTAAGAACATGCGAGAGGCAAAGCGTGGCGTTGACGCCTCTCGCTCGATAAACCTGTTTCACCGCTTCAGCGTTACCGCGTTTCAAATCGCAGCAAAGCAAAGGGACGGCTCGCTGCTGAGAAAGTGCCGCACCAGAGCGCTGAAGTAGCATTTAACGTAGTGATTAGCTCCGACCACGCCACCTGACCGACGCCAGGCGTACAATACAAATAATCCCGCGTTAATCACGAAGATGATGTGTGGAAACCAGAGCGGCGTCGCGGCTCCCGCCAATTTACAGGCGTGAAAAAGCGGCGGCGGTATTTATGGCGCATTATGTTTTCAAATGGCTCTGACTCTCGGATATGAAACAGCGGCGGGGAGGTCACGAGTCCTCCGCTCCTGCGTTCCCAGTCTCGGCTGGATGATGCCTGTTGCCATGGATACCGCTCCATGCTACAACCGCTGGCTGGATCTGGTGTTAATTACAGCTCCTAGTGTGTGTTCGTCAAGTCTCCCTGACATTCCTGCGCACTGATCCTGTAGTGACAAAAATGGATTGTGTAATTAAGTGCTGTGAGCGTCTTGCGGGTGAAGTATTGGCAGTAACAAATACGCCGTCGTGCACCTGAACGCCACACGTCAGGGTCAAGTATCACCCCACGGCGCTGCGGCCTCTTTATTTTGACAGCGTCGCCTCCTCGTCCAAGTCGCCGTCACGGATTCTGGGGAACGAAGCGTTTTGTTTGCCGGAGAGAGGAGGCCGGATCGATTCTGCTGCCGAAGACCCGGACGGTCCGGAGAGACGCTGGCGCCGCCGGACTCGTCGCCGCATCGTTCTGACTGTCAAAACGCAGCGACCGTCGGGTCCACGACGAGCCGTGGGGTTTGACCGGATATCTGCGCGACGTCGGCGAAAACAATCTGCTTCTCCCCGCCGCGCGGACGTGGCGGCGATCTCCCGGCACGTATGAGCAGCAACACGCTCCCTGCTTCTATTTTAGCCTCCTCCCACTCTCAATCTGCCTGGCGCCTTCATCCTCAGCTGTCACGCCTGTCACCACATCCGAGCGCCGCAGCCTGCGTGCAGATGTCACATGTTCGCACCCCCCCAACTAAAAAACCCAAAATTGAATAATTTAAAACAAACAGCGAGAACAGTTGCCAACAGGTGGTGAGACGCTCGCACGCGGCTGATATGATGAGGTGAAACGACCGGCAGCTGAGCCCAGACAAAAGCGAAGCGTGTAATTACCGAGGCCGCGTGTTGGTATAGCCGCGCCCGGCGTGATTGCGTTTGAGGAGACAATGAACGGGCCTCGGTGTGGAATTAACCTGTGTCAACACGCCGGTTATTATAGTCTTTAAACGCAGGTTTATTTTGTAAGTGCTCTCGCAGCAACATGATATATCAATGTGGCGGCGCCGGCGCCGGCCCTCCTGTTGGTAACCGCGAGAAAACCGACTGTGAGGATTAACAAAGCATTTTTATTCCACCTCCAGCATGTTCAAAAGTGAGTTAATTTCATTGTTATGTATTTTATGTATTCCTGCAATCTGTTTGAGTTGAGTTGGAGTGGAAGTCGGCATGTTTGCATTGAACTTATGAAATGTGAAACTATATTTTCAAGTTAATTTTGAAAAACTTCTGCTTCTGCTTTCGTAGCAAAAACCGCGTGACGACAACAACAAGCGCGCACGATAAAGCGGCTCATGACGACGGGCGTCAGGCCGCAGGCTGACGGCGACCTCTGACCTCTGCACTGCAAAACCTCAATGAGTCAGTAAATCCATAAGTGTCACATGCGAATAAAGAAACGAGGGGCTGCAAAACAGTCTAATGACATCACTGCATAATGAGAGAACAAGCCCCACCCCCCCAAAAAAACAAAAAGGATGTACCGACTCATAAAACTAATGAAATCGTTAATTAGACGTAGCTGTTGCTCCGTCCTCGCCGGTTATCCGACACGTCTGCTCCGACAGCAGCTCCCGCGCTGCCCTTTCCCGCTTCGTTCTCCGCCTCACACGCAGATTCCGCCGCGGCGGCGGCCGAATCACTGCCGCGCTGCCGGAGACGAGCCGTTTGCAAAATTCAGAAACATTATTCACCCTTCGGCTGTCAGGAGGCGCGGGGGGAGCGCGCGGCCCTCGGCATCGGGTCCGCGGTTCTTGGCCGGAGAGGGTTTCTGCAGCGCTAATGAAGGCCGGGGCGCAGGACGCCGGCTCCGACAGGCATCGAGACCCCCCAACCCCCAACCCCCCCGCATCGATCGGCCGTCGCAGAAGAGAAGGCGATTGTGTTGTTGTGTAGCTGGGTTGGCGAGTCAGAAGTAGAGCGAGTGTGTACCTCTGGCCAAGGAGCTTCAGTGAATCAGTCAAGCAGCCTGAGCGGCGCTGACAGGCCGAGCGTCGGCTGCTCAGGAGCACGCTGCGTTAGCCACGCTAGCGGCGCGGCTACGACGGGGTGTGTGTGTGTGTGTGTGTGTGTGTGTGTGTGTGTGTGTGACCACCCGTCGGTTGTTTGGTCCTGACCGAAACATCTCAACGGGTTCTGGAAACGTTATCTTGACTTCACGTTCACGAAGTCGCAGTCGATTAAACTTCACAAATCAAAAGCTAAATTTCTCATTTTGGATTCATTACTCAGTTTTATTTCCTCAGAGCTTCCGGAGCCATTTCCCCATCACGCTTTCATTTTCTTTATTTTCGAGTTGTGATCAGCTCTTTCTTCCTCTTAAAAACATGAACGCTTTCCGAATATTAACTGGAAATCAAAACATTTCATTCGCAGGTTTTTTTGGTGGTTGTGGGCAGATATATACTGCAATACTTATAACAGTAATATTAAGCTGCTACAGCTGTTAGCACGTTAGCATGCTAACTTCAGTGGAAGCTAAACAAGAGTTGGCGTCGGCGGCGGAGACGGCGCCTGGAGAGCGAAGGAAGGAAGGACGCCGGTCATCTTCTTCTTCTTCTTCTTCTTCCTCTTCATCTTAATCTCCCACACAAACTCCGACATCTCGTCTCGTCTCGCTCCTCTTCTTCTTCTCTTTTCAAACATCGACTCCCCGCGCTGCCTGGTCTCTTCTTCTTCCGCTCATTAGCGTCATAAACGGGGGCACCGGGACCCGCTTGTCAGCCTGTCGTCGCCTTCGTCTTCCTCTTCGCCGCCGTCGCCAGGACCCCCCACACACACACACACACACCCCCGCAGAGGGAAGCTGCCACAAACCGTTACCGCTCTCTGATTCGCCGGGCTCAATTCTCCAAGTATTAGCTGATGACGCGTAATGACAGTGATGAACGAGCCACCCCCTCCCCCGCCGCCGCACATCTTAAACGTTGCGGCGTCCCCGCAGACCGCGCGCGGCGTTCGTCAAGCTGAGGTGGAAACCGTTCATTTGTGTCGGCGTTAATGCAGAAATAGCAGGGACGCGGCCGCCGCGGTGAGCGCCGCGCGTCACAGCGGGCCGACGCCACACGTCAGGGAAGATTATCGCTTACGTCTCTTTTTTTTTCCCCCCTTCTTCCTCCGTCTGTCAAAAGAAGTCGTCTTCATTATCGAGGTTTCAGCTTTAAAAGTCCCGCTGGTTCCGCCTCATCGACACCAGGCCGCAAGAACGGCGCCCGTCCCGTCCCCCTGACGCCGGAGTGGATCCTCCCGTTGGTCCGTTTTTATTCCCCCCGGTGCAGCAGTTTACATTCTCCGGGTAATAAACATTTTAATCGTCCATCATCGGTACCGGAGGTCCCCCCCCCTCCCGCCCGACAAACCTCCAGCTGTCCCAGATTATCGGAACAACACGGAACAATCTCCCGAGTCGCTCCAAATTACCGGCTGCGTGGAAACGTGGCTCGCCAGCAGAGACGCGCAGGTGCAGGCGTTTGGCCACCAGACTTGGTCCAAATTGAATTAACCTGGAGGAAAATGCTTTGATTATAAACTCATTAAATCAGAATTTAATGAAGTAAGTGTAATCAATTTGTCTGACATTGATTTTCTTTCCGTCCGAGCGCGGCCTCGCCGGCGAGGGGCCCACCTGAGCCGCCGACCCCCTCGACGCGGCGCGAGCGGATCGGCGCCGAGCGCTAACGTCCTGCTTAACGAATGGGCGGGAACGCCGTGTTCATAATTGGACGCGGACGAGTCGGACCGCCCGCTACGTTTGCCCCGCGGCTTTTAAACGCAGATTCAAGGTTCATTCACCGTCGTTAAACGCTCACGTATGTTGAGAGCGTTTCTTTTTTTAAACACACAAACGCATCGCGACGCACGCCGTCCGTCTCGGCCTTTTTAACTCGCCTGCATGTTGTTATTGTTTTTGTTTTTTTAATAATGCGTCGTACATCTCCAGCCCTCCACCTCTTCTCTGCCGGCCTGAATAATTAAAGGCGGAACATCGTCCACCGCCTCCTTCATCCATTAGTTATGGCTGTATAAACACCGTTAAACATTATTCATACGCGCCCTCTTCTGATACGCCGGCCGCCCTGAACAGTCGGACGTGAGGATTAAAAAAACGTTTTCTGGTGCAGCCCTCGGCGAGTCGCCGTTAAAAATGTAAAGATGCAGCGGATCCTGTTTAATTAATGACACGTTCAAAACTTTAGAGAAAAAATCAGAGTTTTATTATCGTGGAAGAAAACCAGCAAAGTTTCACGTGTGAGAAGCTGCAGCCCATTAATCGATTATCAGAATCTTTACCAATCAGTGAAATTACTTTTTGTGTGATAATCCTGGTTCGTGTGTGTGTGTGTGTGTGTGTGTGTGCGTGCGCGTCTCGCTCGCAGTGGATTAGGTTTAAAACTGTGTAAAGATGAGGCTTTCCCCTGACACCGTCGGGAGCTGGGTGGGGGCGAACCGAAGCCACGAGGGATTATCTGACATTTACCCTAATTTCACACAAGAAGAGACAGTTGTTTCATGTCATAAAGGCATTTTCACACCACCCCCGGAACTTCAGAGGCTTCCCCGCGCCGGCTGGCATTTTGGATTTTTAGCGATAACCGCGTCTCACGGAGAGAGGAAATTACAGGATGGTTTCATTCTGCAAAGACCCGGGGGGGGTTACAAACACGATCGGCATCAAACACGACAATCAGGTCTGTTATCAGGGTGGTGTATTGTCATCCAACCATTGTCACGTCAACCACGGCGAGACAGTCGCACACTTTGTAAAGTGGGTTTTGTCACACCTGTGATCACCCTCCGCCTCGCTCTTCTGGTTGAGGGATTATCGCTCTGAGCTTCTGGTTCCCGCGATGACTCCGCGGGCCGTCGAAGGTTCTGCAGCCGCGACGAGTCGCTCTTCATCTCTGCGCCCTGTCCGGACGTATTGGCCGTTCGCCGCGACGATCTCGTGTTTTTCATTAAGGTGTGTGTGTGTGTGTGTGTGTGTGTGTGTGTGTGTGTGTGTGTGTGTGTGTGTGTGTGTGTGTGTGTGTGTGTGTGTGTGTGTGTGTGTGGGGTGTTTCCTCAGCAGAAGCTGTCGCTGTCCTGTGTCTGCGTCACTACCTGCTGCAGTGAGTCAGCGCTCCACGTTTCAGGGTGAATGTGAATCATCCCGGTCGCTGCTCGTTCCTGTTGTGTCTGGATGGGCGGGTGGGGGCGGGTGGGGGCGGGTGGGGGTGGGAGACAATGAGTTCATCCCGCCGTGCACGGCCCGGTCCGCAGGCGCTTCCATGCATGTTGAACCAAACCCGAAGCGCCGTCTGCGCGCCTGAGCTAGCCCGTAGCTCGCCAGTTAGCCGAGCTGAACTTCGTCCGGAATTAAAGGTGCGTTCACAATTTGTATCCCAGAGACAAACGTGTAGCGTCCTGTCCTACTCCTGCGTCTCTGTTTGAGAGACGTGGATTTGTCGATGTGCGCCACCAGTCCATGACTTAACGATTAAACGCCGCCAGCAGCACCGGTCAGTTCTAATTTAATTTAATTTAAAGTATTTCACTGACGGTTTAACTGTTGCACGGAAGACGCCGCGCGGCCCGTTGATACTGAGCTATAATCTACTACAAGAAGAGAGAAGGAAGAAGAAGTAAAGTAGCAGTACCTCAGAATTGTACTTCCGTGTACCAAATGTACTCGGGCACTTTCCACCGCTGTGTTCGGTTGAGTCAGTCGGTCAGAAAATCAGACCCTGAGCCGTTGTCTTTGTGGGTCCTTTCCTCCGCTGACTCACAGTGAATCTCGTCAGTTGACTGGTCTGCCACTGCACATTAGCCCGGACGCCCCCCCCCCCCCCCCCCCGCACCACCACCCCCCCACCTCCACCCTCCTTCCCCCACCCCACCCCAGGGGAAGAGCTGCACACGGGTGAACAGCGCCCACACACATCTTTACATCTGGGCCTGCGAACGCACACACTCTGTGCGCGGGTGGGGAATACAGACTCGTGTCGACACACGCGCACTACACACACACACACACACACACACACACACACACACACACACACACACACATCCTCAGCGCTCACAGATGCATTTATTTTGAACGCTCCTTATCTTGGCTGTTGAACTGGCAGCGTTATCATTTACACTGAAAAATTGTCAGTAATCACTGTGAGCAGGTGAATGTGTGTGTGTGTGTGTGTCTGCGTGTGTGTGTGTGTGTGTGTGTGTGTGTGTGTGTGTGTGTGTGTGTGTGTGTGTCTGCGTGTATGTGTGTCTGCGTGCATGACTCATCCTGTCATGATGGTGATGATGAAAAAATGAGCATCACGTGATTCAGACGGACATCTTTTTGTCGGGTCCCCGGAGTTGTCTCGCCGTTTGCGTTAACGCTTTTGTGTTAATGTTCCTGAGTTTCTTGCCGTGGTTAAAGCTGAGACGATTAATTGATGTATTGATCAGCCAATCAACAGGTGATTCTTTTGACAGCTGGCTAATTGTTAAAATAATTTTAAAAGCAGGTTTTCTTGGTTTTTCTCTAATAATTAAATTAATTAATTCTTTTTTGGAACAATCAGCCGGTTTTATCAATAACAAAGAGTTAGCTTTATTGATTAATGCGAGTCCATGTAAAAATAGATCCCCTGATAACAGCTGCAGACGTGAAGGCGGCTCAGTTGGACTCTGTAGTGGATCTAGATCTGGTCCTGCTGTGGATTCGGAGTTGGGGGGCGGATGTTTGAAAGCTTTCATTTCTGGTCGTGCTGGCGGACAGCTTGATTTATCTGGAGGCGTGGCTGCAGCTTGAGACGAGCGCTCCGGACCGGCGCTGTCAGAACGGAACCGGGAGATGGATCGTTAGTCATCGTGTGTCAGGATGATACCTGGGGGGGGTAGATGTTTGCGTCTGTAGGAAAAAAAAATATTGCAAATATGGTTGAAATTGATCCTGAAGCTTCGTACCTGTCTGCACGTCAGCTGCCCGCCTGCGCGTACGTGACTTCACTGCGTCACCATTCATCCGTACCTAATTAACAGACTCGTAGACGTGCGGCAGCGAAACGTGGCGGCGTTTCTCTTCACGGCATAATTTGGGCAAATCCAGGAACGCGGCGGCGGTTCTGCACGTTCTCAGAGAAACTAATTAAAACCGCTCTGGAAAACATGTAAGACATTAAAGTCCGGACAGGCGGGAAAGGCTCGTTTGACATGCAACACGTCGTGTTACCGTGCAGAAACAGCCCCCACCCTGTACATATATACATATATATATATATATATATATAGACTGCAGCCAATTATACGCTCTCGCAATTATGCACAACTCTGGTCCAAATGAAGCAGCATCTGATTAGAAGTCGGCGCTGTCTGCTCTGATGACTGGATGCAGCTGGGTCGGGGGGGGGGTTGCGGTCCGTCCCTCATCTGGATCTCACTGATTTTACTTCCTGGTGCATTCAGCATCTGTTGTGTTAAGCCCACGCCACACACACACACACACACACACACACACACACACACACACCCTGAGGGCTCTGGCCTGCATACAAATAAAATGCTGCTAATAACGACGGCAGGAGGCAAAGAGGGGAGAGGAGCGAGGCCGGGAGGAAGAGGAAGAAGAGGAGGGAGGAAGAGGATGCTCGGCGAAGTTGCGGTAACTCGCGATGGCGGGAAGAAAGGCGGTGCTACTCTCACTCCGCAGAGCTGACCTCCACCTGCCTGACCTCCGCCCTCGATTCGTCGGAGCAGGGAGAGCGTGATGTCATGCTGTGAGTCCGCCGGGCCGAGCTCACGTTCAGGCTAATGGCCGCTATCATCTGCCTCGTTTAGACGGTGCACCTGGAGCCTCATGGTGGAGGGGGGAGGGGCCAATCAGATGCCTCCATATTGATTATTGATCATATTACCTGTGAGAAAACAAAGAGTTCCATCTCCACCGCAGGCTAAAGGCTCTGGGAAGAATCCGCTGCTGCGAGCACTTCACGCTCCAGTCGAGAGAGCCAGGTGCATTGTGGGTGATGTAGGCAGCAGGTTTTAACTGAGAAGAAGAAGAAGAAGAAGGTGTGGAATGATGAAGAGGATGTCTGCATCGATTTTCGTCGGAGTTACAGGTCTCTCATGTCCTCGCTCAGGCCTCCTCTCTCCCTCCTCCCTCCTCCCTCCTCACTCCTAGCTCCTAGCTCCTCCCTCCTCCCTCCTCCTCCCCCCTCCCTCCTCGATCCAAAGCATCTTGGTCTTTGGAGTTTGCCACGTTTGTGCTGTGAAAGACGGCTTTTCATCCCGACGTCGGCGGCAGCTCTGCCCCGTTAGAGATAAAGTCTGTCAGGAGATGAAGAGAGAGGAAGAGGAGGGTAACTACCAGAGAGGATGGGGGGTGGTGGTGCTGGGTGCTGGTGGGGTGGAGGGTGGAGGGTGGAGGGGTGGGGGTGTCCTGAATGTATTTAAACCCCCTCAGCTGAGAGGCTAACGATATTACCCACTCATGGAATGCAGCCCCACTGATTTTATTACGCCATCAATTTTCTGTCAGCGCCTCCACACCCCACTTCCTGTCCCGCTCGTCCCCCCCCCTCCTCCTCCTCCTCCTCCTCCTCCTCCTCCTCCCCCTCCTCCTCCTCCTCCTCCTCCTCCTCTACGCAATATTATCTTATTCTCTCTCTTCTTTTATTTATTTATATACATATATTTTCCCTCAGTATTAAAGTGATTTATCTTCTGTGTTACATTTCTACAGTTGCAAATTAATTATAGATCACAGCTGATGTCACATGGCTCCGCTCCATGGAGACGGCAGACACGTGTGTTTATGTGTGTGTGTGTGTGTTTTCTATCATTGTCACTTAGCGCTCTGCAGTGGAATCATCCAGAAAATTAGGTACACCAAGAGCGAGTACATCATGTCAGAGCAGCAGCAGACGGAGGCAAATGTAGTGAGTTTGTTTTCAGTCTCCCAGATGTGAGACGTGAACATCGAGGACGTCAGGGCTCTCGCTGTGAGTCCAGGTCACAGACACGTGACGTTCATCGATCGACTTAAACAGAAAACGTTACGTTGACGATTGAAAAGAAGAAGAAAACCACAAACAGGTTCCAGCCGCCGGTTGATTTGCCGTCGCTGCCTCTTCAAAATAAAAGCCGCGCCATGTTTGTGCGGTTGAGCTGCTTTAATGTTAGCTTGAGTAGATACACTTGTGCGTAAAGCCCCCCCCCAACCCCCCAGGATCAATAAAAACTACAGAAGTGATTATAGATCTTGAGGCTCTTGATCGTCTTTGAAGATCTGGACCGTTTTCTTCTCCGACATGAAGCGGTGACACAGTCTCTCACGTGATCTCCCCTTTTTGTTGTTGTTGTTGTTGTTGTTGTTGTTGTTGTTTTGTGGAGGGACGGGCCGGGGGTGGGGGGTCGGCACGACGCATCAGGGCCCCCGCCGATTCACAGGAAAACACTTCTCTTCCTCTAATGTGGCAGGAAGCGGCGAGTTTACTCAGCCCGGCATAAAGAAGGTAATTACACCGACGTCTCGTTGCCTCTGAATTTATGCTGCTGTAATGGCTGAGACACACACGCGCACACACACACACACACACACACACACACACACACACACACACAGGGCGTCCGCAAATTTTATTGGCGTTTCCAGCCGTCGGTCCGAGCTCACCTGCGCCTGACGGATGCGCTCCTTGCGAGTCTGTGTGAGCTGCGCGTTAAAACGACTAAAATGTAAATGTGATTGCAGTCGCACACGCGGGGAGAACAAGCGGTTTGCATAAAACGCCCTCGTGTGTGGAGGCGAACAACACCCTCGGTGTCGCCAATTGCGTGAATAAACGTGCAGCGAGGCAACGCGGCGCGTCTGTCAGTCGAGGGAAGACGGCGAAGCGTCGCGGGTTTGATCCCGATCCCGATTTTCGTGGAGTTTCTATTCCTGATCCTCTGTTCCCTCTGCCAGTTGACTGCATCTGATCAGCCGATTGGCCGTTGAAACAGTTCTGACGGGGGCCCTTCACCTCCACGCCGCGTCGGGGCGCGTAATGGCGGGAAAAAAAAAACCCTGGCGGCGTGGACGAGTCTGGCAGCGGCTGAGCGCTGGCGCTCGGCATCCGGAGCTCAATTATTCGCGGCCGTGACTGAAACTGAAAGGATCCTGTCATCCTGTCAGCCCGAGTTCGACATCATCCGCCCACGTCTGCGCGGACCTCTTCACGAGCGCTCGCAAAAACCTGAAGGGATGCTAATCTGCGGGGGGGGGGGGTCCTGTCTCTGTTGTTTTTGTTAGACTTTGAACAAAAACAAACCTGCTGTCGGGGGATAAATATCACATTTGATGAAATAAATCGGCAAATCTCATCCGGGACTCGAGGGATTTCGCTTTGAGGAGCTTCGCCACCTGTTGGGGTTTCAGTCAGGTTTCTCCAGATTTCTCGGGGCTTTCCTTTTCTTGTGGTCGACGCCGGCTTCCTGCTTCTGCGGCAGAGTCTGATGAGTCTGTTTGGTCCAATAAAAAATGGCGGGGGGGGTGAGGAGGCAGACATCTTGACTGGTTATTAGTGCTGGGGTGTTTGTGACAGCAGCGCTCTGGATTCCACATCCTCTGACACATCATATTTCCTCACCTTTTAATTGGACTGTCACACCTCGGACCGCCCACCCTCGGGCGTGTGGGCCCCGTCGCCCAACCCCACCCACCCACCACCCACCCACCCCCCACCCCTGCTGGACGGGGGCCCGGCCTCTTCATCTCACGCAATTTTGCGGTTTGTCTCGGAAGGAGGAAGAAAAGAAAAAATATCTCGTGGGCGTCAGAGGCCGAGGTGGATGAAAGTGAAGGAGCGGGTCCAGATGTGACTGAACCAGCTGTGCAGCTGTGAAACCTCCTGACCCGTCTCCACCTTATTCAGATCTGTTAAACTCGGCCGAACCTGTCAGACGGCGCTCAGGGGAGACAACCCGGGTCAGGACGCAGCCGCTCACCTGCAGACCGAACACTGATGAAGCTTAAGAGATGAACCTGTGGCTCATTTTCACACATTTTCACACACACTCCTGCCTCCAACTTCGCTGAGGTCGTGTGTGTGCGTGTGTGTGTGTGTGTGTGTGTTCATGGCACAGAGCTAAGTGGAGAGCATGTGTGTGGACTTGAAAAGGTTCGACTGTGTCTCTTTCAGCCGACTGCGCCTCTTTATGGAAACCGAAGAGAAAAAAGGCGTCTGCAGCCTGCTCATTTATTTCCTCTCTCTCTCTCTCTCTCTCTCCCTCTCTCTCTCTCTCTCTCTCTCTCTCTCTCTCTCTCTCTCTCTCTCTCTCTCTCTCTCTCCCTCTCTCTCTCTCTCTCTCTCTCTCTCTCTCCCTCTCTCTCTCTCTCTCTCTCTGTTTACCAGCGGCTCACGGTGAAAAGCTTCTTGTTTTGATGATTAGGAAACTGCATGGCAGCAGAATTCATCCTGGAGGAGTGGAGGGAAGGAGGTAATGATATGGAGCTCAGTGCAGCGCCGTGCGGGTAATTTACCGACAGAATGAAGCTCGCCTCTTCCGCCCGGCGGCGCCGCCATTTGTCTCTTAACGGCGCGGACCGGACCTCGGCAGACACCCGCCGCGGACGTCACGTCCCGCGCTCCCGGCGCATCGGGAGTGTTCTGGACCGGTGGATACGGAGCGACTCGTATCTGGGACGGGAACTCGGAGTCTGGAGCTTCAAATTAAAAGCACGACTCTTTTTGTAAAATCTTTGCTCGTATACTTGATTTCCGTGATTGGAAAAGACTTAATGCGGATCGTTTTTGTCACTCGGTTCCTTCGACCTGCCGTCGTCCGATCTTCTCGGCCTGGACGTGGGGTGGAGAAAACATCTGCTCACACGCCTCCGCGCTGCTCCTCATCAACCTCTTGGTCTGCGAGCTCTCGTCCAGCCGAACGTGAGATGGCGAATTTGAAGCTCGATCGCTGCAGACGTGACGTGGACGCCTCCTCGTTGAGGTTCTGGTGAAACGTTCGACAGCACCATCTGGAAAGCAGCAGGAACTGAAAAAAACCCTCCACCACTGGAAGGAACTGCTGCGTAAATTAATCTCACGGTGACATTTGTGTTAGCGAACGTCCGACCGAGGGTCTGAAGGTGTGAGACGACATTCTCGCATAAAGGAAGTGTTTCTCCGGAGCTTATTTCATTTTCAGGGTTTTGAAATGTGAAAGTTAAACCTCGTCGGTCGAGTTTTAATCAGCAGACGACAGATTTTCACGTCGTTTGAATGAGGTTTAACTCCATCAGGCCGACACGACCCTGTTCATTCTGAGCTCTGGATCCGGATCAGCGCTGTAGGACCGGCTCGGTCTCGATCGCGTGACGGCCTCCCAGCATGCACCGGGGCCTGTGATGAGTCGGCTCTGCGTGTCGTCACACTCACACTGAGCTTTTCACGTAGGTTTGTGTGTGTGTGTGTTGCTGTTCTGCAGGGACCGGAACCACAGCCTGGGCCGTCCTGACAGAACCATGACAACACAAGTCTGTAGTCTGGTCCAATTGCTGCAGATGAAGCTCGCACCCTTCCTCGGTCGCCTGTTTCGTGTTTGGAAAAGCGCTCCATAAACAAAGTTTGAGCTCCTCGTTATCGCCGTCCCCCGGCGGGCCCCTCCGGTCGATCCCGGGGATCCTGGACCCGCGTATTCTTTACTGCGCGTCGTGGGCGAGGAAGACGCGGAGGGTTTTTAATCTTGAAAGAGCCAAGCACGCAGCCTGAAGCAGAGCGGGGAAAACAAAAAAAA
>JAFBJZ010000672.1:537500-612500 GCA_016785225.1 Psettodes erumei | reverse complement strand
TTAAAATTAGCCCCTGTAATATGTCAAAGATAAGCATAATCGGGTCATGGAGAAAGGAAATGGGCGTGAAAAATGGATATTGTGAAAACGCAAAAAAATTTAAAAATCGCAAAAATGGAAAACAGAAAAGCAAAAGACATGAGAAAAACAGAATCAAGCTAAGATGCTGAAATGACAACAGAACGCATTCACAGCCGGATACATCCGCTGTCGGGTCGATTCTCTCGCGTACAAACAAACAAACAAACAGCTGTCAAACTGTTTGGTTTTTTTTTCATTTCAACAGAACTAACGTTGGACAAACTGACGCGTTAAATCAGCCTCATGCAAATAACTTCAAGAAGGAATCTCACTCACGTTTTCCTCCCAGCGTTTAATTTCCCCCAGAAAATATGATCGTTTAGTTCATTTGCCATATTCTCTTTCAATTTTCCATTCCGGGTAATTATCATCTATTTAATCTGTGGGTATATTTGTCCCCTGTGTCGACGCTCAGCAGATGAGTCATGCTGGAATCACCCATCAGACGTCAGCGGCGGCCGCTTCGCTGCGTGACGACGGCAGGTGGTCCTAATATTTTTCGTGCAGGAACAAACCCTCGCGATCGGCTCCTCGTTAGCGCCGTCCAGCTCCTGTGTGTGTGTGTGTGTTTGTGTGTGTGTGTGTGTGTGTGTGTGTGTGTGCGTCGCTCTGCTGTGCCGGCGTGGTTTATGAGCACAGCGAGTCAGGTGCAGATGGCGGTCTCACCCCGCGGGTCACCCTCTGTTCCCGTCGGCCCGCCAGAGGGACTCGACGGCAGAGCTAATATAAAGCCGGCGCTGACAGCCACGTCCACACGGGAGCCTGCATTCAGTGTGTGTGTGTGTGTGTGTGTGTGTGTGTGTGGGGAGGAGGCAGGTATGCTGGCATTTCAACACAACAAAAAAAAAAAAACCTTGATATATCTACAGGGGGCTAGACCGAGGGTGGTTTGTTGAATAATGACGCCGTGTTTCCTCGGCCGGCGACTTCGCGCCCGAAACTGATCGCGCAGCTTAAAAAAACTCGCCGGGTCGACCTCCCTCCCGCGCTCCACGCCCACGTGCCGAGGAAAAACCTCCGTCCTCGTGAAAAACGCACATGACAAATCGCAGGGAGTTGTTAAGGTAGTTAGTCTCTTTTTTCGACGCGTGTCCGTCGGATGTTTGGTTTAATGAGCTCCGTTGCGAACGCGGGGCGGTCGGTTTATTATGAGCCGTAATTTGAGATAATGGCGGAAACGAAATAGTCGGGGTCAGACGAGCTGAATGTGTGACATCGAATGACGTCGCGTACGAGTCTGCGCCATCGATTTTGTTAATTCGTGTCCGTCCCTGCGTCTGTTTTTGTGCGACGCGCTCGGTGCAGGTGATTTCTTTATTGTAAAGCTGCATTTCTCTGCACAGAAGCTTAAAATGTGTTTTTTTTTTTTTTTTTAAAATGTGATATTATTATTATAAGTAATGAGGTGAAGCCTTTGCACGACAGTTTGTGCACATCCATACAAACAGATCAACACAGCAATTGGTAGGAAACACACATCTGCTTCACCTTCTCCGTCATGCTCCTATAAATAGATCATTTGAAGTGGCGTATAGGACCCCACACACACACACACACACACACACACACACAAACAGACACACACTCCATGCCTGAGTTTGCACCAGGGACATTCCTCATTTAACAGAGAGGTATTAGCATATTAGTCCAACTTTAGAGCCAAAAACTGGGAGGAAAAAAAAAACAACCTGATCCTGCCAAGCCTCGGTTTTCCACAGGAGTCGTGCCAGTGCAGGAAGAGAGAGAGAGAGATGAGTCAGAAAGAGAAAGAGAGAGAGGGGGGAAAAAAAAAGATCAGAGTTTTTACTTCTTTGCATCTTCGCCCCCGCACTGCTCCTCTCCTCCGTCAGCGCGCTGCTCTCCCCATTACAGTAATGAGCTTAGCGGAGAGACGCCTGGAATTCCCTCTGTTCGGCAGAGTAAGTCGCGGCGGCGGCGGCGGCGGGCGATTCGACTTCAGACCGCGGGCTCGTTCTCTCCGGCGCCCGACGGGCTCAGAGAGGAAGAGAAATGTCATTAGTCTCTGCGGTTGACTTGTTCATTTATCAGCCGGAGTTTGGATGTGTGGTAACGCAATAACTTGTCAGCGCGTTTCCTCCGCCACTGCAGGAAAGCGATTCATAATTAATGGCCGGAGTTCTGGATCGAGAACGACGCGGCGGAGTTGGGGAATGAGTTTGAGTCGGGAGCGAAACGTTCGCGTGGAGGTTATCGCCGCTCTGGAAACCCGGTTTTAAAATCACCTAATGTTTTATTCTGCCCGCTCCACGACTGGTCTGCAAATATAACTGATTGAACTCGCAGTCATTAGTCGGCGGCGCTAATGTGGCTGCCGCTAACTCTGTTTTAATGTTTTCCGTCAACAATTAATTTTTAAAATGTCAGAACAGCGCAGACGCGTGTTATCGCCTCCTCCTCGGCAGCGCTGCAGGTTTTCACAGCTTCAGTTTGAGCGACGCGTTTAAAAAAAAAAAAAAAATCGAAATAAAATCTGTTTGCGTCTGTGCGTTTCCAGGCCGCTGATATAAAGCGAGCCGGTTAGACATGAGGCCCAACTCCGAACGACGTCTTCATTAGCCAGGCGTCGGGACGAGTTTCTGTCCGTCCCCGTCTCCACCGCTCGGGCGCCGCCTCCCCCACAGGCGCTCGGTGGATGATTGGCCATTTAATATTTAATCTGTCTGACTGGAAGTTTGGCAGAGCTGCCGCTGTTGTCTCTATCTGCGGCGTGGGAACTCTGCCACGGCCTTCGCCGGGACGTGAAGACAAGGACAGTGACAAGACTTTTGCTCCTCATTTAGCCAGACGGGGGTAACAAGAAGATGACTTTCATTTTCCACCGGTGCTGAGGCGGCAGTCTCGCACGGTACAGAACGGACTCTTAATAAAGTTTTTTTAGACGTTGCTGCTCAGGTTTCAAAGAGCAGATCAAACCAGGACTTGCTGGTGTGTTTAACTGTGAAAATTTTCTCTGAAGAAACCTAAACAGAAATCAGGGCAACTGCAAATTTGCAAGGTGGAAAATGTTTTTTTGAGTTTTCATTTCTGAAAATTGCTTTTCCTGGCAGCAGTGACATTTATTTCTGGGACGTATGTAAAACATATACAGAGTGTTTGATTTGAGCCTGATTAAATCAAGCCTGTGCAACAGCGTGGAGGCCAGGTGAAATCAGCTGTTGCCGTGGTAACCGGAGGGGGGGCGGAGCATGAGGCAGGTAGTGACTGACATGGCCGACCTCCAGTTCAGACTACAGGTGAGGAGAAAAGAAGGACCAGTCCAAACAGGTATGACCTGGACCTGAACCTGGACCTGAACCTGGACCTGAACCTGGACCTGAACCTGAACCTGAACCTGAACCAGAACCAGAACCAGAAACTGGAACTGTTCAGCTCAACATGCTGTTAGCCAGTTGCTGTTGTTGTTGTTGTTAGCTAGCGATGTCTGAGGCTGTACGTTGTGTCAGAAGGTTGTGTAGACTGTGTGTGTGTGTGTGTTGTGTTTGTTTGTGGCTAATGTAGCTCTCTGGTTAGCCTGACATGTTGTAAGCTAGCAGACACAAAAGGTGTGTGACGGTTTCATGGTTCGAGCAGCAAAGAGATAGCAACATGCTAGTTAGCTCAACGTGCTGTTAGCCAGTTGGTGTTGTTGTTAGCTGGAGAGGCTGTTGCTCATTTTAGAGGGTTGTTTCCTGTGTGTGTGTGTGTGTGTGTGTGTGTGTGTGTGAGTGTGTGAGTGAGTGAGTGAGTGAGTGAGTGAGTGTGTGTGTGTGTGTGTGTGTGTGTGTGTGTGTGTGTGTGTGTGCAGTGATGTTTGGGAGTATCTGTACTTTACTTGAGTTTATTTATTCGTCACTTTTACTAAAACATGTGAGAAACACACAACAAGTGCTAAACTGATCAGTTGAATAGATGATTATCATCTTTTTAATCCACCTGTAGCAGCCGCTCACGTTTGAGCACTTAGCAGTTATTTCCTCTGTTTTCTGTGATGGTGAAATAAATATTTTAAAGTAAAGGCTGCGGCGGTCGGCCACAACATATTTGAAGATGTTGTTTTTCTCTTGAATCTCAGATTTGTTTTTAGCGGATTACAAATCTCTGTCAGTCATTTTCCAGCTCACAATCTTTCTGACTTATTCAGTAAAATGTGACTCATGCGCACACGTCATGCCGCCGCTGTTACAAACCCGCTCGTCCTTCCCGTCAGGCTCGCCTCTTTGTGCTTGAGTCCATGTTGACGGGGATTTACAGCATTCTCTTACAGTAGATTAATGCTAACGACGCGAACGCTTCAGCCTCCATTGTGGGGCCAATTATTTTTGTTGATCTGACCCGCAGGCGGCCATCTGCACCTCTCAGCCTCCCACACAATATGACGCCCCTATGAAACCTCTTTTTCTTTAATGAGACAGGTCGAGGATCCGTGCGTGGAATATTTTCTGACTCTGTCTGAGACCGGTGAAAACAGACGCCGCGGCATCACGGCGACACCATCTGTTCAGAGGCAGGTTTGGTTTTTTTTTGTTCAGGTCAGAGCCGGGGTCACCTGACACAGGGATCAGTGTGTTTATGAGGCAGGTGTCTAATCAGAGGCCGTGACATCTCAACAACTAGTCAAACTTATATATACAATACAAAGGCTCCATATGTTTCTGTTTAACTCTCCATGTCCGCGTTCCCTCAGGTTCCCTCAGCTTTGTATTCATAAAAAGAAACGAGACGATACGCAGACGACAGAAAAAGATGGACGCCATCCAGCCTGAACGCAGCGACAGGTCTTTCTTAACCCACATGAATGGGACAAAGAGGAGCAAACAAAGGAGGCACCGCTACATCTCCGGCCTCAGCGAGAAGGAGGAGGAGGAGGAGTGATTCACTCCCTGTCGTCCTCGTCTCCCGCCTTCTTCTCGCCGTCACCCACCCCGGGACACCCGGGACACGGCGGCGAGCACAGAATCGACCGCTCTGTTCGCTCGGGTTCGGTTTGCTCAGCGTGGAGGTTTCACACATGCAACTTTGCTGTTCAAACTTTTTTTTTTAAAGTCACAAACGAACGCCCACGTGACTCGACCCCTTGACGCAGAAGTGGTCTCAGTGTGTACGTGTTCCCCTCTCAAACTGTTGGTTAAAGCTTGTGAGTGCCTCGCTGTTTGTGAGGCTGCGGCGGTAATGATGTTTTCATTAAGGCCCTCATAAAGTTGATAAAGCTCCGAGGGAGCCACAGGAGAATACACGTTGTTTTTACTCGACGTCTATAAATCTGACTTTATCGAGGCGCGGCTGTAAACAGCGCTGATGGCTCCGTCTGACGGCTAAACGCGGCGCATATGGTGGGGACGACGCTCCCGCCATCAAATTAACTCACCTGCTGTCATGTGAGCGTGTAAATGCCACCGCGTGAACGTCACCGCGAGTGGAAGTAAGGAGTAATCAGATACTTTTCTTCTTCCGATACGGGGAAATAAAATTCCTGACCTCGGCCGTTAGTTTCTAATTTATTCTAAACTGAATTTGCTTTTATTTGTGCTTTATTTGTGCTCGCTCGCCGTGTTCAGCCGTAGTCGTGATGCGGCTGTGAAATGTGGTTCAGACGTTCATGGTCCCCTCAGGATGAACTTTGGTGCCTCCTCCTCATCACCGGGTCAGCATTTTCATTAGCCGGCTCCTTTGCTTTATGACCAAATTATGAGCAAATGAATGAATATTTTGTGGCTCCAGGAGCCTCCTCTCGTCATGACATATTAAATCATATTTCAACTTACTGTAATGAGGTAATGACTCTGAAAATTAAGGCTTTAATGAGGAAAGATTTCTTTGCGAGCACACTCGGGGTGCCTCGTGGGTGGCGTTAATATCAGCGCCGCTCCCTCATTGATCCAGGTGTTAGTCAGGCCCTGAGCTCTGCAGCCGCTCGCTGCCTCTGCCGCTTCTCCTTCCTGTTGCGTATCTGCAGTAAATCCTCATCCATCCATCCATTGCCGTCCTCTTATCCCGAACCGGAATGTGGGCACAGCCGACAGAGTGAGGAATTCCAGACCAGTCCTTCTCCCTGGCAACGTTTCCCAGCTCCTCCTGAGGCGTTCCCAGGCCAGATGAGATATGTAATCCCTCCAGTGAGTTCTGGGTCTGGACCACTTCCCAGCTGGTGCACCTTCAAGGAGGGGGGCACCCAGGAGGCGTGCGACCCATAACCCCCTCAACTGGCTCCATATGACAAGATGCCCAGGCGAGGCTGAGGAAACTCATTTCAGCCGCTCGTATCGACGATCTCTTGTTTGGTCTTCGGCCAGAGTTCGTGACGATACGTGAGGGGAAATCCTCTTCCCTGTAGGTTCACTCTTTAGTCGAGTCGTCGTTGAGTACCGCGGCGGCAAGACATGAAAAACCAGAGGCGATCCCAGATCATTTCCCCCGCTCATATCCCATTCCGACCTTTTATCTGCCATTCCCAACACCGGCAGTTTCTCTGCGTGTCAGCATCACAGAGCTTCCCCCAAACAAAGCGACCCGTCCCATCCCCCTGAGCGGCGACGGTCCGGGAGCGTAATCTGCCTCCGCTTTAACACGCGCCCCGAGCGGGGGACCCGGCTTAGTCTGGCCCGCGATAGCCCGGCGAAGCGAGCCGCGTGGAGGATGAACCGCCATCGCCGGGGCGAATCACCGAGGGGAGATCCATTGTCCGTGCTGGTGTGTGAAGCAACTATCTCTGCGAAACACGCCGAGCTGAACGACATTTAAAAAGCCCACAGAGAGCTGGATGCTGTGGAGAGGAGTGTGTGTGTGTGTGTGTGTGTGTGTGTGTGTGTTTGTGCGAGGGAAAGCGACACTGAGCCTGGAGCGTATCCACTCAACAGTCAAGGGCTTCATCGCTGCTTTTAGCAGAATGCTGCTGCACTTAGCGGCACTTTGCAATTGAATGCAGTGTATTCACACCATGTAACCAGAGGATCAATAGTGTGTGTGTGTGTGTGTGTGTGTGTGTGTTTGCAAGAGGCACCAAAAACAAAATGAATGAATGAGCTGCCATTTTGTTGATGATTGCTTAATAGGTTCTGGGCAGACCAGAGTACATGAGTTAGGGGGGTGGTGCGGGTGGTGTGGGGGGTGGGGGTGTGTGGGGGGGTGGGGGGTGTGAGAGAGAGAGTCAGAGGGGAAGAGAGACACTGACAGAAAAGTGATGAACTGAAGTCAGAAAGTGGGAGACATGAGGAAGAAGTGAACAAAAGAAGGACAGGTTGTGAATGCAGGGTGGAGATACAGCAGGGTGGGAGATACAGCAGGGTGGGGTTGGGTGGGTGGAGGTGACGTCATACACTGTGATCTTCCATGTGCGTTACTGATTGAACATAATTTGTTTGGATTATAACAAAGCGGGAATGTAAAGTGGACACGACTGAGAGCGAGCAATTTGAAAGTTCACGACGCCTCCTCCATGAGTAACGTGTCCCTCGTCTTTAAAACCTGAGAGGAACGCCGACGTCCCTGCGTCTCCGTCCATCCATCATCTCTCTCCTCTCCGCCCATCCCGGATCAACCAATCCGTGTCATCGCACCCCCCCCTCGCAGATCCTCCAATAAATCATTCAACCTATCGGACGAGGCGTTCAGGCTTCAGACAGAGACTTATGAGAGGAGATGTGGGGCGGGATCAAACGGCTTCATTAGGCCCGGTCCTCACGCCGTACGTTGTCCAACGGTATTTATCAAAGACGTGCCGGGCCTCTCTCTGATTGGTCCGCTTGGACAGCTGCGAGGATAATAAAACTGGCCCCGGCGATACATTAGTCGTCGTCTCTCAGGGTCTCCGGATGGACGGCGTCAAAGCGTCCATTACTCAGACCTTGAGCGCCTCAAAGACAAAACCCAGAATCTCCGAAGAGCGGCCGAGTGGCTCTGAAGTGAAATAATTGGCGCCCCCGTCCTCCCGGCTCCCCAAACGGGCCAAATGCAAATGTTGGCGGTAACTGGAACGGAGCCATTCCATTAAGTGAGGTCATTCAAAATTTAATTGGTGGCGAGGTCATTACTTAAACGTCTGAGTGCGTCCGGACCCTTCACCTCCTCTCTCCTTCTCAATATTCGACCTCCCCTCGCCTTCGTCCTCACGTTCCGTCCTCATTTTCCATTCTTCGCCTCTCCGTCGTCCCGCCCGCCGCACCTCCTCCTCCTCCTCCTCCTCTCCCTTTCAGGCAGCAGGGTGGTGAGAATGGAGGGCGATGTAGGACAAGTGAATTAACAGCATCAGATTAAATTGGATTACTCCACGCGGTGACAGTGGAGGGCTCGACGCTCCTGATGAATTATGTAAGCGCAAAGAGTCCCGACCAGATGTGACGGCGTGCGGCTGAGCTGCCGCTCGGACGTGTGTGTGTGTGTGCAGGTGTGTGTGTGTGTGTGTGTGTGTGTTAACAGACACAAACACAAGGCCGTTTCTGCGTGTGCGCTTCGTGAATCCAGTATAACAGCCATTTATCAAATACTCGGTGCTGAGCAACAGGGTGTTATTAGTCTTAATGCAGGGATGGAAACGTAGGCCTCGTACTGTATATAAATGTAAAAATACCCGTAAATACTTGAACCATCCTCTCGTGTAATCGACGGTACTTTGATTAAATGTCTTGATTCCTGATGCCCCTGGTGTTTGTTTCATGTTTCCTCACCTCTCTGCTGGAGACGTGTGTCTCTTTGTACTTCCTCTGCATCTCTTTTGTGGAGGTTTCACATCTCTGTGGGAGCGTTGTGTGTCTTTGTGGCAGTTTCGCGTCTCTTTGTAGTTCTTTCGCGTCTCTTTAGGGCAGTTTTGCATCTGTTTGTGGTTAAATTAAAATGCTGCAGCGCCGCGTTCATGGGCCTGACGGTTCGTCAGGCGAGTTATCAGAGGTTTAAATCAAACTTCGCAGCTCACCTTGACGATCAGGTGCGGTAGCGAGCAGCGTTGCGCCGTAACCGTAAATGACTGACAGCCTGGAACCGTCTGTCTCAGGATGATCGCCGTGAGACGTGAACCCCAGTTGGTCCTCGCTGGCCTATTAAAATGAGAAACATGTCAGATCTCTGTGCTGCTCCACCTTCATCAGCTCCTCACTGATGAGGAGGATGACTGGGGAAACCCCGGACAGACGAGGAAGGTCGGAAGAGGTGGAAGAGTCGGAGCAGCGGAGCGGGTGGAAGGGGAGGATGAAATATATATCGTAGGTCGTGACCTCAGGTGATCACGGGCAGCGAGTCGGTAAGACAAGACGCCTTCACGAAGGCGTGGAGGACGGAGCGGCGAGTATTTTTAGAGCGGCGTGGTCGCAGGGAAGCAGAGACGCACACAGAGTGGGCGAACGATAAAAATGTCAGGCCCCATGCTGAGACGAGAGGAGGAAGAGGAGGATGAAAGGAGGATAAAGGACGTGAGTCGGTGGGCACGTGGGCTCTTTTTCTGTTAATTGAATCGGCGTCGAGCTGAATGCTGATACTGTTTTACAAATATGAATGATGATAACAACACACACACACACACGAGGGGAATGAGTCAGGGAGTGTATAATCATGCAGGAGCTCAGCGCTTTCTGCTTCATTTAGCCAACTGTCGCAAAACAACAGCACACTGATGAATGCGTGCGCCCACGTGTGTGTGTGTGTGTGTGTGTGTGTGTGTGTGTGTGTGTGTGTGTGTGTGTGTGTGAGGGAGAAACAGAAAGGAGGATATCACAGAAAATTAGATGTTGTAATGAAATCAGTGATTGCTGTTTCCAAGGTTGCACGGCCATTGTAATTAAGTGTGATTGGGACACAGTGTTTCTGTTTTTCTTGTCTTTGTCTTTCTCTCTCTCTCTCTCTCTCTCTCACACACACACACACACACACACACACACACACATGAAAATCAGAAACCTTCTTAGAGGTTTAATCACGTTCCCCAGCGTCCAGTGTGAACAAAAGTCCACAGCTCCGCTCCGGTTCTCCCGCCTGCAGAACTTCATTCAAAATGTTTGTGTTTGTTAACTTTCCTCCAGTCGTCCGCTGATACGTGTCTGCAAACCGCAGCCCATCGCAGCTAATTCAGCTACTTTCAATGGGACAATTTAGTCTAAATGTGAACAGATAATGGCTAAAACAATAGAGCTTTGCATTGTAGCTCACAGAGTAACTCACTGAGGCCCTTAGCATCATTAAGCATTAGGTTTACATTCTCCAAAACCACTAACTGTGACCTGTAGCCTTTAGCTGTAGCTCCCCGGAGTAGGGAGCCAGACAAACAGTAATAATCTTAAATAAAAAATCCATTTATGTTGCACTCTTAATATAGTTTTTGACATTTCTCCCCCATCCATTCAATTTAAAAAAACAAAAACAAAAACCTGTACAATGTCTTCAGTGTCAAACACACACATACATACACTCATTACTGCTGAGCGACGACCCGTCAGCAGCAGCAGCAGCAGCAGCAGCAGCCGCCTCGGCGCCATATGTGCGGCGCTGGCCCTGACAGCTCCGTGCGGTTCAGAGATCACACTGTGCGGCACCGCACCAGATGAGGCCTGCTGGCTAATTAATGGAGAATAGAGAGATCTGTCAGGGATACACAACGCCGGGAGAGGAATGACGTAACACACTTATCCGCACACATCTGCGCACTCATGTGCGGCGCTTAATAGGTGTCAGCGATGCTCAGTGCTGCTGTGGTGATTAGGGAAAGCTGTTACAGTTCGCCGTTATTGTGTTTATGTGACGACTGTTGGCTGGACTGTGCTAAAATCTGGTTCCTGCCCGCCTCAGGATCAGAACTTCGGCTGATCCCCTAACCATCGGGGTCAGCGTTTGCGTCCAGAACCTTCTCCAGACGTGAGGGACGGCGGGAGCGCTGAGCTTTAACTCCTGCTAAACATTTACCATGTTAGCATTGTCCTCCCCGAGCTCCCGCACGGGAGCCCGGTTTCTGGTCTGCTGCGGAGCCTTGTTGCTACGGTTACCTGCAGTTTACTGCATCTTGGGTACCGATGCAAAAAAAAAAAAAAAAAGATGGTTATGCTGAAGGAGGACCCTACGCTTGCCCCCCGCTGCTGCTGACAGAAAGTTTGTAGAAAGTTGACAGGCACATTTTCAAATCCTCTGCTTGCTTTGTTTCCATGGCGACGCCGCGACCCCTCTGACAGAGAGGTCGTCTCGTACATGTTAGCCGAAAGGCCACAGGGCACTAGACACAAATCATCCAGCAGCACCCCCCCTTTCAGACAAACACTCATTTAATAGACATCAGCGTCAGCTTAAGGTCAATAACTTCAGATCCTCTGTCGCCGGACGCTCGCACAAATGTCAGATGGAAATGCCAATAAGCGTGTTCGCGGTTTCGGAGTGTTTCTCCTCTCTCTGTTTCCGTCTGAATGACTCTCGGGTCGCGTTGTCATTCCGCTCGGGTCCAGAGGAGATTCTGGTCCTTCCGATCAATCCCGGACCCCCCCCACATCCTGGCTCCGGCGTCCATCACGCCAGCCCCCTCCTCCTCTATCGCCGTCTGCGTCGGATCAATGCGGCTTTAGCCTGCTCTCACCTCCCAGCTCGGGTCATGTTTCCCCTCCCTCTCTACCTCGGTGTCTCGGATCAATGGCGGGTTTAGCCGCGGCCGCGCGGTTTGTGTTTTATTGAAGCTGTCGAGGCGCTAACCTTTCCGTGTCCAGGGGAAGAAAGAGGGATGCCAGCAGGTATGATGGAGGGAGAGGGGGGGGACGACCGAGCCGCTTATGAGTCTAATCTATCAAAGGGGAAAGAAGAGAGGAGCGCTTGGTTTACGGCCAAGCTCCGGGGCTCAAACGCACCGCTCCTCTGTTGTTGTTATTATTATTATTAGCATTTTATTTCTTTCATTCATTCGTTTGTGCTCCCTCCTCCTTTTTTTTTCGCTTCACAAACATGCTGATTCAGTCTAGAGGAATATTTTTCCAGCAGTTTTATTTTCTGCCTGCGTGCGTTGACGAAGCGAGGACGCCTTCCCGTGAACTCCCAGCTTCAAACTTTTCACAGTTACGTTAGTTTTTAAATTTGTTGTTTTTCTTCCACCCGGTGACCTGCTGATGTCTCACAGACCTTTGGCCTGTGACCTCCAGTTCAAAATGAAGCTTTAGTTTGAAGGGAATCTTTCTTGATCGTCGCTCGGTGACGACTGAAGATGAAACGAGGAGGATTTTTAGAAAGAAGTCCTGCGTTTGACATTTTTGGTGGCTCCTTCTCACAGAAGCTCTTAGTTTACAGTGTTGAGTGCAGTTCTTTTCTGGTGTTTTTATTTTTTATTTTTTTTGTCTGGGGTCTCATCAGTCCGTGTCCGGCCCCGTAAATAAAATAAGGAACTGAAGTCGACCGCGTTTCTCCAGCTGAGGAGTTCGACTCCTCCGTTTTCTCTTTCTTATTTCCCCCCCGTCGAGCCCGAGGCCCAGACGACGTGAAATTTTTTTTTTCCCTGAGCCAATTTCTGCTGACACCAGAGTTTTGGATAGTGTCCCATTGTGTGTACGCAGCTTGAGTTGACCCCCACAGCCCCAGACCGGCCCGTCCCGTACGAGCTCGCTGGGATTTTCTCACCCCTCAGGCGTCACAGGAAGTTTTAGCTTTGATGTTACTTCTATTTATTACATGGGGGGGGTAACCACTGTTACACCTGCAGTTAATGATATAATATGTCATTGCAGAAAGAGCAGCAGCCCCTAAGCATCTTTAATTTACTTTACCTGTTAAGCCTTTTTACCAGCAGCTCATTTGATAAATGGATCATAACAGACTATAATGTACTTGTAAGGGTTTGTTAATGTATTTCTTAAAAACCCATACTGCTGTATAAACAGATATATATATGCTCAGCTGTATGGACATTAATAAACATGTCCTGGATTCTGCACCCGATGCGTAAAATAATAAATTCGGGGGGGTGGTTAAAGTAAAGTTAACATATGTAGATGTTTCCTGCGTTCCTGTAAGTTTCAGCTTTAAAAATGCAACTTCGGGTTGAAATGATCAATCGACAGAAAAATTACTCAGCAAATATTCTGCGCGAGTCATTAAAAACTTTCTGTCGGTTTTGTGCAGCCGCAAATCCGCCAACTGCAGGTTCCCGGTTTCTGATTGATCCAGGTTTTGTTCTTCTCGGTGCGGACACGACATCTGAAGACATCACATCGTTTCCTGACATTTGTGCAGATTAATTATTGATAGGAGCCCTTGTTATTCGCAGCCCCGACACAACACGAGGGGTGAAGGCCGTCTCATAACAGACTGCTCTGCGCTGATTTCACGCCCGTCGGATGAAACGTGCGCAGGAAAAGGAAGCGAGGTCGGCGCTGGGTGAGAACGACCTGCGGACGGCTGTCTGCCGCCCGTGGACGCGGTGATGTAGCGTCCCTTCGCCTCTCTGACAGCGGGCTTTGGATCACGCCGGAGCGATTTTCCTCCCACTTGGCAGCGCCTCCGCCGGCTCCTGTCTTTTCCCCTCGTCTCCGTCCCGTCAGGCTCGTCATTAGTCTCGGCTCCCACCTGTGCCTCCGGCTTATTTACAGGTTTTCACTGTACGCAGGTGGCACATGTCTTTTATGTCACTCAGCGGGACAGGCTAATGGCCACTGGAGGTAATGGGCAGCCATCCTCCTCTTTAATGACTCCTTTCTCTCTCCGCGTCACTCCATCTTCCTTCCTTCCTTCCTTCCTTCCTTCCCTCGCTTCCCTCCTTTTTCCTCCGTGAGATTCAGACTGAGAGACAGGACAGTGGCGACGGCTGCACTCCACCTGTACTCGGTGTCCATCACTTTGCATCTGCGTGTGTGTGTGTGTGTGTGTGCGCGTACGTCTGTTTGTGTGTCAACACAATAACACGGAGGAGGGAACGCGGGTCATCGCTGTGACAGGAGCGATATGTCAGTGAAAAGAGGAAAAAGCCTCCCGGCTCGCTGAGCAGACGCCGCCGCCCCGCCCGGGTCGTGACGGGCAGCTGCGTCTGCCGCCGCCTGAGGAGGGGGACGTGGTCCGGCCTCTGATGGGCGGCGGACCCCCCAGGAGGTGGAGGAGGAGGAGACGACGGCTTAGAAGTGGTGTTTTGTGGTGTGAGCATTTTTGACGTCATTGTTGTGTGTTGATTTGTTTTGTAGTGAATCCATGGAGTTCTGCAGCGTGTCATTCTTTGTGTCCAGAGACCGATGTCCCTCTATCAGGGGGACAACAGGAAGTGGAGTGTCATCACTCTGTGTGTGTGTGTGTGTGTGTGTGTGTGTGTGTGTGTGTGTGTGCACGCATATGAGTGTACATGTGAACAGTGCGTTCACTCAGTAACTCATGTGTGTGCTTTTCTTTTTGCTTCCATACGCGTTTGTGACAGAATGTGTGTGTGTGTGTGTGTGTGTGTGTGTGTGTGTGTGTGTGTGTGTGTGTGTGTGTGTGTGTGTGTGTGATCTTGGACTCTTTCGGACAGCGTCCGTCCCCGCGGGCAGGGATGACGTGTCCTCTGTGACATCTCGAGTCAGAGACGATCAAACTTTAAACACATTTGAAGGACACAGTTTGGACGTGGGGAGCGTCACATGGAGCTCAGCAGAACAGGAAATGGGATGGATTTTTTTTTTTTTTATCAACACCACCTGTTTTATTTTCAACCTGCTTGTCTCTTACAAACAGAGTTTAATGATTTAACTGAGTAATGTCAATATTTTATGACAGACTCAGATCTCTGATTTTGTGTGCACCTTTTGCTGGGCGAAAAATCACTTTTCTTCTTTTTGATTTTCCTACTGAATTCTGAAAACTGTTGAGCGCAGGCATCTCACAATATCTGAGCAACGAGAAGCACACGCGATCTTTACTGAAGAATAACCGATTTGCTTTGAACCAGTTTTTATTTGTCTTATAATGCTCCTAAAATCTGTCCACGCTCGTCGCCACAGTTTACAGTTAATGAGGTCGGATGTTGACGGCAGCAGAAAACGACTGATACAAGCAGGAAGAAAAATAAAATGCCCTGGAGTCCGCCTGAGCTAAATAAAAGTATTTTTAGAAAAATCCAATTCCAGAACTTTGTTTTCTGTATTTTCTTTTTTAACTTGCTGCACAGACAGAACTTTTAACCCACACGTACACGAGGTGAGAGTGCATCCTCACTCCCGGCTGATTAAAGGGTAATTGAAAGACGTATCTGGCGAAGGGATTTGCAACTTTAGGAGTTTCTCAGAGATTTTTCCCGAGGGATGGACTTTAACTTTTTTGTACTTGCCGTGATTGAAGGCCTTGATGGACAGAGATCAAATAATCCCTGACCCGGCGCAGCTGTTGTGTAATTACCGCGAACACCTTTTACTCTTCGCTGTGTCAAACTCATTTCCCAGCAAACAGGGAGAGTCTCCTATCAGCTCCGGCTTGGTAAATCACAGCTGACGTTCGCGCGCGTCGAGAGAGAGTCGCTGTTTATTTTAACCCAATTCAATTTTCCACTTTAATCATTTATACTGCGGCCCCATATTTAAAGACGTCTGCGTTTATCACCCTCTCTACACTTAACTTTATGTCTTTTGGTTCAGGTGTGAGTCATCTGGACATAATTAAACTCATTTTTTTTCATTAAAAAATTTCTATTATATTTCATAATGATTGTACGCAGCAGTAACGCAAAGTTACGGTGCTGCAGAACATGATGGGAACAGAGTAAAAACAAATGCAGAAATGAAATATTATCGATAAGTTATTATTGTGCTTCCTCCATCCTAACTCCTTGTTTCCTGCCTCCTCCCTGCAGATCCCTCAGATCAGCTACGCCTCCACCGCCCCCGAGCTGAGCGACGACCGGCGCTACGACTTCTTCTCCCGGGTCGTCCCCCCGGACAGCTTCCAGGCTCAGGCCATGGTGGACATCGTCAAGGCCATGGGCTGGAACTACGTGTCCACCGTGGCCTCGGAGGGCAGCTACGGGGAGAAGGGGGTGGACGCCTTCATGCAGCTCTCCAGGGAAGCAGGTAAGACCCACGATCAGCTGACTGTCACTCGGTGGAAAAGTTAACGCGTTAAGCAAACTTTACGTCCCTTTGTGCCGTTTCTCTGCTCATTCGGACAGCCTCGGATCTATTTTGTGCCGGTCCTAACGCCGTCATGCTTGCTCACGCTCGCCAACGTGAAGCAGATCTGACAGAACGCGGTGAGTCACAAAAGCTTTGAAGGAATTAATTAGAGTATCCAGTGGCATTGATTGCCTGCCGAATAATCTCAGTGACATTTAGAGCAATCTGATGTCTCTTCACAACTCACCAGTTGGGATGTGTCCTGACATTTATGCGCTGTTTTTTTTTTTTTTTTGGGAGGAGGGGGGATTATTAAAGGACGCGGCACCGGCAGGGAGCTCAGCGGATGCCCAGAAATCTCTTCACCGTGCTCACAACAAACGTTCGCCCGGTGTTTCTGCGCGGCACAGGTTGATCTCTGCTGGATTTTGAACAATGACTCCAGGAAATGAAACGCGCAGCAGTCCATCTCAGTGTTGCCCCAAACGGCATTCAGCATCGTCTTTATCCTTACAACAGGTTGTCTGTGAAAGCGCACGCTGGCGAAAAAGAAATCTGGGGCCTTAATACCCCACGTGGGGAGAATGAATTGCGGCGGCACACGAGAACAAGGACAGCTGTGAATAGAACTAGAAATGTTTTGCGGGATCGTTTTTGTGGCATCAGATTGATCCGTGACATCAGCACAAACGAGGACAGAGAGAAATGTGGTTTTGTTTGGGCTGCATTCTTTAGCCGACTGTCAATCTGAGCTTTAAACGTAATGGAATTGCTTTATATGATCAGTGGTCCAGCTGTCAGTTCATGTGATCTAAATTATATGGCCGGAATGTAAAGATGATCTTTGACAGAGGGATGAGACCAATCCTCATCCTTTGGTGGCGTGATCCTGCAGAGGACGTTCAGCGGTTTACTGCAGTCGGTGACTATTTAATATGCATTTAACAAAGTGCCACTACACATGTGTTTTTCCTGCTGTACAATTTGTGTAACAATTTCTGCGTTGTTGTTGTTGCATTCACAAGAGGCAGTTTCTGTCCCGGGTCGGCCAGTCGGGTCTTACCTTTAGCCTGAGGGCGTTTTGTAAACACAGCACTTGATTTTTAAGCAAGTGTGAATAATGGGGTGGACATAGAAGGTCCCCCCCCCCCCACACACACACACACACACACACACACACACACACACAGCAGATGCATGCAGATGTAACCAGTACAATCTAGTGTTTATGATATAAAAAAGCTCCAGTCAGGCATGAATGTTAACTTTTAGCTTGCAAGAAGACTCAGGCATTTAAAAAAACCTCTCCCATGAAGAACATTAGCAAAAGGGAGAGGTGAAGGCACGAGGGGACCCCCCAAAAAAAAAAAAAAAAAAAAAAGTGGACGTAAGGTTACAGAGACTCCAACTCAAACCTTCCACCAAGTGCAGACGAAGTCAGGTACGAAACTACATTAAAACTAATTTGAAGTTTTCAGTGTGTTTTAGTGTAATTCTAACACAAACTAGTACAAATCCACTCTTATTGTTACCTCTACAGTCTGGCCACATTAAACCGGACAGCGGATCGAACAGCCGGTCACCACCCTGCATCCCTGCAGGCCGTGCGACATGTGGTGTGGTTACACTTCTGCAGCGGACGTAATGGAAACTGAGGTGCGGTGCCGCTCGGGTTCAGAAACAAGTGAGGAATCCTGGGAGGACTGTGTGTTTTGAGGGGGTTTGGTCATTGTGCAGCAGATTTGGTAATTGGTCCTAAATCCTCTTATTTCTGATGCTATCGCACAGAGAACACGTACGACGCCTTCTTAGCTATTCAGCTGATAAATATTTGATAAAAAGAGCTCTGTTTCTGTGTGTGTGTGTGTGTGTTTGAGCCAGAGAGGAGCGGGCAGGTCTTTCTAGGTTATCTGCAGATTTGTGAGTAATCCACCATGTATTGATTGCGGAGGTTCTTTCTATCAGTTGACACACACACACGAACACAGAGCCAGTAATACAATTAGACAGTGTTGGTTTCCAGTGGGGTGTGGAAGATAGGAGCCTGCACACACACACACACACACATCCAGAGTGATTAGCTGGAGAGCGTTGCTCTTTATCTAAAGTTTTCTCCGGCTTCTCTCACAACTTTTCTCTCAGTCGCTAAGCAGAGTCTGATAAACTTAAGCAGGTCCTCGCTGCAGAGGAACACGTGCACCACCCACCGTGAAGACAAACAGGAGTTGCATATTTAGGCGAGGCCGAATATTTTCATTTTCAATCCGGCTTCGCTCTTTGGGATGCTGAGAATCTCGACTCGTCTCGTTCATTACGAGAAAGTCGGCGTGCGTCGTGGCAGGGAGCGCGTTGCCTGGAAAGCAAAGGAGAAGAGGCGGATTGATTGGCGAACGCTGACGCCCCGACGTCTGCCGCTACCACACGCGATGCAGGTGGAGTAAACAAGCCTCCGACGGTGTGGCGGTGCCCAGATTGTAAACCTGCGTGTGAACAATTCCTCCTCTCAGGCAGATCCTGTAGAGCCTGTTACATGTTAGCAGCACTGTGCCGTCATAAAATGTCTATCATTATCATTTAATATGAAAAATGTAAACTTGCAGTCGGTTTTGTGCTGTCCTGTCTTAAGCTTCCTCAACAACAAAGTGACAGAAAGAAAATCCACAACCTTCTGCCTCATTACGTGTGTTGCTTTCATATATCTGCATTAAATGGCACACCAGCGGTGACCATTAACGAGTGATCAGTCGCCTGGTGAGGCGACACCCCGCTGATCTCTGATAGCTCGTTTTTCTTTTTGATAGAACAAAGACACTGGTGTCATGAGGCTATTTTCATTTGTCAGAGGCGGCGACTGTGTCTCCGTTTGATGTCATGTAAATGTGTTTGGTTAAACTCTGCCACGGCGCTAACTGTGGCGGTGCCAACACATAAATCAACCGGCAGATTTGTCTATAGTGCCGCAGAGTGCGAGGCGGCTGCTTCCAGGAGTGCTTTCTCATTTCAGATTTTCCATTTAATCGATCCCCTCGGCGTTCCTGAACAGAGAACCTTCCTGGATGATATGACCAGAACACAGGTTTATGTGCTGGCACTCATCAGTTAAACTTTGAGAAATTGTGTTTTCTTTATCAGTGTGGCACCCAGCTATAAATGCCACAACATCCAAGAGCCTCGGTCACTATGGAGAGGAAGCCAGCGTGAGCGGCAGCAAACTTGAAATGCTTTAATGGCTGCAGTTGAGGATAAAACATGTCGTCATGGTTACTTAATTCATTTAAAACTGTGCGAGCGTGAGCTTTCACCAGCTGTTAGCAGCACATGCAGTCATTAGCTGGTTCTCACTGAAATGCTTCTTGAGAGTTGTAGTTAAGTTTTCTCCTTCATTCTGTCCATTCATAGGTTTCTTGTACAGTTGACAATTTTCAGATTTAACCAGATGTTTTCTTACACAGATGTGCATCTTCTGTGGGGGGTGTAGAAAGGCCAATGTGCCCCCCCAGCTCAATAAGCATACTCCTGAGAAAACAAAACAAAACTTGGATATTTTTACAGCCAAATGAAATTAATTCATACCTATGGTAATGTAAAATTTAACATTAAAATAAAATAATAATTTAAAGCACAGATAGAGGCAGTTTTATTTTAAGAAGCATTTTTTAAACTGTAAATAACGACACCCTGCTTAGCCAATTAAAAGCAATTATCATATCCGCGTTGTCGCTAGCAGCCAATCACATTGCACGGTTCAATTTGTAGTTGGGTAGAGACGTTAGGTGGGCGGCGCTGTGCGGACGTTTTTCTTCGCGGCAAGCGAAGCTAACTCGCTAAAAGCGACGCGCTTAAACTCGGCCATGTTTCCGCTGCTGCGGACGTTAAGGACGTGGTGTTGGACCCGCGCTCACGGCGGGGGCGAAGAAGTGGCGTCGGTGACGAACGAGCTCAGAGCTAACGATTCGACGGTTAGTAGCTCGGCAGCCGCAGACGCGCGGACTAGCTAGCGGCGGAGCTAGCGTTAGCATGCCCGGAGGCTAAGCGGGCGGAGACTGACGTTTGCGAGTGGATGGACAGACGCAAGTCGTACCTGTCAGGTATCCACGAGTGGTGAGTTCGTAACGTCACGTGTGTATTTTGAGAAAATGTCCGTGTGGTTGTAGTTCTTCATGGCGGTGCTTGGTGTTTGTCAGGGACGTTGTTTAGCTTGTGGACGGGGCGCAAACTTTTAGCGCTGCTATGTAGCTTAGCCTCTTGAGGTACGGTAGCCGACATAGTTAATGATGTTGACGGTGCCTGGCTCCCGAAACACGAAGAGGACTTTGGCACTTCCAGAGTAATTTAAAATTTTCTTTCGTTAATGTATGACACTGCGCTTTTGGGAAGATCACACACATATGCTTAATTATCAAATATGAAGCAACTGTATTTGGGTTTTTTTCCACAGACATAAAAAAGGGATTCTGCTTAATAAGACTCAGAGGAACAGAGAGCTCGCTGAAAACATCTTTACCACATCGTGATCACCATCGATCAAACGTATCTCTGTGCCATGAGCGGAGACTAGATAAATTCAGTGTAGTTTTTATTGCTGGGGTTGGGGGGGGTGGGGGTCCATATTTTCAGAAATTGCTCTTTTATTTATGAGGGTCCCAAGTCCAATATGTTGAGTTAGATAAGATGGTGCAAAACAGAATATGAGACATCAGAGGAGGCGCCCTCCTCTTGAAGTGGCAAATTTCATCCTATATGTTCATATACAGTGCAGAGCTGAAGTGCAGGCTGCATTGACAGGTTGTCGTGGCGATGGCGTTTCCTCGGCGCCGGCCCGCTGTTTTATGTGAAGCTCAGCACATTTCATCCCCACAGCTCTGCTTCGACTTAAAAAAAAACAACTAGCTGATAACATGATGCACTTAGTCGATACGTGACAGTGTCGGGATAGAAGTGTATGTTCAGCTTTCTTGTCGCTTGTAAGTATTTCACATTCTTGTCAACAGTTGTATTTTTTTTTTTTTTAAAAACAAACAAACGAGAAAGCACTCCCAGAGCGCAAGGCTGAACATTTTTTCTCAGAATAAATGACTGATCTGATCATTAATCTTGTACGGCTGCGATGCTTACGCCGGTGAAAACAATACCAGCCACGCTGCAAAAAAAAAAAAAACCTTTCAGGCCAGGGTCGGTTTGCTTTTGGCTGTGGAATTAAACCTGAACTGCACCTGTGAGGAAGAACATCAGGAGTCTCAGAGGAAGTTCCTAATCAGGGGTTATTATTCTGCCGCCTGCTGAATACAGACACATTTCAATAGACCCTCAGGAACCTGCCCTTATTATCTCTGAATCAGCGGGACTGTGAAGAGAAATGCTGCGAGATATTTGCTTTCCATTTCTTCCAAGGTTGAGAATGCTGACTGGGTAACCGGGCCCCCTTAATACCATCTGAGCTCGGTACTGGCAGCACGTAGCAGGTGGGAATAATGTCTCAGAGCTATTTGCCATGTGGAGCAGTTGAGTGAAGAGTGCTGGTGAAGAAAAACCACAGGAGGCATGGAAAACGACCCGCAGCCTCTGTTTGCTCTCGAATTAAAGTGTTTTCGTAGGTGGCTTTCTCACGTGATCAATGCTCACGCTCGTTAGCAACGTTCTTGGAATGATAGGTCTGACAGAACGCCGCAGGAGCACAGTGCGGCGTTGACAGCGCTCCATGTAATGCATTACGAGGTGAGCTTCAAACAAGCTGAAAATAACTCACCGCGCCTCATCTTCCGATGTCGTTTTCTTAGGTTACTAATGAATTTAATGGCCCATAGGTTATTCAAGTTATTCAGAATTATTGATCACCACGATGTACAGACTATGTACTGATTAACACTGGATTACTGTGACACGAAGGTTGTGAATGAAGTTCTGCAGGAGCGTCTGATTTCTAAGTGACTTCATGGAGTCACAGTGGACCTCAGATCATGAATTCCTCAGAAATTGTAAGTTACATGTGTCTTCGTATCCCTGGGTTACAACTCGGAGAAAAGCGAGTGTAATTCTGGATGCTAATTGCACGGCTCGGGTTAAAGAACTTTAACCTGCTCTTCCATGAGCCTCGTTTGCCTGTTTGCTGGGTAACATGTTGTTCTGGCTTATTCCAGCTTCTGTCTCAATTTCTCTCACTGATTGTTCTTCTCCTAATTACACCCACCCTCTTTCTGAAGTTGCCACCCTCTGTCGTAGAACCTCAAAAGCAGAACACACACGACTCTGCCCTTTATTCCTCTTTTATGAGGATTTTTACAGTGAGAGGAGCGGCTCCTTTTCAAAATTCAGGGCATGTAAGGTGATGGAGTGGAGCTCCATCGAGAAGCGTCCTGGTGTAGGCCTGAAAGTTTTCTGTTTTAATGTTGGTACTACCGTCGTACATTAAAATAACAAGTTATTGACCAAACACAGAGAAGGAACCAACGCAATACAATGAAGAAATGGTAAACAAGCACAATAACAGTATCGTTTTCATGACAGTAATTAATAGCTATTATGGAGAACACTGCAACCTCGAGCAACTCCATTTTTAATGAGGAAAAAGACTAATTTTGAATAATCCAATAGATGTTAATGATTCAATTTGTGATGATAAATTATTCCAATCAAAGCGAGCCTGGAATCTGAAAGATTCTCGGCGCAGTTCTGCAGAGACTGCGCTGATCAGAGCTGAGCTTAATGAACACGCCGAAGTAAACGGCCGTGAAACTGATTTTAAATATGCCGTGCAGACAGAACCAGTGAAGGATGTTTTCAGGCGTTTGGAGGCAGCAACGTAAGAGGCTCACACAGATCACAGCTGGCATTTCAAAAAATAACTCGACTTATAAACCCCTTTACTTAACATTTAACGATAAAAGATGGGATCCGGGGGTATGATGCTCATCAGCATAATCCAAATTGAGTAGCTTTTGTTGTTCTTTACATTTTTTTTTTTTTTTTTGCATTGAATTAATATTAACTTTATTTTACTCGTTCTCCGGCAGCATCTGTTTGGGGATTAAAGGAAAGCTCAGCATCAGTCATCGCGCTGACTCACTGATCATGTGAGACGGAAATAAGATTTATGTTTCGTCAACAAACATCTCGTTGTCGACTTGTTGTTAAAGCTGATTCATTAACATGAGATTTATTTGCATGTATAAATAAAATGGTGTCATCTGCAAACAGATGCACTAGCTGAGCGTATTATGGCGAAAGCGTTGGTGTTGGGGAAGCTACTGAGCATATGGATCCACACCAGAAGTGACCTTTATTTAAGAAAATGAGTCGCAGTCGCTCGGCTGAATTTTATGGAGGCGTCTGGAGATCTGCCGTCTTCCATCCACACCTCGGCCCTGCAGCCGTTTGCCGCCCCCACCCCCTGCTCCATCTTCTTAAACAGCCGTCCCCTCCGTGTGTTTGTTCATAAATTCATTAGGTTGGAGAGGTATTCGGAGCATCGCGCCGGCTAATGCGGCGGCTAATTTGCCTATTTGATTACCTGGGAATCCCGGATGGCGCTCATCAGCCATTTATTAGTCTCCTTGGCTCCATCAAGTGAGTAACGACACATACTTATCACCACAGTGGGAGCTGCAGGGTGGTGGTGGTGGTGCCGTAAATGAAAAGAGAGGTGGTTTGACTTTACTTCATCAGACCACGCTGTGTTTAGTCTGGGAATGATGGCCGGTCCGAGCCCATTCGGGAACAGATCAGTCAACTGGAGGAAGCGTGGCGCCGGCGTTCGCCCGCCGCTCACGGCGCGGACTAATGTTTCCTCGGCCCATCTCGGCACAGAGCGGCCGTCGTTCATCAAAATAACTCGTCTGCTCTCCCCTAAATACTCCATTTTGTAAAACAAATCCGTCGCTTCTGTTTTTCCTCTCCCTGCGCAGCTCAGTCATAATCACCCGAGCGGTGATATTTCTCCATCAGGCCGAGGCTGACTGATCCATTTTCGCGCCGTTCTCTTTTGTTTCACGGCGCAAAGCGAATTCGCGTAATTTGACGACGAGCGTTGTTGAAGGGAAGCTTAACGGCGACCCCGAGTCGACGCCACATTAATATTATTTATCTAATATTTAAAGGCTGAGGTCGTCATGCGAGCTGCCGTCACGGTGGAAAAGTTCGAAGAGGTCGCAGTGCGCGGCGGCTCGGGAACAGCGGCTGACAGGGAAGTCCCCCAGGATCTTAGCTGGGCCCACCTCAGATAAGCCAAGCAACTTTTTAAGTTGAAGCCCGGAGCTCGGCTGAAGTAATCGAACGCAGAACTTCTTCACGGCGAACGCGTTTGCTGTCCCGCAAAAGCGCAGCAGCAGTTCTCCTGTAAAAACAGCAACGGGACCTGTGGTGAACATTTTAAAATTCAGCGTAGGGGCTGCGCATCTCAGCGGAGGTTTGTCCCAGACTCTGAGGTCACGGCCTCGCTACGTTTAAGGATAAGACTCAGTATTTCCTCACCAGGATTTTTTTATTTCTTCCTCGTTGTGTGTTTTAAAGCAGAATTTACACCTTTTGTGTTTTGTAAAACACACGGAGCTCATTTGATCAGTTAACTGAACCTTTTGACCTCAGTATTTCTAAACTCCCCAGCTGTAGCCATGCTTCAGTGTGTGTGTGTGTGTGTGTGTGTGTGTGTGTGTGTGTGTGTGTGTGTGTGTGTGTGTGTGTGTGTGTGTGTGTGTGTGTGTGTGTGTGTAGGTTTTAAAACTCACTGAATCCACAAAGACCCGGAGATATGTACTCGCTGAGCAGAACCTCATTTATCAGTTCATATTCCACACTGACAATGCAGTCATAGCATCACATATTAGTCTATCCATCACCCTGACACGCACAGCACACTGTTGGACCTGCGTGCGCCGCCTCCGTCATCCAGAACGCGACTCCGCTCTGGAGACCGTGGAGCTCGGCCGCTCAGAACCAGACTCGCTGCCGTGTTTTATGGCTTTAAGGAAAATGAAGATGAAAGTGTAAAAAAACTGGACGTCGGCGGTTTGAGCAGCGCAGCCTCCCAGACCAGCTCGTACATGGTGGAGTTGGGTTATGGATTTTCACGCTGTCCCGCCTCTCTCCAGATTTGAAGTATGTTCAACATGAGGAGATACAAGCACGCGGCTGCGGAGTGGTTTTAACGTGCACATCTTTCATGTGCGGCCCCTCCATCACGCTCGCCCTCAGTCGCATGTTAATCGCGATTCGAACTCCACGTGTGCAGTGTATTAGTGGATTAGGCTGCAGAGCTTTACACTGACCCCTATTCTCTCTGGTTTCAATCTCCACCGACGTTGCAACGCAGCAAATATGTAAAGTTTGGCTCAAATATCCGATAAAAGATCCGCCGCAAACATTTTCAAATCGCACGTTTAGATCATGACGTGATTCCAGGCCGTGATGTTTGTTGTGGTTTGCATGTCATGTGCTGCGTACAGAGTGCAGCGGGAACCTCGGGGCACTGTGGCATGTGTAAATAGACGATTTCCTGAAAGCATATATAATGCCTTCCTGCACGCACGCAGACAATGCAAATCTGAAACGATAAATAAATCAGCGGTGAAATGGAATTTCAGCATTTATTCTTCATTATATCATCCCTGAGTGATACCGAGACTGCAAACAAAATACATTATACAGCACAGAGGTGAAATATTAATAAACAGAAATACTGAATACATTGATCCCAAACCAAGTGATTAAATGCAGCTGCACGTTAAAGACAGAAAAATAAGTTGGAACTCGTCCTCTGATCGGTGAACCCGTATCAGAGTTGTCACTCGCGGTTGCGATGAGCGTTCGTCGCTGATGCTTTATCGGCCGAACGATCGATCGGTTATTGACAGCGGCCTCGGTGTGTGACTGTAAACGTATGCGTGCCTTCCTCTCCGTCCTCTTCATCCTCACCGTCCTGTCTGAACACACTCCCTCTCTTCTTGTCAGTTGTTTATCTGTACTGATGTGAAATCCCCCCCTCGCCCCATCTGCTTCTTTTATTTCTCTTCTCCTGCCACGCTGCGTCCCTCGCAGTTTCCTGTCTCATGTGTCCTCTTTCATTTTTTTTTTTTTTTTGCCCGTCTCGAGTATGAAAGTGTTGTTGGCTTTTCTTTTATCCCTCCCTTACTCGCCGCCGTAGGAAATCGCCTTTTTTTTCCCGCTTAATGGCCACTTACTCGGTACGTTTAAATCCACTTCAATGGCCAGGTGACAGCTGGCTTTCTCCAGTAAGCTGATTTATGTTATTTTTTTTCCTTTCTTTTAAATGCCACGTTAATGAGAAGCTTGCTTGGTGTAATCAGAGCGAGACACCTGAATTCTCGGAGAGGGCGCCGCTTTCTTCGTCATGCGTGACCGGGTGTCCTTCTTGCTACTTTACAAGTACGCATTTTCCAGGATGAAGACTGGGAAGCAACGGGAAGCCGAAATCGGAGTCATGTACCCCTTCTTAGCTGAAAGCTGCGTTTTTGGACCAATTCCAGACGATTAAGTGCAATTTGTTTTTGACTGAGTGCCGAACATGGAGAGTTAATCACAGGGACAGGATGAAATAAATGCATGAGTGAGTTTCAGCTCGTCGGCGGCGGCTGGTTTGTTTTTCAGCGAGTTCGCGCAGATGATAAACACGACTTGTTTTTCAAAAGTTCAGATTAAATTTCTGGCAGGTTGCTTTAGTTTTAGCTTGGACTGAGCGGCTGCAGATTACCCCCCCACCGTACAGTCTGGTGAGACGCTAAAAGAAACGCTTCACACGAAGGCGCCCGTCTGCGGCGGACGCGAACGACAACCTGTCGTGCAGCTTTTTCCGGTAACCAGGTGACCTCAGCCAGCTTCACCTGTGCGATCCCAGTCGCCCGGCTGCTGGAGCGCAGGTAAACAGGCGGATGAACGCCGCCCAGCCTTCCTCGCGGACAAAGAGAGCGGGCCTCGGCCTCCGTCCTGCATTTGTGTTCGCTAAATGGTAATTTTCGCTCCTTTTCCCTTCCCCCCCAGAGAAAATAGAAATGCCGGTAGCTGTCTCCCTCGACTATCAGCACCTCATCAAATGTTCATTTCTCTGGTCAATAATTGACTCTGGACCCTTTATTAGCCTTCTGTTAGCAGAAAGATTAGAGGTGGGGGGATCTGCCGCTGAGCATCTCCTCTTTCATTAGGAGAGATGAGGAACAGCACCGCAGTGATTACAAATCCAGAGGTGTGTGTTTGTGTGTGTGTGTGTGTGTGCGCACGTGTGAGCGTTTCCTTTGTGTGCCCGAGCCTGCCGCGTTGCTGCTCGTGTCGTTGTATTTGCGTTATTGCCGTATTTGTTCGCAGCCAGTGTAAAGTGATGCAGAAATGATGATCTGTCATTTAATCGTCACGCCGCGTGTGCGTCAGAGTGAACGACAGTCCCACCGATCACTTACCACAAAGACGACTACGCCTTACGCAGCGGCTCTGCGTCATGTCAGCCGCAGCAAGTTGAGCGTGTTGTATAAACTTGGTTCAACCAGATTGCGGTTGTTTCTGTTGTGGGTCGATATCTATAGAGATGTATATCTATATCTATAGGTCCTCGTGGAGCGCAACCCAAATGCAAACTGATCCCGTGTTATTCTGAATGCAATAACGTGAGGCTGAGCGCCTGTAAATAAAAGCTAGCACAAAGCCGAGGCTTCGGAGGGTTTTAAACCAGCGCTTTTTAATAATTCAGCCGCTGTAATGTAATCCAAGGCCCGACCATCTCCTCTTATATCTTCTAATGCTGCTTTCATGACAGCCAGCCCCTCCAGGGACGCTCGACAAACTTTTGCATTATTGCTACCAGTGTATAAACTATACAGCATAATGGATTTACTGTGCCTTTTTTTTTTTTTGCGCGTGGTGGCCGGTACGCCGTCCTCCTGCCCGGCGCTGTCATCCCCGGGGCGGCGGGGTGTCAATATTTCCGGTCGTTACCGCGAGACGCCGAAGCCCGAGCCTTTTCTGTAAACACATCCGGCCGTATGTTTGACACGCAGCCATAATTTCCCTGAGCCGCGTCTGCCACAGGCAAGATCCCGGCTACGCGGCACAATATCAAGCCCTCAGCTATACACCTGCAGCCAGGGGCCAATTGTGGCAGGAATGAAAGAGGATGTGATTTTCACAGCAAATGCACAACACCGGATTGATCCCTTCCTCCGAACAGTAGACTTAAAGTAAATGTCAGCGAGGAGCCCGTGCCGCCTCTCCTCTCTGACGTGAATATTTTTAAAGCGGCGTAGTTAACCATCAGCCGCGCCATAACGTCTTTTCTCCTGTTGTTGTATTTTGTTTGCTGTCATTACCCACACCGCACCGCTCCTCTGTCGTAATAACTCAGAGGAAAGGTTCAAGGGTTCAAATATCATTTGCTTTCGTTTGCTCCGAATACAGTCCTCGGTAAACAGGGGAACGAAACGTCGGTGCGTGACAAAGACGGCGACGCGCAGGTCGAGCTGGGCTGAAGGCGAGAGAGAGGGGACGTGACGTTACTGATCGACGCTGCACATTTTCCTTCATGAATCCCCTCCGGTATCCACCGTCATAATTCTTACTCGAGCGACCTCCTCCCCCCAGATAGGACAATTTGTAAGGAGGGGTCTCGATATTAGTCAAGTCGTACGATCGCACCCTGGCGACAGCCCGAGTGTTAATTCCTCTTCAGGGTCTCTGCTGCAGACGGTGATGCTCAGCGGAGCTAAACTTAAAATAAACTGAATTTATTTTATTGAAGCCAGCGGCTTCAGAGTGTAACATGCCAGGGGCGGGTGAACAGCACAGCGCAGAGGGAAGGGAAAAAAAAAGAGCGAGGATTGTGATTGAGGAGCGCTAGCCCAGCTGGCTAGTATGTTGGCGGCATCAGTTAAGCCCCGTGGGTAGGCAACCATCGGCAAACTGCAAGCGCCGCGTATGTTCCCGACACAGGTGGGCACGAGTCGCCGCGGCGCGACCGAGCCGCCGGCGGACGTCGCCCTCGTATAAAATGTAGAAACCTTCGCAAAGACACTGAGGTTTAAGGGCTTTGATCAGATTAACTGAAAACATCAAGAGAAGGTTCTCAGAGCGACGCGTCCGCGCATCTTCCTCTTCTTGTCACAGCAGAACTAATCTCCTCGGTAATCCCCTTCACAAAATGATGAATCGAAGAGGAAAATATTCAGAACAGTCTTTCTTGTTCGGGAACGTTCGCCCTGCGTGGCTGCGTGTTGACTAACGCTCCGCGATTCATCACTATCAAAGCCGCCGAGACAGCGGCGCAGTCCTTTCTGTCGTTATGTTTGTCTTCGGTCGTAATTACCTGAAGCGCTCTGATCATTAATAAGACCTTGCGTCAGTGAGAAGCGACGGCGCCTGGCGGTCACCGGCGCCACTTTGACAATCACAGAAGAAGAAAACAAGTTGGAGCAACTTTGTCAGGTTGTTGGTTTGTTGTTGGCCCACAAAAGTTGATGAAACCCGACATCCACGCGCAGCTAACCCCCCGTAGCTGTTTACGTACGTGCAGGGAAACCACGCTGCGTGCGGCGGGATCTCGCCGGACACCCCCAGCTCGCCGCCCGCGGCCTTCCCGACTCCCAACTCCCAGCTTGTCATTAAGATCCGTACAACCGTCCCATGATGCAACTGTGCAGCCACCGTGTAGCCCCGAGCTTCTCGTGCTAACCTCCTGGCAGCCGCCCCGTGGGGCAGAGGAGCACGTGCCGCTTTAACACGGAGGCAACGGTGACGGGGACTGGCGCTTTCGCCGATCGCAGTCTCGCACTATGCCAGAGCAGCGGTCCGTTTAACACGACCTGCCGCCGCACGCGCACACACACACACACAGCTCCGAGCCGCGAGCCCGACCCGCAGACTGCGGGCTAAAATTAGCATCGCAAATGAAGATCGTCGGGAGGCTGCGATGTTTGCATCGCTAAAATATGCATGAAAAGAAACGGATAAAAAAAACATGGCGTTTCATTCTGCTCTCTTCTGGGCCTTGTTTATTTTTAGCCGCGGCAGTTAATATTTTTTCTTCGACGCTCGTTCGCAGAGAAATCCATTACGGCGGCGACGGAGGCACATCTCTCAGCCGGCAGTGCCGCGGCGTGTTTGATTTAGCTTCGCCCTCACATTTCGAAAATGAGGGAAATGTTCCCGCGCCTCTCCTGACAGAACCCGAGAGAGACGGACTCGGCCGCTCTTATCGCAGCGCGCAGGTCATCCATACGCTCCCTCCAGTCACGGTGGTTAAGTGCCACCAGAAAGAGACCGTGGGTGCAGTTCGTCAGGCGAAAGCGTGTCCTCGCCTCCTCCACCTCAGGAAAAGATGCGAGGAGAGAGGAGTCGAGCAAACTTGTTTTTTTTTCCCCATCTGAGGCAACGTCAGTCTCCCATGATGGCGGCACACAGCTGGATTACACCTGGATCCGTCTGCAGAAAGGCGGCAGCTCCGTGAGCTAAATGCTAAGCTAGCAAGCTAACATGAGCTAATTAGCAGCCGAGGCTGACGGGAATGACGCTGGATGGAAAGTCAGAGGAGTTTTTAGGGTTTATCCTGCGGGGGGACACACGAGTCGTACTCTTAGTTGTGTTGGTCTGCGAATGAGTCAGCAACAATTTGAAAACAGTCAGCGGTGCCAACGCTTTACCACCGACCCGTTTTCTTGACTTGACTTGGCGTGGTCCCGTAAGACGTGACAGAGGAAAAAGAACCGGCGCCGTGGTTTTCTACACCTGAGAGCCGCCGGGCACCCGAGCGTCCGCAGCTCAGACGGAAACGTTGATGCGCAGCGGACAAAAAGCTGAGAGGATTACAGCTTTGTTTCACATCTCTTTTCCTTTTACTTCCAATATTTTATCAGTCGTTCAGCCGCGGGGCGACGGGGAGATAAAGGAAGGAAGGGAAAATCTCCGCGTTATTGGGTAAAAGACACGTCGCTGTTTTCTCTCACCAGCGGAGTTGGGTGTCATATAGTTTTTATTGGTGTCGATTCATCAAACATCTTCCCATTATATTCTGATTTATCGTATTAATCAGAATATCAGGTCTCCAGAAAGCAAACCGTGGTCGGTGCTGCTACTTCCTCAGACCTTTCTAAATTAAACAAAGTGATGCCTTCATTTTATTTTCATTCTTCGTAACTGGTTTTATTGACTGAGGCAGGAAAAAAAAAAACACCAACATGGGAGTGATATTAAAAAGGTTAGCGGCTAATTAAAAGGTTGAATTAATCCTCGGAGGACGGGTGATTTGATGTTACTCACTCTTTACGTTTAATCGATGTAACCGCTCCTCTCTGGGAACCATCGACTTTTATATTAACCATAATTTCTATCGCGCGTCACGGCGGTGTCAGAAAGGTCACGTCTGCAAAGGCGGCTTTTATTTAATAGGAACTTTCAGCTAATGATTTCTAGTTTAAATGTGTCCATCAAAGTGTGTGTGTGTGTGTGTGTGTGTGTGTGTGTGTGTGTGTGTGTGGTGGTGGGGGGCAGATATCAACAGTTCATCATTAATCGAGACTCCTGTTCACGAGTTTTCTCAACAGAGGTGCAGCGAGCGACGTTTGAGCTGTTTCCCTCCTCCTCTCTCAGAGTATTTAAGTGTCGAGCACCAGTGTTTGTGGCTGGTGGAGCTCCTGTTTTATCATGCAATCTATTAATAAAACAAAACACTGCACAGTAATTAAAAAAAACAAAAAAACAACGCATTTCACGCGTTCAGAGAATGACGAGTGCGAGCAACGCTCCATTTTTCTACCTGCACAGGTGGAGAAACTACGGGTTTCTTCTCACTCAATACTGTCACCAATCAACACACACACACACACACACCTTTCCAGATAGAGGCTGTGAAAGACAGGTAGCTGCAGGATTGATTAGTCTGTCGTTCAGCTCCTTTAAAGATGGATCTGTGTCTGAGCGTGAGTGTCGTCGTGAATGAATGCCAGCTCTATGGGTGTCATTTCTGCACCCGCAGACTGCGTCACGACTCGTGTGCGCACGTGTTGCCGCGGATGTGTTTTAAATGCAGCTAGCTCTTTGCTGTGTGTGTGTGCGTGCGCACGTGTCAGGGCTCCACCAGCAGAACACGGCGTTCATTCTTCTCTCTGGCAGTTATTGTACCAAATTCAGAGTGAATGAGTGTGTGTGTGTGTGTGTGTGTGTGTGTGTGTGTGTGTGTGTGTGTGGGGGGGGGTGTTGTTGGCCAGTCCCACAGACCCCAGAGCTGTTTATTTCTCCCCACTTATCACCTGAAGCACCGAGAGGAAGTAATGAAAGAGGGGGGAGGGGGGGCCAAAGCAAAGCAAGTAGTAGAAGTTGTTGTGAGGATGAGGAGGAGGAGGAGGAGGATGAGGAGGTGTGGAGTCAACAACCCGTACGACGCCTGTTGTGTTGTGTTGTGTTGTGTGGATACGACTCATGCATCCGAGCGGAGGTCGACCTTTCACCTGCCTGACCCGGTGGAGTGAGGCAGAAGAGGAAGATGATCCATTTCCTTTTCTCTGTGTGTGTGTGTTAGTGTGTGTGTGTGTGTGTGTGTGGCGTGACTCGTGACTCGTGACTCGTGGTCCTCCCAGCACTCCGTGCTTCTCCCCCATCCTTCATCTCTAATGAGGCACAGCCCCCCTCTCTGACGCCTGGCAAACAGAACGACTGCACCTCCCTCTGCCAGGATGCGCTCCTCCATCCTTCACCCCCCCACCACAGCAAAGCCTCATGGGAAATCTGCGCTGATGGTGTGTTTTTGCAGGAATTGTCTCTAATGCGCTGGACACCCGGCGTCGTTTTCCCACTTTCCACGCCAGGCGACGCCACGGCCAGGAGCGCATTAAATATGTCATTTTCCTCGTTGATTAATGAAACCCGATATCATACATTTGTTGTTGGATGAAGTACTCAGATCCTTCGCTTACATAAAAGTATCACAAGGTAAAAATACCCCAGTGAAAGTGGGTGTTGTACCGTGCTTTAACGTGTAAACAGCGTGTTTCTGCTGCACCTGCTTGAGTTCCAACTTTTAAATACTTTTCAGTACTTCTCAGTGAAACCTGCTATAAATGTAGAGGAGTAAAAAAAAAACAACGTACTTTGCACATGCGTGGATTAAAAGTATAACGTAAAAGTACTACTGTCTAAACAGCCTTGTTGGGGAAAGTATGGCTCAGGCTGTAACAGAGAAAAGTTCTTCCTTGTTTTCTGCTAACGGGCAGAATGGGAATTTTCATTCAGAAATATTCCTAAGGGAGGAAGCGGCGGCGGCGTTCGGAGCGAGCCGGGATTTCCGGCATGGCAGACGTCTCTGGTTGTTTTCGGGTTCCCGCGTGAGAAACCCGCGTTTGGATCGCTTTGATCGCGCTGGAAAACTGGAAGTAGCACTGTCGTCTCCAGGATGAAACCAGCAGTTTGTTTGTTTGTTTGTTTGTTTTCCAGCAGCTGGCAGCAACGTGATCTGTTGATTATCAGTCAAGCATTTTGCACAAAAAAACCCTCTTCTGCAACACCAGACCACAGAGAGAGAGACATGATCATATGATGTGGAGATTTAAGGATGAGGGCGATGGAAAGAAAAGAACGAGGGGGTGGGGGGGGAGAGAGAAAGAAAGAGGGGAGGAAAACAGGGGGGAGGACGGGGTTTGTCAGAACAGCGTGCAGCTGAGGAGAGGAGGACAAAGAGATGGAAGAGGAACAGAGGGTTTCGATTTCACACAAAGCGTGAGAGGGCGGCTCGCGGAGGAGGAGGAAGGGGAAATCCACCGAGGAAGAGGAGCATGCTTAATACTGCGGAGGAAGAAAAAAGGGAAGACGGGAGCAGAAGACATCAGCAGAACTGAGAGGGAGTCTTGTTTTCATGTGTGGGGGGGGGGGGAGCTAAAATTGGATGGAGAAGCTCTGCACAGTGATGGAGGAAGTGTAAGATGTGTAAGAAACAGTCAGTCGGGTGTGTGTGTGTGTGTGTGTGTGTGTGTGTGTGTGTGTGTGTGTGTCTGCAGCGTGCACGTTGACACGTTAGCGTCACCTGTGGACCCGGGTGGAGCCACCGTCAATCGTCCCGACAACAGGTCGGAGCGGGAGCGGATCGATTCCAGCCGCTTGCTACCTGTCAATCACAGCGTAGCCACGCCCCCTCAAACCTCCCCTGCTTCCTGGTCTTTCCTCCTCTACATGGATCATAGCATGAACATGGTGTTGTGTTGAAGTCAGTATGAAGATGTTTACTGACGTCATAAATCCATTTTCTCACTGACGGGTGGAGTCGCCCCCCCCGGCGGTCGTTCAGGAGGAGACGGATTCATTTTTCAGGGGCGAGCGGCGTTTGACCGGGTGCAGTCGCTCTCTACGCTACGTCAGATGTTCGGCTGCCTCCTCCCCCGTTACACCGAACTTCACTCCGTCTTTCATCGAAGCTTTGACTCGAGCGAAACCAAAAGTCCGGTCTGCAGAGGTGAGCGGGGACACGAGGACGGGGTGGGTGGGTGGGTGGGTGGGGGACTATCATCAGACAGCTGGAGGGTGAGGAGGACGAGGAGACTAATGGCGTGATGGACACAGAGGGGAGAAGATGAAAGTCACATTGAACTGCTCCCTCCCAGCTCTCCGGCTCAGCGGGGGGCGGGGAGGTCTTGATCTTGACCGTCAGCTGTCCGATAGCTTTCCAGCAAAACGGGGGCGATTTGACACACACACTGACACACACACACACACACACACAGACACACACACTGACACAGCAGCAGAACTCTTTCAACTTTAAAATCTTCATGCACATTAGTAGCGAGTAACAAGATGAGATGATATGATTTGAAGCTTTATAATACACAAGTTATGTAAAAATATAATTTTTAAATCAAAGATATGCACCATAACTTCATTAAAAACGGACTACAAGCAACACGCCACAGGTGAGGAGGGTAAATATCTGAATTAATAGAAATCTCAGTGAAACTTCACCAGCTGACAGAAATTATTTATATTACACGTTTCCTGAAATGAATTAACTTCATCATATATGCACCAATTTGCATAAGTTTCCAGAAATCTGGACGTTGGATGAGGCCGGGTTCAGTATTCTTGTTTGTTTACACATCAGAGCCCAAGTTTTTTTTTTTTTTTTAGACAGAGGAGCTTCTGAATAAATAATTTTATCATTCAATAAATCAGCCATTTAAAAAAAACCAAAACATTTCATTCCTGGTGGAGGAAGTGAACGGGTCCTCCCATCAGACGGACGCAGCTTTATCAAAGGGCCGAGCTCCAGCTGTTCCAGAATAATCTCAGAACCTTCGTCAATGTGTCGTCAGTCGCCGAGGAACATCTGCAGCGGCGGCCAATCAGAAAGCTGGATAGCGTAAACAAAGAAGATGCGGTTGTGGTTTCATCCTCGCTGCAGGCGGTCGGTTTGTCGGTTTGTGGCGTCCCCCTCTCTCTCGCGCTTTGCTGTCCCGTCCGTCCACTTCCTCCATGTCTCCCGTCTCTCATTCTGTCCAATCGTCTGATTAGTTTGCGTCACGCCATCGGTCGCAGGTTCAGACGCCACGAAGCCACTTGAGCCGATTTACCGGCTCCGTAATTTATCTTCTAATCAGCCGGATCCAGTCTTTAACTTTATTACCTGTAGTTTCATCTCCACACCTTCTTCTTCTTCTCCTCCTTCTTTTTCTTCTTCTTCTTCTCTGCTGCTCAATTTAACCTGACAAGGTGAATTACGTCCAGTAAACCCCCCCACTTTTTTTTTCATTCTCATTTCGAGACGGCAGAATGAAGGACTTCCAGTTTGGAAAAGAAAAGAGTTCAGCGGAGGTGGAAAACGTTTTTACTGACGAGTAAATCTGCACGTTCAGACGTGAGAGCAATTTAAACTTCGGCGATTGCCCGGCGTACGGTAATGGCATCAGACGAGTTAAAAAAAAAAAAGACAAACTTGTTCGTGCCGTCGATGCGGCTGTGGAGAGAGGACGGCTCAGCGTCGATCCAAGTTAAATCCCTCTTTAATCTGCGTTTAGGATTCAGGATGAAGTGGCGGTGACTAGTAACAGGTCTTAACTACCGGCCTCAGAGGTCAGGAGGTCAGACCGGCTCAGTGTATTACAGTCTTCATGTACTACGGCTGTGTACTGACAAGAATCTGACGATACGTATCACGATACAGGCGATATATTGAAGTTCTGTCCGTAACATCAAACTGTAGGAAATAAAAACATCAAATCAATAAAAAATGAGAATCAATACTGTGTTTATTGGAAATTGATAAACTACTACAAAATAGAACATCCCGATATGACGATATTTAGATTCAGGTAGTGGTCGAGGGGGGTTAGTGGACATCTCTGACTACGTCCTCCTGCCTCTGTTTGTCGGCTTGTGCGTGGGGATTCGCTCAGGTGGCATTGTTGTTTGTGTGTGTTTGTGTGTGTGTGTGTGTGTGTGTGTGTGTGTGTGTGAGTGAACGAAACCCCTCGCCGGTGCCGAGGGCGGTGCGCCGCGACCGCCTCGCTTCCTCTTTTCCAGCTCCAAAATAAAAAAAACTCAAGAGTCTTTTTATTTATTTATTTATTTATTTATTGTGGACATTTTGTAGTAATTGTCACCGAGCGGCGTGAAGCGCGGTATGTAAATGCGTTTGACCTGGGCTTGACCGCGGCCGTCGCCGTTGCTTCGCTAACAAGCGCGGCCGTCCCGTTACGTATCCCGGCTCCCTCTCTGAATACAGATGCGGCGCTTTGATATTCTGCTGATGACCTGAGTGTAAAACGGCTCTGATGATGAAAGCTCTCCCCCCCGATTCATCCCCTCTCAAAGCAAACCATTTATAACTTATTTGATCAAACACTGTAAATTATGCATGACGCTTCTACATATTTCTACATTTTTAAGGAGAGAACGACGCAGAATTTTTAAAAAAAAAAGGTTTAAATTACACGGTTTCGGGGGGTAACGCGGCCGCTCTGTCGTGGTTTAATCCAATCGGCTCAAATACAATTTAAACTCGACCCCGGAGCCAATCTGCATACGTCGGGTTAGTGAAGCGGTAATCTAATCTGAAATCATTTTCTCACATCGGATTTAATCTCATCTGGGTGAATTTGTAAAAAAAGGGGAGTCTGTCAGGACCTGGTGTGTGTGTGTGTGTGTGTGTGAGAGAGAGAGAGAGAGAGAGATGACAGAAACGCAGAGCGACACATTCACTTCTGCTTGGGATTTGGTTGAAGTCTGAACTCTGGAGTTTTTGGGATTTTTTTTTCTCACCACACTAAAAAAAAAAACAAAACAGTCTCACTTCCTGTGGCTCAGAGGAGAAGACATGAAAATGTAGGAGTGGAGGTCAGAGGATCAGCCCTTTTTGAATCGGGCTCCTCTGGGACCGGCCCGGCCGTAACCGCGAGATCCAGTTCTGTCCGACAGGTTTCACTGCACCCGAGTCCACGTCGGCAGTTCTTACTGTCACACAGAGTTTCACGGGGATGGATTTTAATCTCAGAATGCCCCAGTGAGACTTGAGGTGCCTTTTTCTTCCTGTTGGCCAATCACGTGACCTTTTCCCTCCTGCGACCAGCAGCCGTCCGTGGACAGGAAACCTGACTGGGAACTGTGACAGTGACGAGCGTCTCAGACGTGCGACGCCCTTAATAACAAGCAGCTGACTGCTGCTACTGTAACCTGAGGCCCCCGGGGTCCCAGCTACCGTAAAGACCGACAAATTACTGCCCCCCCACACACACACACACACACACACACACACCCTGTTAACAGCACCAACGCTCTGAGCCAACCTTCAGATTTACCCGTGACTAAATATCGATCCAGGTAATCATTCTTTGCTTAAAGTATGTCCATATCTTTGTGCGAGCGTGGGCAGGCTGTGTGTGTGTGTGTGTGTGTGTGTGTGTGTGTGTGTGTGTAGTAAAGCCATGCAGCGGGCTGAATTATGGCCTCATTCCACTCCAGCCAGCGAACGTTCGGAGTTATGGCTGCGCGTGTCAAAACTTGCAAGGTCGAAGCGCGCGGCGCTGCCAGGGAGTTGTCAAGGCTGAATGGTCAGAACGAGCGGCGGAAGCGAGCGCGGCGCCGGGATCCAAAGGAGCTTATCACAACCTCGTAAGTCTCCCTGTGTTCCCGACCCGCTTTCAGCCCGGGATGCATTCAGACCCCTCCATGCAAACTCGGCGGTCAGCCGCTGGCTCAATAAATTCGCTTTAACCGGGGCTGATGCGTCACCGAGTTCCTCTTTTCTGATCGACGTCGATGCCTCCAGCAAACTTTTCACATTAAAGCGGCCCAGTCTTACCTCCGCAGGTCGGCTTTTAATGTGAAAGGTAAAAGGAAGAGTTTTGTGGACGGGAAATGCGCAAAAATTGGATGAAACGACAATGAAGCCTGTACGCTGTCGGTGCCCGTCGCTCTCACCAGACCACAGAGACCAAAGCCGCGTGGGTTCCCCACGTTCCCCTGAGAACTCGGGACGGGAACCCTCCCTGGTCCAGCTGAGGCGCTCGGAGGCGAACAGTGCGGTCCACCATCTTTTTTTCTTTGAATTAATTCAGGCGGTGGGGCGGAAACATTCTTGTTAAGGACTGTTCCTACTCGGCTGCAGCGACGCATCACGAACATGCTGCCATGCGCGCACACATCCACAGAGGATTGGCTGCAGGTGCACGTGACATCATCATACAACTTGAAACGCAACCTCGTCACTGTCCGATCCCGTGAGCCAGAAAATGTCTTTTCATTTCCCAGCAGTTGATTGGTAGTGGATGGTAGACTGGGAAGTGTGGGAGGTTCTGACTGGTTTCCCCTTTTTTCAGCGTGAGGAGTGTTTTTGTTTACTCGAGTGCGATCGTGGGCGTTTGTATGCAGATGTAGGTCGTCGACGGCCGAGGAGGAGAAAAATAGACGGGGGGGCGACGACCTTTAACTCCATCAGATCCTCCAGAATGTACCATTTCACCGCAGTGCGTTGGGGCAAATCGGCTTCCTCTGTTCTAGCAACAAATCAATGGAGGAGCCTGGCAGACGACGCGGAGGGCTGCAGCTCTATCAGCACTTTCCAAACCCACTTTTAAAAAGGCTGGGCTCTGCACAGCGTCCTGTCTGCGGGCCCTGCGTGATGTGCTGCCGCACCGAGGAGGTTTGCAGTAATATTTGCGGTAGCGCACCGTTTTAAAGTACTTGTACTTGTTCTTGTTTCGTGGAGGATCTTTAACCCTAAGACACTTTTCTCACAGACCTGCCGTTACAGAGCAGTTGCTATACTGAGTACACCAAGATATAATTAACAAACATAGACACAACCCCCCCCAATCTACGATGAAACACGTGAAGCTAATTTACTCCTGAGGATGTAAACAGATATACAGTATAAATATGAGATCTTGTGGGGGGGGTTACTGCGGCGTTGACCACTGCATGCCGGACGCCAGATGTTTTATTCATTTGCTGAATGAAAACGCGAGGCCCCCGCACCCAGTTGGTCCACGTTGTTGCCGTGGCGCGCCGCGGGTTGAACGCGAGACGAGCGGCGTTGATGCATTATGGAGTTTTTAACAGACGAGATGGATGAGCCTTCGTCTTTGTCCTTGGCCTTCGCCGGGCCGAGTGATTTGGAGCCACGCGTGCGTGTTATTGATAGTATTGCCGATGAAAGCTGATACGGCATGTAATGAGCTCTGCTTATGAACGAGCGGATTCACAATTTTCAGCCATAAATCTCGGAACTCATTAATCTGCCAGATTGAGGAGAACTTCAGGGGTGAAGAGCCTCACTTAGATCTTTTAATCACGTGAAAGTACCAGTACAACGATGGAAAAATACTCCAAGTTACTCCATGTTAACCCTTTAGTATACCTGTTGGTTGTTTTGTAGAAGTTCTGTCGGATCAGCGTCTCCGGGCGGTTTGTTCTTGCGCCTCGGATCGATTCTCACGTCGGGCTCCGTGATGCACGCTGCTCCTCGTCCGCGGACGCCGAACACGGCCGCAGCTTTTCCCCGTCCGTAAATCAGCCGGTAATGATGAGAAGTATCCGGCGTCGCAAACATTTATTTTCAGGGAACACTCCGATCGCTCTTAAAGCGCGGCGATAAGGTAATACATTACCGGCCGCTGAAGAACCCAATTAAGGAAGGTTGTCTATCACCTTAATGTTTGCCTCTCGCTCGGCTGTCGGCGACGCCGGGGCCGTAAATCTCCGTCTCTTTTGCCGCATTAACAGATGAGCTCTGCTCAGGGCTGCACCGGCGGGTCGCGGGGGATCTAATGGGATAATAAAAACCTGATGCGCGCTCGGGGTCCCGACGAACCGACGGACACGGCGACAGACGCGCGGCTTTTCCCGTCGTCCGAAGTGGGAGCCGGAGAAACATCGGCTCCGACGTTCTCGCACCTTCTCTCCGCTCACTCCTGACGTCCGGAGCTCCTTGGCCGGCAGTTGGAGGCCCGTAATTCACCGACTAATACCGGTTAATAGGTGAAATAAATCACGTCGCCACGACGCAAACGGCGACGCCACGTCCCCTTTTGCTTCACGTAACGATCGTTCATTAACGACGCTGTTGCGAGCGAATTGTTCATCAGCGGTTCGACTTGAAGGTCGCTGTTGCTCATCAACATCCGTTTATCCGAAGCGCGGCGCCGAACTCCTACTTACCCTTTCATACGCCGATATAAATTACATCCCAGTACAATCAGACGTAACGATCCCAGTGAGGGATCTGGAGGATGAGACTGTGAATCGTGACGAAACCGGGGTTCTGTTCTGGGGAAAAAACTGATTGGTCATAACTTTATATTAAGGTATGAAGAGGATGGGTTTGTAGATCTTAACCCTGTTAGTCCCAGTGAGTCTGGAAACTCATTTTGCAGCATAAAATAAAAAAAATACAAAAAAACATACTGTAGCTGCTACTAATAAAAATGACATCCTGCAGGGTGTGATGGTATTGGATGTACTTACCGGTTCTTTCTGGGCCTGAGGGAACAGGAGGTTCCGACACAACTCCGCGACCAACTTTTCCGGCCGCTGGAGCAGACTCCGACCGGACCTCTCGCCTTCCCTCCGCCGCCGCCGTCGTCAGCGGTGACAGTTACATGACTTAACTCGAGACTTAGCTCGACGAGGGTTAAGCGCATCGACGCGTTGGCGTTTGTGTTCCTCGCGCATCGTCGGACCGACGTCCTGCATCGACGAGGTGTCGGATTAACGCCGACGGGCCTGTACTTCATGTTACCGCTCCCGAGTACGTGTTCAGCTTTTGATAAACAGACACCGTGTCTGCAGCTGCAGCGCAGAGATTTAACACCGTGAATCACTAAATCAGATACGTGTTGGTACCTTGTTCTCAGCACTGGGGAAAAGAGAAAGAGGAAAAAAAAAAAGTACCGTGAAACAAGCACAGAATAATAACTTCATTTTAACTACATACAGTCAAACCTTTAAAAGAACACAAAGTGCTTCACGAAGAGCGACAAATAAAAGAAACAACAATCAGCGAATCATGTGCAATCGTCCTGCGATCAAACCAACGTGAAGCGGCCAAATTAAAGACGACAAATAAAAGCAGAAGTTAAAAGTAGCGGCAAAAATAACAGATGGAAATGATGCTGAATTATGTGAAAGTTGTTTGGTAAAAGTCATTGTGTGTTTTTTTTTTTTGGATCAAACAACTAAACAAAGAAGCGAAGAAAGGTGGAAAGAAAGAACCATCATTAGAGAAGGAGGGAGAAAGACGGCGGGGTTTATAGCGAGGGTGATCAAATCGAGCGCTCCCCGTGGACACGGCGTTAACCTCTGAACGCTGGAATCGAGCTCCCGGCCGGGGCGGGCGGGCTCATTTGCGGTTCGCGTGCGGCCCGGTCCACATCGGAGACGGGTGAGCTGGGGCGACATCGACATGAGAGACGGGCGCTCGCATTTCGGCCCGGAACTGAAAGTGGGGGTGTCGTTGGCGGAGGCGCGTGATTTGTCGATTTTTAGAGCCCTCGCTTGAACAAAGGAAGTGGATCGCGCCGCGCCGCCCGCCTCTATCTTCCCCCCAATTGATTTTAAAGTTGAAGCTTTAATTGGCCGCGCTCCTCCCCACGTCGGAGACCTTTTGCTTTATGTTGCAGCCGGATCGCTCAGGTCCTCCACAGCTTATCGTTTCTAACGTGCCCATAAAAGCGGCGGCGGCGGGGCGCCCCTACGCTTTAATGCCCCCTAAACTGTGGAGCTCGCCGTCTCCGGGTGTTTTCGAGCGGCGAGGAAGGAGGAAACCTCTCGTTACTGTATAATCCGCCTTTTAATCTGGAGTAACGTTACGGCCGCGGTCTTTAAGGGGGTGTTAGCTTTGGACCTGAGCCTAGGGCGCACTTTATTGATTATTCTCTTCCATATATTCTGTCATATATATATATATGTGCATATATAACCTTAGGGACATTAAACGTGGCCAAGCTTTTTAAAGAATGAGGTTTTTCTGCCTCAGCTCATCTCACCATCTTTATGGGCGTTATAGATATTCATCGTTCTCCAGCATGTACGGTGGAGTATCTGACGGCGCGGCTTCACCGTTCACATTACGCCGCCGCCGTTTGGAATTCCTCGCGGCAGGTGTTTTCCACTTGAGTCAGCTCATTTCCCACACGCACAACTATGAACTGGGCCGGAAAAGTTTGGGGTTGAACGAGCCGTGATGTCACATTCGGCGCTGCCTGGATAAAGTTGCGTTGAGTGCGCGGCAGGTTCCCGAAGCGTGAAACGGTTCCTGGGATTCGAGCGGATTCGTTAACGTGACGTTTGGCGATTAGCTCGCCCCCTGTCCCGACGTGCCCTTTACAGCCGGCGTGATGTGTGATCCGATTAGCGGTTCCATGAAGGGGGAGAGCCTGTCCCGCCTGAGTGACGGCGCCCACTCGTGAAGTCCTCACATAAGACGTCGGCGAGAGCCAAATGTCACGGGCGGGTGACGAGTTCACCAAACGGGTCAGAGCCTCGATTCTTGTAAACTGTCTGTGAGGTGATTTGAACGCGTCCTGCCCGTGGACGGGACGTCCCCTCGCTGTCCCGGGTGCCCTTTTTTAAATGGCAAATCAAAATGTCTTTTTTTTTTCAGTGGCAGCATGACGACGGTCCGTCTGTCGGGGCGGGAGGAACTGACACGGCCCGCATCATTTCCCAGCATCCTGCAAGGGTTGCGGGTCGGGGAGCGCCGCCCGTTAATCCCCCCCGAGACGCGAGGATTAATAAAAAAAGCACCATTGATTTCGCGAAGCAGAGGATATCATGCGTGTGTCGTCGGCGCGATTTCTGATTCTGACCTTTCATCATATTTTCAGCAGGTTTACCGCGCTGACGGAGGCTCGTTTACCTCCACCCTACAGCTCCCGGCTCATCCATAATGCAGCGTCCAGACATAATGCGTTCTTCCTCCTGATCAAATAGTCCCGCGCCGATCGGTCAAAGGAAAATGATGCACGCTGAACAAAGAGAAGTTGAGTGACTTGGATTTGCGGCGTGTTGACGTGGCCCCTTTGTGTTTTTTTTTGTTTTCAGGTGGAATCTGCATCGCCCAGTCGCTGAAGATCCCCCACGACCACAAACCCTCCGACTTCGACAAAATCATCCGCCTGCTGCTGGACACTCGCTACGCCCGCGCCGTCATCCTGTTCGCGTCTGACGAGGACATCAGGTGAGCGAGACGACGACAGCGAACGACAAACGAAATATTAAATATATGTGTTATTGCTCCATAAATCTGTTTTATTTGTATTTTTTTGTTTCACGCAATGTGTGTTTTTTGAACGCAGGGGGATCCTGGACGCCAGCAAGCGCGCCGACCAGGTCGGCCACTTCCTGTGGATCGGCTCCGACAGCTGGGGGGCGAAGAACAGTCCCATCCACCAGCTGGAGGACGCCGCCGTGGGGGCGGTGACGATACTGCCGAAGAGAGCCACCATCAGCGGTGAGTTTCACCGCGCGAACTCGCCCCGCTGAGCAGAACTGCTGAAAACGGCACTCATTTTGATGATGATGATGATAATGATGATGACGTCCTGCCAGACAGCGATCAGACAGATCTGGTCCGACCAGGTCGAGCACAAGCCGATGAGGAAGCGAGACACGTCGAGGTCGTCGTTCTCGTCCGGTCAGAAACGAGGTCGACGACGGCCGATTTTTCTCCCCGTGGCGTTTGTTAATGACGCGAATCAGGAGCGGCGTCAGGCATTTGCCATTTGTGCGCCTCGTGTGTTGCGCAGAACCAGTTTGTCGTGCGTGTGTCAGTCTGTAAAAGGAAAGTCTTGGCTTGTGCGTGGACGGATACGAGAGTCTCAGACGGACACCGAGTCCCCCCCGTCCAGAGTCTTTACCCTCGCAGGAGGACAGAGGTGTCACTTCAGGACGCACAATTGTTGCATATTTTGCACGTGAGAAGCTTAGCGGGGGGGGGGGTTCTGGGCCGTCCCGGACGGACGCAGTTGCTCATTGGCTGCTCCAGAACGTTCACGGTAACCGGCTTCCAGCACCGGCAGCAGCTGCCAAGTGTAAAACTGCCAGATCTCGACACGCCACGGGCACGTCTTCTTCTTCTGACGTCTTCTTGGCGGCTGCTTTGTGCGTTCATGCGCGAGATTGTCGGTCACGGCTCCGCAGGGAAACTTTATGTTCGACTTACTTGGAAAGTTGTTTTTTTTTTTTCTTCTCCATCCAAGTGTGATCTTAAAGGATGTGCGTTCGGACCACGCCGACACATCACCGTCAGGAGTTGTGTGCGGCAGGTTGTTGATTGACTGAGGTTGTTGAAGATTGTTGTGTGTTTTGCCGTGTCGGGCTGACAGATCTCCTGAGAGACGCGTGGGTTTGATCCGAGCTCACTTCTTTTATTCTATTTTTTTTTTTTCAAATTTATTTTTCTGTAGACCTGGGAAAACGCACCCGACTCGTGTTTGTCGCGAAAATGCAAATTGGCGCTGCCTGTCTGAACACGGCGCTCGCACAGTCGCTGTTAATTGCTGAGGCCAAAACCACGGGGGGGGGGCTCAAACGTCTGAGGGAAAAACACAACGAAGGAGAGAGAGAAACGATGAAAGATGGAGAGAGAGAGAGGGGGGGGTGAAAACGAGGCGAAGCAATGGCTGATGGGAAGTCGCCCCCCCACCCACCCCAAACCCCCCGTGGCAGAGGACGCCTGCTCAGTCTGTGGCCTGCAGCTTTACCACTGTTAATTACCCCCCCACCACACACACACACACACACACACACACACACACACACACACACACACACACACACACACACACATCTAAGGTGTTTAACGACAGACCCCCAACCACGAAAAAGGAGTTCATTAACACCGTATTATACCAAACCCAGTTACATAAACAAGTTGGTCACGTTACCTCCCCAAAAATATGCAAACGATTGATCATTATCAGCTGATTAGCTCAAAGACTCTCCTGTCCCGTTTGTTTATTGATTACGTAGCTAAACAGTTCGATGCTGCTGAAATATTGATGCCTGAGTGGAAATAACCCCGAGTCTGAGCAGTTAAATCACACGTTGCAGCCAGTTTGAGACACACACACACACACACACACACATTTTGTGATTAGATTACATCTAGATACAGCCGCCAGGCTAACAGTTTCCCCCAGTTTCCAGTCTTTTACGCTAAGCTAAGCTAACCGCCGACTCGCCCAGGCGTCCCGCCGTCTGTTTGCTTTGATGACGTTTAGACATTTATTTTTGGAGCGCCGCAGAAAAGCAATATAAAGCAAACTAATATACAGTAACCTCATACAAATTCCCCACCGGAGAAGCAGCGAGGAGCAAACGCATTTATACAGAAGGTGCGTGGAACACGGCGCTCCTCGGAGTTAGAAGTCACGCCACCAAGGTTATTTCCCACGCGTCCCTTCATTGTTATTCACCCGTTTGAACCGAGCCGACCTTCGGGGCTGGGCCGAGGCCGGGCCGGATCGGACGCCGGGCTCGCAATCAGCACATCTCTGTCTCGGTATTTCTCCCTGCCACACTCTGCACATTTTTTTTTTTTTATTTTTACGCTGTCGGCTGCAATTGTTTATCGTATAAAATGTCAGCTGGTGATGGATAATCATTGTTATTGGATAATCAGCTGATGCGCCGCGTGTGGACGTCCGGCCGCCTGTTTCCTGGAGTGCTGAGCTCGCTTAGCGGGAATGTTCTGCGGCAGCCCGTCACAGTGGATTGTTCAGGCCGAGCTGAACGCTGATCTGACAAAGAGACGGCGGCTGGCGGGGGTGGGGGGGGGGGCACAGACTGTGGTCATGCTAAACATCCTTTCTCCTTTTTTTTCCTTCTCTGCTTCTCTTTTATTTTCTTCACTTTGTTTTCTTCTTTGTCGCTCGCTGTTTTTCAGCCACCCTTGTTACGATACGAAAACATCCTGAAACGTTATGAAATGATCTTGTTCGCCGCCGTTAATCTGTTCCACGTCATCGCAGAACAGATGAAACGTACGGTTTGATGTCGCCGACGTTCACGTCGTAAACAAACGCGCGTGGCCTCGGGGCGAAGCTTTTATTATTTCCGTCCACGAAACTTGGCGCTACGACGCGTCTCCTCTTCCGGCGTGACACGGCGTTCACTTCCCACACCTCCTGTTTTCCTTTCAAATTAGGGATTAGTCTTATCTTAAAGGACCTTTCTACAATTGTTTTCCCCCACTCAAAGCACAGCTAAACAACCCACACACACACACACACACACACACACACACACACACACACACCACCACCTCTTGTTTACTGGCCTCCGCCCCGGCAGCAGTTCTGGCTGTGACTCGGTGGTTCATATTAATTTTGGCCATTAGAGTCTGAGCTGCTGTTTGTTCAGCCGCTTGTTGTCTTTGTAGTTTTTTTTTTTTTTTTTTTTTGTTTGTTTGCTCTGTCCCACACAACTGTGTCCCACCTGGAGACACGTTTGTCCCAACATCCAGCGACAGACTTACAGGTTACAGCAACGTCAGCGACGTGACGGCAAAAGTCAGACGTTTGAGTTTGAGCAGCTGAGACGTTTGGACCCGTTTGGGCTGGAGGACCGGGCGGTACCATCCGCACTTACTGGATCATCTGAAGTTCTGAAGGTCAACATCTGCATGACAGTGAAGGTTTATGGAGCTCGCCGGGTGACCGGGTCCCCCCTGAGCAGAGAGTCAGAAACTCAGTCCAGTCTGACGAAGCACGTATTTTTAGATTCGGCGTGACTCCTGCTCTCCCCCCAAATAAATAAATGTCCATAAATATGCACAGAAATCATCTGCAACTGCACAACATCCCTGAGAATCACTGTGATTTTCTTCACTTTCACTCATTTCCTCTTAAAAGTCCCCCCCCTTCCAGCTTGTTTGTTTGAGCCCCCCCCCCCAGACAAATGGTCGGCAAGAAGCTCCGTTAATACGCTGATGATACATCACTTTGCAGACGTCCGCGCGGGGCCTCCGAGTCAAAACGTCGATGCGCGGCGAAGAGGAGCTCGAGAGTCGTTACGTCTCGCTGTTCGTGTCCCAATTAAGAGCGTGAAAAGCCCCAGTGACGGGGGGGGGGCACTTAGAGCGACGGAGACGGAAAGCTGTGAGGGACAACTCGAAAGAGAGAGGCAGATTAATGGCGTCATTAAAAGGTGGCCGTTGTGTTTTACAGGAAGATCTGTGTGTGTGTGTGAGAGAGAGAGTGAGAGGTTCAGGCTCTGATCAATACATGAGCAGCCTCGCTGATTAGTTATCCCAATCACGGGCGCACACACACACACACACACACACACCTGACCCAGGAGCTGACAGTACGCCTCACCTGTTGTCTGCTGATGAGCGGTCGATGAGTCACAGCTGTCATTCGTCTCCGTCTTTGCTCCTCTTCTCCTTTCCCTCCTCCTCCCCCTCCTCCTCCTCCTCCTCCTCCTCTTCTTCTTCTTCTGCTGAGGGTAAGGTAACTGCAGTCGATGTGGTTTTGTTGTGCGTTTGTTTGCAGATTCATGCAAACTTTGAAAAACATTTTGAGTGCGATCCAGACCAGTGTCCGGCCGGCCGGACCTTTTACTTCCTGTCTTGGTGCCCCCCCCACACACACACACACACACACACACTCTGCCAACAGCCGCGGTACAGTTCAGTCTCGCAACAGCCTGCAAGTGTCATGTTCTGCCTGCAGCGCTCGTGTGTTACCGTCTTTGTTGGTCGTGTCAGCCGAGTCACACCGGAGTCTGTTCAGCTTCTGTTTCCCGCGCTGATGAGGAAGCCTCGCGTTCGCCTCGCCTTTGTCGCTCGCCTTTCGTTCGTTGTGAGTTCCTGGGGATCAAGGACTCGTCGTCGTTGTGTTGTTTTTTTTGTTGTCTTGTGTGTCGGCTGGAAACCGGCAGCTCTTCGCTCGTCGCTCTCGAACTGAGATTTCGCAGGAACCGACCCTGACAAAAACTCTGCTGCGTTGGCGGCGGCAGTTCACTGACACGACATGCAACATTAGTTTAATACTCTTTACACTGTCGGTGAAATACCCCCCCGCCACACACACACACACACACACACACACAAAAAAATGTTCGGGCAACCAGAACCGCCGCGAAGCTTCTTTTTCCGCTGTGTTTTATTTCTGCCAGAACATTCGTTTCTCATTTGATCCAGGCTGATATCTGTGATGAACAACAAAACTACACACTGTACAACAAGATGCTGTGTGTGTGTGTGTGTGTGTGTGTGTGTGTGTGTGTACTGATGTCATTGATTTCCAGCCTCGTATTTATCTCGCTGTATTAGTTGAACCGTTGGCAGACGAACGTCTCTGGATCACCGTGACGCCGAGGCAAAGTTAAAATCATGAAGTTTGTGAATGAAGTTCTGTGACAGTCACAATCCTGCAGCTTTCGTTCACCTCATATAAATAATTTAACGTTCAACTTGCCGCCCCCCCCTCCAGATTAGGTTTTGAAAAACCTCTTGTTGTTGTTGTTTGTAAGTGTTGCATCATATTTCTCATGCAACCACTTTAATCTCAGTGTAAGCCTGGCCTCCTCTCAAATCCTTCCAGTAATTAGTTTGTCTTCTTTTAAAAAAAAAAAAAAATTATTATTATTATTATTATCTGCAACGTTGAGACAACAGAGGCGTTTTGCAAACACGCGTGTCCTGCATATTGATGGATCGCTGCCTCTTGAGGGCAGTTACGGGATTTATTTCTTGGATTCGGTTATTTTTAACACACCGGCCTGACGCAAAGGTGCAGGGAGAGGACTAAACTCGTCCCGGGGCTAAATTAATTTTCACCCAGAAAGAGCGAGGGGAAACAAATTATAATTAATGCTCAGTGGCGATTTGGGCCGACTGCCCTTTACCGCCGCCGTGTCGCGCCGCGTTAGGGAGTCCCGGCGCCGCGAACGGCAACAAGTCTCCTAAATTATAATGACAAAATACATCGTCAGCTGGAGCCGCGGCAGGACGAAATCGTTCGTCATCGCCGTCCGAAGCCGCTGCAAATCTCCCGTGGAGTTTTCCAGGCCAAATTAAAAGCGAATCTGAAGCTGAGTTTTCAGGAGCACGTTGAAATGTGAAGCACGTCCCGAGCTGGCAAACAGCTGCTGCACTGCAGAAACCGCGAGGAGAACGTGACTCCGCGTCTCCTAATGTTCGCCTCCTTACAAGTTGTTACGCCTCAAACGCCGTTTTCTGCACATTTCCTGCACGGCGAACGTAGGAAACCGCGTCACCGCGCCCGGATCCCGCGGTGACGATATGTTGTGTTAGAAGGGTCGCACACGCGCGCCGACGCATCCCGACAAGATTCGAACGAGCCGAGGAGAACCTCGTCAAACAAACAACGGCGAGGACGGTCGTTGTTGTTATTCCGCTCAGCGGCGCTCGCGGCTTCTCCTCGGGACGGCGAAGACAAACTCAGATCTGACATGATATGCTCCGTAAAGCAGAGTGCGTCCCATCAGGGATTCCTGCAAATTAAGATCAAACGCCGCGCTCGCCCTTGAGGTAACATCCCGCCGCAATTATTCGTCCGATCCCCGCTTTTTCAAACGTGCGTCCTGTTGCACTGATGCGCTTTTTCCAAAGAGCGATTACAAGGACGTTTGTAATGTGGTTTTCTGTGGGGGGGCGGGGCAGACTCCACGCCATCTGAGGGGGGAAGGATTCAGAACCGATGGAGTCGCTTGTCTGAAGCTCTTCGTCGCTTGTTTGTATTTTTACATGAATCATTCATCGCCAGAGAAACCCATCTTTAAATAGACGGCGGCACAGCTGTCCCGCCGCAGCCCGCGGAGACCGGGACGTGTCCGCAGGACGCCGTCATGGCGGCGCTCCAGTTTTAAACGTCCACGCCGCAACCTCACGCTTGTTCGGCTGTCGCTGTCCACTTCCTGTTTCGGTTGATCAGTCCAGGACATTTTCTGAAGCAGTGGCAACAATGGTGTCATTGTTCTGCAGCCATTGCATTGAGCAATCAATCAATCAATCAATCAATCAATCAGTCAGTCAGTCACATCATTTCTCGGTGCTGAGTTTTCAGGCACAACGCGCATCCATCGACGTTAAACTCTCCCGTTAGAGCGGCAGTGAAATTAGAACGAGAGGAGGCCGCGGTGGGAAAGTAGGACGTGCAGAGCAGTGAGCGGTTACAAGGCGACGACGCGCGATCACATGACGTTACAGATGTTTGCGGTGAAAGCGTCCTGGGGCGGGGGCCGATCTCCCAGCCTGACTGAATTATGGATCAGGTCTGCGACTGTAACGTCTCCTCCACTTTCACTCTGTCGCCTCCTGTTGTTTCCGCACAAAGGAATTTATAGAGGTCGAGATCCTCATTTGTTGCCCGTGGGGGAAATTATTGAAATGTATGCGCCGGTGACATCATCGGCGCGTGTCAAGGACACGCCGGCGGGTGACGGCGAGGCCCGGCCGCCCGTCGCTCAGAAGCGAGGGGAGGAGATGAAGTGCAGACTCTTCTCCTACTTCCTGACGTTTGTGGAAATCAGACGCGAATCAATTGCGGCGCGATCGCCAAACGTTGTTTTTGAAATATTACGCATCTCTCAGATAAGGGCGGGTCGGGCTTTAACGCGAAACGCGGCAGAGCGGGCTCTCGGTCCGTTCTCACGGCGGTGGCTGTCTCGCCGGCGTCGCGGAGACTTTTCTGCAAATGGGGTTTTGATAAGGTCAGAAGAAAAACAACAATAACAAAAAAAAGGATTTACAGGATTTCACATCTATCACCACAAACACTGAGGAATTAAACTGGTGCGGAAAGGTTTGTTTTCATATTTCGAGCGTTGTGTGTCTCTGACCCCCCCCGCTGTCCGCTGCCTTGCAGGGTTCGACGCCTACTTCACGTCGCGGACGCTGGAGAACAACAGGAGGAACGTGTGGTTCGCCGAGTACTGGGAGGAGAACTTCAACTGAGTACTGGGAGGAAGTGCACGGGTGAGTTTGCAACTGCAAGCACAGATGAGCTCCTCCAAGATCTGTTCGAGAGCAGCAGGAAGTGCAGGACATCGCCTCCCACAATCTCACGGTTTTCTAAGTGAGAATTTGAGCGTTAATGATTTCCTCTCATAGTTTTCCACGTGATCCAGCTAATAAACAAACAAACAAACAAACAAACAGGCAGACGGACGGAGGGACGGACGGGTAAACATCAGCTCCTGGGCGGCGGTAACGAACGCCGTCATCTCGTATCGACCTTCCTCGCGCCCCGTCCTCTCTCTCGTTCGGGCTGTCGGGGAAAGTTCTGCTGCGTTTGCAGCTGTAAACAGAACCTCATAAGTCCCGCTGCTCTGCAATCAATAACGCATCGCAATTAGCGCCCCAGTATGATAGTGTGAACGGACCTGGAACACTAATGAACCTCTTCTATTAGGAGCATCGATCGCAGTCAGAAGGCGAGCGCGTCGTCTCGTCTCGCTCATTGTTCCTCAGATCCGCCTCGTCGCGTTCCCGTTGCCTTCCTCCGCTCCTCCGTCGTTTCCCGCGGCGATCGGCGATGCCGATCCCGTCGATGTTTACAGATATGAGCCCCACAAACAAAGTCCTTTCACCTGATCCTGATCAATTAGCCCCCCCCCCCCTCCTGTGCCACTTCAGGATGATGGCGTCGCTCGGCGCCCTCAGAGCGGCAGGAGACGAAGCGAGGATTAAACGTGGCCTGAGAAGGAACGCTCATTATTTTCCTTCTGTCTGAGAAGAAACAAGCTTTTATAATGAGATCAGATAACACCTGCAGACTCGTCTTAAAAGTTTCTGGTGCCGTGAGAAGTGACAACGGATCCGGATCCAGAACCACGGGGGATTAGACGGGCACGTGACAAGTCACAGATCGTCATCTGTATTATAGTCGGGTTTGCATCTTTGTTGCTGCTCTGAGTGTCTTTGGAGCTGCTTCGTGCATCTTTGTAGCAGCAGTTTCTTTGAACGTCGGTGTACGCGAGAGAAGAAGCGCGTCGTAAGAGTAGCTGCGGGGCTGCCGAGCGGTGATGGGTGGGGATTATTTCCAACGATCGCCTGTTGGCCGTTTGCTCTAATCGTTCAGCTCCGCCGCGACGTTCTCGCGTGCGACCCCGGCCGCTCGATAACGACTCGGCGTCGAAAGACGTGAATAAAACATCGCGAGGGGCCCAAGTCTCCTCCCTCGTCGCATCTGCGTGGAAACGACGAGGAACGGCGAGGCTCGCTCTCCGGTTCGTAAACAGAAATCATCATCAGGACTGCCTGCAGCACACCGAGGGGGGGGGATTACTAAATTATTTAATTCCAGCGCCGTAACATTGTCTTCATTTCTCATCTGCGCTGACTTCCTCTCCGCCCTCCTCCGGAAATTAAACGCAACTGACTTGATTCAGCAAAAAAAAAAAAAAAGAATATTCCCAAATATATGGAAGGTAAAAAGTCCGGACCGCTGTGCCGGCTGCAGGCGCTCCGGTCCTGTTAGCCTGAGTGGGAATAAGTGCAGGGATGGATGGAAGCGGAGAAGAGCTGAAGTTCAACGTGAACTTTTTCAGACAATGTTTTCCATCAACGCTTCAGGGCTGCTTTATTATCACCTGCACACGTCGCATCCTTTTTTAAAATGATGCACTGTGACCGTCTTCCCCCTCCCCCCCTCTTTTTAATCAGACACTTCCGACCACCTTTACAATCATCGGCGCCTCCTCCATCACACGCACAACTTTCAATTTTCCCCCAGATTGGAAAATGAAATCACGCAGTATGTTCCCGCCGCGGTTCTGACTCGTATTTTCCTGCCGTCGAAACTGCGTGTTCCTCTCCCGCCTTGTGACTGGGGTCAGATTTACATTTTATGCTTTATTCATTTATACATGTTTCAAATATTATGACAAAATAAAAAAAAATAAAAATGATGCAAATATAATTAAAATTCAGGAGGAAAACAAAGCAGAATAAACAACTTCCTGTGTAAATCCACATGCAGATGCAAAATAAACACACAGCAAAACGCTCCTGGTTTCGAAAGCTAATTATGCTCGCCGGTGATTTTTTTTTTTTTTTACTGTATAACCGTGTTAATGGCCACACAACTGTCAAATGTAGAATTATTTAAATGTGCTGCGTGTAATTCAGGATGCAGTCGGGACCGTTGGGCTGATTCCACCAGGGTATAGACTGAGCCCGTCTGCTCTCGTTTGGTCTGAGGCCTGAAAATTGGCTGTCGTCACAAGAAATCAATGATTAAAGGTAACAAGGCGATGGATCCGGCTCCACCAGCTCCACCGGGGCCGGTGGTGGAGCCGGTGCTCCTGCCTGCGTTAACGGGACGTCAAATGGGACGAGAGCCCCCCCCCCCGTCACTGACATGCAGCCGCGTTGTCTTCAGGGTGACCCGCTTTTTTATTTATTTATTTTTTTTAACTAATATTCCCCAAACATAATCCCACCACAACAACTGGGGCAACTATTTGTGCTATTAACCCATTTACCAGAGCTAAAATTAAAGTGACATCTGGTTCAGTCTTCTCCATTAGATTCAGATTTTTTTAAATTTAATTAATTTTTTTTTTTTGCTCTTACAAAGCACATGCATGGTTTCACTTAACACCAAATAGGAGACGAGCCGACGTTTAGGTCCGGGCAGCGGATGCGCCTGAGGTCCCAGGTGGTTCTGTTCATCGGAGCGGGCCTGGCGTCTCGCGTCGAGCGAGTGAGGACGGTTTACAAACCCCATTGGCCTTGGGGGGGGGGGTTGGGGGTGCGAGCGACGAGCAGCGGCTCTGCTGTCAGGATAACATTATATGGGAGTGCAGATAAAACGACGCCGGCGGGGGCCGACGGTGGTCCCGTTTACCGAGCGTTTGCGTGTGCTACAGAGCGTGGGAGAGGGAGATACGAGCGGGTCACGGCGAGGCGAGCGGGACCGGGGGGACTCCTGTTTAGGAGATAACATTAAGCTCTGGGTCTCTCTGCCACGGGCGAGGAAATATAGAGGGGGTGCGAGACCGTAGTCCGGGGCCTCCGGGGGCTTTTTCCAAGCAGAGATAGGACGGCTCCCATCAACGTCCGCTCGCAGCTGCAGATACCCGGGGTAATCATCGGCGCTGTCAGCGCAGGGAGCCCCCGCTGATAGCCCGGCCCAGAACAGCCCGTCGCAGCTGAGCTGAGACGGCGCCCGGCGAAGTGGCGAGCCAATCGCGGGTCAGGAGCGGCTTTCTTTTCTTTTCTTCTTCCTTTTTTTTTTTTTCTAAAATTTGCCGTGGCTGCAGAGAACATCTGCTTTCTGGAGTCACAGCAGCTGGACCGGCTCAGGGTTCTGCTTCTTTTTTTTTTTGTCATTATTTTTTTCCCCCAATAAGAGTTTTATTGTGTTTTTGTATTCACCACAAACACTGTTTGTGATTCAGAGTGGGATTACATTACTGATTTACAAGGTAGTATCCAATTTACATTCCTGCTCCAGGGGCTGGAAACTCATCTTTACATCCGCGTATGCACAGAAACAAGAACCAGAGATGGTTTCAAGTTACAGCAGTGTATGGAGCCACACTGGGAATATATGGAGTTGTGTTTTTTTTTTTTTTTTTTTAATCCAGCCCCAGTTCAGCTGTAGGCGTGAAAACTCAAGGTTATAAATAAACAGCGAAATCAAATCGGCTTCCTGTTTTCCAGCCTCTGTCTGGTCATCTCCAAACGAACCTGACAGACGCCAACGGTAAATTAGATCAACCGGCAAACGGTAATTATTTGGTGCTGTGATCAGTGGAAGCTCGTGGAGCAGATGGAGATGTGGGCGGGGGCGAGTGTCAACACCGCGTGGTGCAACAAGCGGCGATCGCATCCAGAGCGGTTTTGATGGAGCCGCTATCTGCGGCGCTAACGGGCGTCCTGATGTCGCGCTATTAGCCGCCCGGCTAGCTCCTCCGCCCGTAATGACACTATTTGGGAGTCTCGCTGACGGCGCGTCTCCTCCTGTGTTTCGCTCGTCCTCGGCCAAATTGCCTCTCCCCTTTTATTTCCTCTCATTATTTATTTATGAGAGCGCGTGCGGCGAGGAGATATAAAGAACATCACAGACTCTTTTTCTTTTTTTTTTTTTCCGTCCCCCCGTGCGACCCGTGAGGCCGTTTTCATTCAACCTGCGTGATGGAGGGTAAAAGTTTGCGAGCGGAGTCGAATTGTATGTAAATGCGGGTCGTTTCTCCGCCACATCTGTTCCCGTCCCCTCTGACCAGCGCCGGTTCCTGTTCAGCTCATAAATTCACGCGGCAGCAGTCGCCCGGTGTTGTTCACCGTGAACGACGGTGTTTGTTCTCTCAGACCTCCTCCGTCCTCACTTGATGAAGTGAATGGCGGTGGGGAGGAAAAAAAATAAATTTAAATGGTCGGAATGTGGATTTTTAGTCTCATTTAATTCCTTCATTTCTGTGCCTGAGATTAATTTAGTTTAAAATGTTTATCGTAGTCAAAGTTCAGTCGCTTCTTTGCATTCCTAGTCGACAAAAAACATTTTTCATCAGTTTTTGGTCTTTCATTTTCTGTTGCATACAGGGTTACCACGGTAACGGCTGTCTCCTGCTCTGTCCTGTATAGTTCCGGCGGTAACAGCTGTCTCCTGCGCCGCCGTGTACGGTAACCACGGTAACGGCTGTCTCCTGCTCTGTCCCGTACAGTTACCGCGGTAACAGCGGTCTGCTGCGCTGCCGTGTCGGGTTGCCACGGTAACGGCAGGTCATTTCTCCGAGGACTAACGCGTAACTGCGACCAAAACACCGCTCGGTGACCGACCCGACCAAACCGCAGCAGCAAATACGGTTTGCAGGAAACAATATTGTCGCCTGATTATATTTTGTTAGTTAAATATTGACAGATGTGTTGACGCGGTGAAACGCCGCCACGCCGTTGTTCCGTCTCTGCGTGGCTACTGTGCACGCACAAGTGAGGCTGCACATTATTCATGCGCGCTTCACAACACCGACCCCCTCCGGTAATTGTGTTGTAAAGTAAAATCTTTCCACGCAGAGTTATTGTTATTCAGATCGACTGCCACGCTCGAATCTAAGGTCGGAGAAAGCTCCAATTATACGGGATTAATTCTGGTTTATTTATTCCTGCGGCCGACGAGGAGGGGAGGTTCTCTGCCGCCGTGTATTTTTAGAAGCCGCGCAGCACGAGCTACACGCAGTCCTCCACGAAGAAGACGCAGATTTTTACACTCCTACTGTAGCTCTCGCGGCCCGAATACAAAACAGAAGACAACAAAGCAGATTAGCCGCACAGAGCCGTCCCAGTGTGTGTTTATTTCTGGGTCTCTCCGCGTAGATCAACAGCCCTCGTAAACCGCGGCGCGGAAAATCCCAGGAGGAGAGCCGTTTCTGAGGCGCTGGAAAACACGACGCGTTTGCATCAATCACGGCGTGAAGCGCCTCGCTCCGACTTTTAGTCGAAAAGCAGCAAACTGTGAACGAGCTTTTTGTTCTTGGAGGAGTTCTCCAAAAGGGACGCCGCCGCTTCGATCAAGCGTCGTGCATCTCCTCATCAGAAGGCGCTAACCGAGGCAGATTACCTGCGCCGCCGCATCCGCAAACATCGGGCCACGTGTGACGGTCAGCGGAGATTTACAACGAGTCCCGACGATGGCGGGAAAATAAATGTGACTTGTGCTGTGTTACTTTTTCGTCTAAACCCCCGTTGTGAGAAACACAACAGAGCGAGAGCTGCGTTCGCTGCCACGTCCACAGTCGGATGCATAAAGTTTTCGATCTCGATGCGTTTGCTGGTCTGGAGTCTGCGCGAGGTGACGCACGCTCGCCGCTCTCTTCTTTTACAAATGTATTTTGGAGGGGGGGGGGTTGCATCTGATGCGTCCGCTCCGCGATCGCCATGGCGACGCCAGAAAGCGGCGAGCGTCTGCGGCGGAAAGCAGCTCAGCTCAGGTATTTGTTAGAGAAAGGCGGATGCTGCTGGTGTTTGCCGCTGAGCAGGTAGTGGACGGTGAGGGTGGGGGTGTTGTATAAAAAAAAATGGATTACAGCTGCTGTAAATCACTTGAATCTGCTCCTATATATTTTTGTCTGAGGTCCACTGAGCAGCCATTCATGTTCGAGACATAGACAGTCATTTCTGTCAGTGATAAAAAAAAAAAAAGAAATTTAAGGGGGGGAGAAGTCACGCTGAAGGTTAAATGTTGAAATAAAATGAGTAAATGAAATAAATAAAAGATGCTCACGCGTGTGTGAAGGAGAGGAGGCGTTAAAGATGGCGGCGGGGGGGGCGATGCATAAAGAGCGAAGCGATGAAGAGATACTGTCGCATGAAAGCAAATGAAAACCAGAGAGGAGGCCGAGGCGCGGAGAAGGAAGTTAATGGGGTGAATCCAAAAAAGAAAAGGAAAAAAAATCCCAGCAGCCTCTGCCCCCCCCATGATGGGAATGAACACGCACGTTCGCTTCGAGGTTGGTGCGCGAGCTGCGACTTCGCTGCGTCACCGTGTTGCACGAACTGTTCGCACTAATTGACTGTTACACCAGCGTTGGTGCTGAATACACGTGAGTCAAATAATCATGAGTCAGATAATCCTCTGAGTCACATAATCCTGAGTCAGATAATCCTCTGAGTCACATAATCCTGAGTCAGATAATCCTCTGAGTCACATAATCCTGAGTCAGATAAACCTGAGTCAAATAAACCAGAGTTAGATAATCCCTCAATCAGATGATCCTGAGTCAAATAATCCTGAATCACATAATACAGAGACAGATAAACCTGTAAATCAGGTAATCCTGGGTCAAATAATCCAGAGTCAGATAAATCTGTGAGTCAGATAATCCTGAGTCAGATAATCCTCTGAGTCACATAATCCTGATTCAGATAAACCTGAGTCAAATAATGCTGAGTCAAATAAACCAGAGTTAGATAATCCCTCAATCAGATGATCCTGAGTCAAATAATCCTGAATCACATAACACAGAGACAGATAAACCTGTAAATCAGGTAATCCTGGGTCAAATAATCCAGAGTCAGATAAATCTGTGAGTCAGATAATCCTGAACCAGATAATCCCGAGTCAGGTTTCAGACCATGACATTAAAATTTAAATGAAACTTCACAGCAGTAGGAGGAATCTGCATGAAGCATAAAAGCTGCAGTGTAATATTCTTTCTTCTTTTTCTGGAGCCAAATGTTCTGTTTAAACCGGGTCGGGTCGGGTCACCAAACGGGAGAGCGGGCGTTCAGATAAAGAGCTTTAACGGGAACCCGGCGCCGGTCGTCGTCGTCGTCGCGCCTCCTCTCCACCTTTTCCCCTCTCACACACGGCACCTCATATATATAAATACAGTGTGATAAATTATATCCCCCCCCTCAGGTCAGGAACGCATCGGCATCGACTCCAAGTACGAGCAGGAGGGGAAGGTCCAGTTTGTGATCGACGCGGTGTACGCCATGGCCCACGCCCTGCACAACATGCAGAGGGACCTGTGTCCCGAGAACTCCGGCATCTGCCCCGAGATGGACCTGGCCGGAGGGAAGAAGCTGCTCAAGTACATCCGCAGCGTCAGCTTCAACGGTGAGTGGACCGGGCCGGCGCCGAGTCCAAACCCACTGACCCCAATAAATCGCCGTCGTCACGCCGCATGCATCGGCTTGTCATCTTAATGAAGACAGAAGCGCTTCAGAAAAAACAAAACAAAACATGGAGGTGTGAGGTATTTAACGCCGCGGGCAATGGCAGACGAAGCCTTGGGGCAAAGTGTTAACGAAAACGTTTGTTTTAAAAACGCTTCACACGTGTACAGGCGCACAAAGGCTGATGAACAATCTTCAGAACATCTCCTCACAAACCTTCTGGGCCGTCATCGGAGCTCTCAGCCTGTGTGAAAGTGGAGACTGTCCGGGTTTCTGTTTCAGTCCGTTTGGATCTTCTGTCTCGGCACCGCGGCTCCTACGAGGAGCGATATTCACTACGAAGTCATATTTCATCATTTCCACTGCACAAAGCGCCGGAAACTCACTCGTTATTTTGAATTAACGCTTTCCCTCCCCCCTCTAAGCTGGGATTCAGATTATTGTACTTTAACAGTGGCAGTTTACAGCTGCTTATTGTTGACTGAACTGAATCGAGGTCACAATCACGCTGGAAGCGGTGGGTCCGTATGGAACTGAACTCATTTAGATCATGTGAGATCCAGCGCTGCACACACACACACACACACACACACACACACACACACACACACACACACACACACTGTGAGCGCTGGGAAAAAATGTACATACAAGGTCAGAAGAAGAACAGAAAACAGCTGGAAGACGGGAGGGAACACGCGGAGGAAATGGGGGGCGGGGACGATGAGGGACAGGTGAGCGTATGAAGCGTAACAGGATATGACATAAACAGATATGCAGATGTACGTCGTCGCCACCACGAGGCGCACACACACCGCTGATCCGCTCTGTAGCGACGACGGAGGAATTTAAGCGATTTATAAAATGTATTTAACGAGATCAAATTTCCCCGGACGAAAAGCCGTTAAACAGAGGTAGGTCTTTGTTTTAAAATAAATAAATAAGAGGAACGTCTGTTGTTTGAAGATCAGGGGGGAGGATGAGCCGTAAAAAAACAGAGAGAAGCCTCTGCACGTTTGTTTGTGGGAAATGATAAAAGAAAAAAAGTTTTAAAAGGAAGAGGCTTCTGGCCAAAGCATTAAAATCAAAGGTTTATTTAAGACTTTGTATAAACTCGTGAAATGACTTGAAAATCAGGCTGCCACAGCGGGGGGGGGGGCTGCTAATTAAATTAGTGTTGGATTAACTTGACTTTAAAAGCTCATATCAGGTCAGAAATTAAGTTCAGTGAATTTTACAAGATGGAAACAGCTCAGTACAGACACACCCCCCCTTCCCTCTGCTGACCCTCGGGTGGGGGGGGGGCAGGAACAGGTGTTATAAATTGAGATGATCTGCACACCTGGTCTGAAAGGGGCAATAATTCAGACGTTTACTGCCCCCACAGCAGGAAGTGACTGCTCTCACTGAAGCCAGTCAGATAAGATTTCTGACTTTTCCAAACTCGCTTCTTCACCTGTTTAGGAACGTAAACACACACACACACACACACACACTATTCAAACGTGCGATGCTGGAAGACGGCGAGACTTTACGAGCGAAGCGTTCGGCTTCGTTCTTCAGCCGAAATGTGAGGTGAGGTGTGTGTCTGTGTGGCTGATGAAGGACACAGATGACTGACAGTCATTCTAATCAATATGAACATAGAGGGACCCCCCCACACACACACACACACACACACACACAGACACACAGACACACACACACACACACAGACAGCGAACAAGCCCGACCTAGACATGTAAAAGTCATGACGATGGAGAAGGAACGGACGTGTAATCACTGAATTTCATATTCAGGTTGCCTTATTTAAAAGAAGTAATCACATTACTGTAGTCCATTACCATTAAGTACTGCTGGAACCCTGGTGGTAATGAAGAGCCACACTTATGCTAACAATAAATCATGTGATTAAAACATTGATTTATATGGCGCTCATCAAAATGGAAAACTTCTTTATGTGAAGAAAATATGAAAAAAAAATCCAATTCAACTTTTAAGTCAAATCGTAAGAAAACAGGAGTTTATAAATAGAAAATAAAATTAAAATTAAAAAAAATTGTCGCTGCTAATTGCTACTTTAGCATAAATATTCTTAAGATTAAAATATATTTTGGTCAAATTAAAAATAATAAAAACCACTGGTTGCATGTTGCATCTAAACTCTTCACCTTCCACCGGAGACAGAAGATTTCTCTCCATTGTTTTTTGTTGTTTTTTTTTTTCCCGCCCTCTCTATTGAAACAAACATGAGTCAAATATCGACTGTGAAACAAAATCCATTTTATATCAAGAGGTGGGTCCGTGTTGCCTTTGGTAGCTATTAACCCAGGTATTGATCGGAGGCAGTTGTCTGGTCATGGGAGGAATGACTAATTGAGCCGATAGACTGCGCTCGGCGTTCAGCGCTTTAAAAAAAACAGCTGCTGCTGACAACATGGTTCAGGCCGCAGGCGTCCAGCCACGCTTTATTATTTATTTTTTATTGTAAAAAAAAAAAAATATGATAAGCTGAGCGAGCGGTCGGTGCAGATAGAAGACGAGGAAGAGTTTATTAAAGCGTTTCATTCTCGTGATGCTTTTTTTTTTACCCAAAAACACTTTCTTCCTTCTGGTCTCCGTCAGAAGAGTGAGGATTCAGACTTAAAGTAAGAATATAAAAAATTTCAGTTTTATTTCGCCCCAAACTACAATTAAAGTGACTTCCTCGAAGGTTTAATGAAATTAAATTATATTATAAAAAAAAAGAGGAGGAGCAGGTCAGCTGAAACCATGAAACACACAAAGTGGGTCAGACCGGGCTGAAGCACGACAACAGTAATAAGTACATGAACACAACACAGTCATGTCTGTACAATAACGCCCGTCTGAACATTAGAGGAGGAAAACGCTTTGATTTTTTTTTTTCCGTGGTAAATAAACGCTGCAAAATATTCAAGGGGGGGGGACTGCAGGAAGCAGCTGGAGTCTGCAGCTGCTGAGGAGGCTTCAAGAGAGACGAGAAGCTTCAGACGTTTCCGACCGCAGGACGTCTCCCTTTTCTTTTTTTCCTCTTTGTTGTCCACGTTCCAGCTCCGTCCCTCGTCTTCCTCCTCTCGTCTACCCGTGTCCACGCGAAAGACGGACTTGAGAGCGACTGGCGGCCCGCACCAAAGCCGGATGAGTAAATAAACGTCTGAAAGAACAGAGGAATAATAAAAGAGGACTGGGGGGGGGCACCATGCTGTTTTCCATGTTACGGGAAAGAAGGGATGAGGACGCGAGTCACAGATCAGAGACGCAGACATTCGTTCCCGGACAGTTTCACAATCTGCCTCTTTATATCGACGGGGAGACGAACGCCGGCGAAGAGACGAAGAAAATTCAACTGCGTCTGAGCTGAGCCAGAAACATCCAATCACAGGGCTGCGAAGACGACGGGAGGCGACGGGTTTCCCCAGGAGTTCACGTCTCCTTCCTCCGGGCGTCGTGTTGATCAGGCGCTAACGTGCGTTTTCATTTGAATTTTTAAAAAAGGTCGCAAAGAGTCGTCAAACGCTGACGAGACGGGAACCGCCACGTTCTCCATCACCTGAGCTCCGTCAGTCACCTCGTCTTCTTCTGCAGCACTTTAAATAATGATCGCATGTGTAGATTGATCGATTGATTGATTGATGTATCGATTGACCAGTTGACCGACTGTCCGTCCTCCGCAGGAAGCGCCGGCACCTCGGTGACGTTCAACCGTAACGGCGACGCTCCGGGACGCTACGACCTGTTCCAGTACCAGTGGACCAACGGGTCGGGCCCGGGCTACCGGGTGATCGGGCAGTGGACGGAGACGCTGCAGCTCAACGTGAGTGGCAAACGCACAACGGCAGGGCGCGCAAACACACCAGGGTAACGCAAGATGGCCAGGAGGATCCGGTCGAGCTATTGAATATTAACTTTGAATGGTTAATATTTGTTTTGTGTTGTCGGGAGTATAAATAGGTGTAAAAACAACACAAACGCAGGAGATGAAGGAATTTAGAAGATCTGGAACGTGTCGGCTCCAGCTGTGAGTCTGAACGCAGATACACTTTGTTTGTTTCCCCATAATTAGATGAAGACGCATTAATTCTATTTTGAGGTTTTTCAAATATGCAAAATACATGATACAAGATGAAAAAGGATAAAAAACCCAAAAAACACAAAGCCCCCCCCCCCCATAACGCTGCCGTATTATTTTGGCACAATACAACAGCGTTTGTGAATCAGGCTGAAATAAGCTGAGTCGGCATTACTCACTGCAGCAGAGGAGAAGGAGCAACAACAAGAGCAATGAATGGAGAGACACAACAACTGCACCCCCACCTGCCCCCCCCCAATATGATCCAGCACATACATACATCACTGTGCCAGTTGTTTCTAATGTGGAGGGGACTAAGGTTTCCAAGTATTAGACTGTACCACTGACCAGAGGAGGTGCAGTCCCCTCCTCTGACTCACACGTAGGGGAAGCGGAGGGGAGGGTGGGGTAAGGAGGTGGGGGGTGTCTTCTCCAGCTCGACCTTTGACCCGGTGAATATAGTGCGTAGTTGTGAACTGTACAAGATGACGTTAAACGGCGCTCCTCGCTTCTACTTAGCTCGCCCCCCCTCCCATCGCATCCTTGAGATCTCCTCCTCAGAGTGAGGAGGAGGAGGAGGAGGAGGAGGAGGAGGAGGAGGAGGAGCTGACTTGGTGAGATGTCAGAGTGGGCTAATCACCGCTACAGTTTCCTGCCTGTAGGTAGACGGGGGTAAAGAAGAACGTGTGAGGACGGACTGAATTCATCTTTCAACAGAAACATAACGATGACGATCAATGTAAAAATCAAAACAACGACAGGATCGTTTTGACCCGGCGCCAAGCGCTGATTCTTGATCGCCATGACGACAATCTTTCTCTTTTATTTTTTGAAAAGTCAGCAGCGTTCACACTTTGCAACGAGGAGCTCAAAGATCCAGAAGTTCAGCGAGAACTCGCCTCAGAGGAACAAAAACGCTTCATTCGTAGCTTCGGATCTGAGACGTTCTGTCCGGCGGCGCCAGGGTTTGACGGCGTCCAGTCGTGCCTCGGCTGCAGCGCCTGATCCTCCGCTTCTGCATTCAAGGCCGCGCCTCCGCTTCTTCACAACAATAAATTATTCACCGCCGCGGCCCGCGGTAAACCAGATGTGGCGGAGCTGTTGCTATTAGGCCGCCCGTTATTGCTCTCCCCCCCCCCCCGCCGCTCTTGGCGTCACCGAGGGGAGCCGTTACCGCGGCCGCGCGTCGGACCGAATATGGTTTCAACCCGAGGCCTGATTTACTCCGGCAATTTGAGATCAAGGCGCAGAAGAGCAATCAGCGCGTTCGGCGGATTAGCAACCTGCGTTTGAACTCGCTGCCGTCGGGAGCAGCGAGAAAAATCCCAGCCCCCGTCGGCGTCGGGATGGGGGATGGGGGGTCGTCTGTCGCGTTATATACAGATCAATTATCCCGACGCGCCCGCCCCACCTGTCTCCTCTGTTTTTGTGAATGGAGGGAGGAGAGGAACACGCGCCGCACTAATCCTGGGAAACCAAAGTTTTACAGATGAGGAAGGCAGCGCCGTTTTTTTTTTTTTTTCTCCTCCTTCTTTTCCCGCCGCTTTCTCCTCCGCGGGGACTTCGCCGCGGCTTAATGGGTCAATCAGAAAGTGTCGCGGTCCGATGGGTCTCTGTCAGGGTTTATGCGGCCGTAAGCTGCACCGGGACGACTCTTTCGCTCCGATGGTGGAATCCACCCAGGACCGCTCTGTGGGGGGAAAAAAAAAAAAACCTCCTCGCCACAAGTCAGGTTTAGTAGTGCGCGCACGTTTCCTGTTTTTCTCCGTCCCGCGCCACCATGCCATTCACGACCTGGCATCAGATCGCATTGGGGGCCGGCTCGTGGATCTCGCGCTTCGACCGTAACGAGATGACGCCTGATTCGTTAAACAGAGCGAGACTTTCCACCTGCATCTTTTAAAAAAAAAAAAAAAGGGCGGTTCGTGCTCATTAAACGGGAACTCGACCGTCAACTCGCTAAAAGCTGCAACTGCAGTTTCTTCCAATGAGCCGTTAAACAGCGAGTGTTTCATCAGCACCTCCTCCTCCCTCCTCCTCCCTCCTCCTCTCTCCTCCGGTCATGGCAGCTCGTGGGTTTTTTCAGCCTCCTGCTGCATTAATAATGAGACACAAAGATCTTAACGTCACGGCGGGAGAGTTGTTGGTGGATGGGGTTTTAGAGGCCGGCGGTCGCCGTGGTAACCCAGGCTCCGCCGGGCGTTCCCGCCGGGACCTTTCTTTCAGCGGCGAGGTCGTCAGCGCGGATCCTCCTCCCGCCGCTTCGATCCGCCTCATCGGCGCCGACGGCCTTGTTTAGCGAACGCCTGCGGGGGATTTGCACGGCGGCGCTCCGGATGATCCATTTATCCGGCTCAGCCTCCGTCTGGGTCCGGAGCAAACCACCTGTGAATGATGCGATACGCGCGGCCGGCGGCCCGTCTCTGATCCGTCCGTCCAGCTGAGACTTCGTGCCGGGTTTTCATCTTTGTACATTAAAAAAATAAATAAATACTGCGTGGAGTACATAAGTATTTGAACAACAACGCAGTTTTTGTCATTTTGCCTCTCCAACACAGCGGAGTTTAAATCCAGCTGTCAAGACCTGATGCAGCTGGAGACTTTAATTCAAGCCTCCGTCCCTTCTTTGTGGACAATCCCTTTAATGTCCTGACTCGGCTACTTGATCCCAAAGTCTTTGCTGAGGGGATGATGTTGTTCCCTCTGTGTGGGGGGGGGAGTCACGAGCGTCTCCAGACGGCGTCCTCGTCCTCGGCCCGACGGCGACGGGAAGGTCACCCAAAGCAAACGCCATCCGCTGAGAGAAGGAACGGGGCCGAATTCAACCTGAAATGAACTTTCCTTCACACCTGGAACTACAGTTCCCATAATGCTCTGGCAGAAACAGGAAGCGGAATATCGATATCTTTGCTAAAAGCTGGAGGCAGCTGAAAGACGAGCGAGTCGCTGTCGCCCTGAGGGAGGCGCAAAAACCGCGAGGCGTCCGGATGAAGCTCCTCGGTCACGTCTTCTTCTTCTCCTCCTCTGATTTCCTGAATGGACTTCCTGACTTCGGTTGTTCGCGGCGAGCGGCGAGCGCGGTGACAGCGTCACGCCGACAGGATTCACATCAGCAACAAACGCCAGAGAGACTTCATCGTAAACAAATTTGATTCCAGGGACAGAAATCCTAAGTACTCAGACAAAAAAATGAGTGGCAGCGTCTCAGATGGGAAAACAAAATAAAAAAGAGTGTGTGTGTGTGTGTGTGTGTGTGTGTTAACAGACAATAACAGACAGATGGAGACTTCATCATGGGGCCCCGTCTGTCTTTAGTCGCTCACGTCTCCCGGTAATGTCGCTGAACAAACAGAGAGGATTTCCTGGTGTCACTTAGAGGCGAGCGAGTTGACAGGAAGTGTGATTTAATCACAGGCTTCTGTCTGAGCGTTCGTCTGCGTGTTCGGATGAACGCCGCCGGGGGAAAAAAAAAACAAAAAACGGATAATGAAGAACTGGACCGGCATAGAAACGATTCACGCTCTCTACATGTTCAACCCTTAAGAGAAATCGACTGTTTTGTCAAGGTTCCCTTCATTTGTTTATTTATTTATTTGAACCGCTGAGACATTTCTCCGTCTCGGAGAGGAGAGGAAGAGGTCAGCGTTCCCGGAGTCGTCGTCATCCTCTTCCGCCCTTCAAATGTACGCAACGCGTTCACGCGACTTCCTGTCGCTTCACGACTGAGGAGCCCGAAATCACAGGAAATCTCATTTTCTAAAGACGACGCCGTATCTCGCTCACGCCGCTGCAGAAAAATAAATAAATCGGGTTGGGTTCTGAAGATCCAACATTTCCGGCGGGGAGGAAGAGCGGAGTTTGCTTGGAGTTTACTTGACGATTAAAGGTGAATCTGACCCGGCGGCGGCAGCGGCGGCATTGAGCGAGGACGAGATAGCGTCTCTTCTCTCCGGCGGCGTTATCTGGGCCGGCTCAGAAATCTGCCGCCGCTTGTCTTTCATGTCTGAGAGCCGGAGAGCGAGCGATGAAGAGGAGAGATAGTGACGTCGGCCCCGGCCTCATTAGGAGTAATGAAAATTGACCTTGATCTCCGGCAGAGCGGCTCCCCCTCGCAAAGGCTCGCCGGCAGCCGGGTGATTCAGCCCGAGAGACGCGGCGCCACGTGAGCGGCGGGTCCCGGATTGGCCGAGGGGCGGGGGGGGGGGTTGTTGACGAAGAGCAGACGTGGCCTCCTCTTCCCTCGTCACAGCGGCATAAGTCAACGTGAAGGTGTTTTACATCCATCCAGACTACGGCGACGTTCCAGTGTCGGGCGGCGAGCTCGCCCAGAGGAACGCCCCGGGGGAACCGTTCCGCCTCCACATACCATTGACTTCCATTGTGTGAAAATGAGGCCTGATGCATCTCCGTGCTGCTGGTTGGCTCCTGCCCATTTGGTTTAACAAAGCGGCGGCGGCGGCGGCGCCTGTAGATGCAGAATCCTCTTCTCCCCTCGTACTCCACCAACGGCGAGGGAACCGTTCGTTTCGAAGATAAATTGAGCGGGAATTGTTTACCCTCGCCGGTGTCTGTTCTCCGTGATGTATACTGTCTCAGCTCTATAACGCCGGAGTTTGTCTTGCTCTGCTGTGTCGTGGGAATGCACCTGAAAGGAATATAATTATTCAAATTCCAGCCATAACTTTTCTTTGAAGCCGGGTTAGAAGTGCGTTTTATTCAGATTTATTCTGCGCCCGAATCAGAGAACAAAGGCGGCGGTTTCCTCACCTGTGGGGGGGGGGGGCAAACTAATGTACACACTGTTTTCATTATTTCTCTTTAAATAAGCCGGAGTCGCAGCGGGTCACGCAAGACTGCAACATTTAGGACTTAAAATGATGTTGAAATCAGGTAAAATAAAAAAAAGCGCTGCGGTGAAAGTGCACCTCTCGCGTCGCCGCCGGGATTAAGATAAAGGCTTAACTGAGCCGAGGATACTTTGCTCTCAGCTTTAAAATCGCTTTTAATCCCCGCCTCCGCTCGCCGTTAACGGCGGAGAGGAGTTTCTTTATCGCCCGTGTCAGTTTGAAAACTCTTTGTTTGAATACCTGCGCGACGTTACCGACGGCGACGGCGGCGGCTGTTAAATCGAAGACGAGCGACGTCCGTCTGTCCGAGTCGACCGGACGACGGCGCTGGAGGAAAAGTGATGCAACGGGAACGCAACATGTAACGTGCAGCAACATGCTGTTTGGTAGTAAGAGAGAGGCGATGCGGTTGCCACGGCGATGCTGCGGCAGCAGTCGTCTGATTGGTCTGTTTTTGTTCCCCCTCTCTCTCTCCTGCCCACAGGCCCGCTGCTAATCTGCTAACGGCGTGCGTTCGGGCTGCACGCCGCCCTCGCAGGAATCGGCGGGACTTACTTCCTTTTCCGTTCAATTAATCAATTTAATCGTGATCTGCGGCGGCCCGAGTTAATGACTGCGGCGCCCGGCGACGGGGGGGGGAGCTCGGCGCCGCGTCCGTCGCTGAGATCCGAGTCGACGCTTATGACGACTTTCGTAATTAACTGAGGAAGTTAGTCGCTCGCCGCGGGAGCCCCGGCAACATTTTCTGTGTATTAACACGGAAAATCCATCTCGTCTGCTCGGTTCTGAGCGGGCCGTGATCCGGAGCAGTAAAAGCCCACACACACAACACACACACACACACACACACACACACACACACACACACACACACACACACACACAATACTCCTGTGTAATGCACTTTGTTTTCATCCTGCACCGACCAGAGACTCGGTGTGTTTTTCAGCCATTTGTGCAACATTTGGCCTTTTCTTCTTTTTTTTTCTCTCTTTGGAGGATGTTTGTGAAGCTTTGGGGTTTACTCGTGGATTTACAGGAGCCCCGTGGAGTTTTCTTGTAAACAAACAAACAAACAAACACCCAGTGTTTCTTGCTGAGGAAATCGCCCTGCGTTCTTCAGGCCTGAGAAAAGCATCGGATGCATTTCTTTCCTGACTCGCCATTTCTTCCTCGTTAGCTTCCGCATTTACGACTTCCTCTTCTTCTTCTTCTTGGCTCCCTTTGTTGGTGCGTTGCTGCCACCTTTGGGTCGGTGACACTGTGACACCGTCGGTCGGACACACACTCGTTCGTGAGATGAACTGAACGGAGACCGTAGGAAAACAGCTGCGCAACGCCCGAGGGGAAACTTCAACCCCAGCTGCGACGATGAGTCAATCAGTCTGAACAATCAGTCGATCAGTTGATGAAAGATTTGATCATGGATCAATCAAACCCCACGTATCTTTGCCAGACACCTGAAGCCTCGGGTTGTGGGAGATCCTGAGCGTTTTCCACCAGCTTAAGAACTACTCTGCAGGTGATTGATCTAGAACCAGTGGACTGATCGATCAGCAGTGAAATGCGACGTGGACGGGCGTCGTGTCGTCTGGTCGTCGTTGCAGCCCGGTGTAAAAAGGAGGAAAGGTGACGGCGGGAGGAGAGTGAAATATCTGTGTGTTTGTGAGGAGAAAGACAGAGAAAAAAAAAAAAAAGAAGAAAGTGACAGGTCAGAGCAGCAGAAGTCGTATTTTTTAACCGCAGTTTACTGCAGTTGCAACATAACGAACCAACAGAGTGTAAGAAGGCAGAGGCAGCGGAGGTGTGGGGCGATGAAAACTCAAGGCCAACAAGGAAAAGGAGGAAAAAAAAAAAAAAAAAAACCTCCTGCATCGTAACCATGGCAACAGCGCCTAGATCCCATAATTTCCTCCCGAGTATTTTGACGGCGAGCTCGGGGACCCGGGGCCCTCAGAAGGCTGGACGGAGCGCCGGGCGGCCGCGGCTAAACTGCCGTGGGAAGAACAGAGGAGGAGGAGGAGGAGGAGGAAGAGGAGGAGGAAGAGGGGAGCTAATGAGCGCGCAGATTAGCTGCTCCCAGCTAACAGTCGGTGAACGCGAGACGCCCGCCCACGCGCCCCCCCGACCGTTTGATTAAATTCAATCCCGGGGACCCACGCGGGAAGATCTCGCTCTCGTTGTCGATTTAATTATTGAATTTCGTGTTCGGGCGAACCCGGGGTGCTGCGTTCAGGGGTGTTTACCGGAGAGGCAGGAGATCGGCGAACGGGACGTTGCCAGAACACAAAACGCGACGAAAGAGAGACGCTGCCAGGAGAGACGAGCCTCCACCGGTATCTTCGGGACAGATGTCCCTTTTCTGCCTCCGTCGCCGGCGGCGTGTTTGTTCTGGACCGCTTACAAGCGCGTCCATTCAGACCGCGGCCGACGAGTGCCCACCTGACCCGCGGCCCACAATGACATCAGAGCGGGCGGACGCTTTATCGACGGGCCCCGTCTGACAGGCCGAGCGGAGGCAGGCGGAGGAGCAAAGGTCTGCCGGGGACTGATAAGGAAAACCACGGCAACGGGAGGTAGAGAGAGGCAGACAGAAATAGACAGAGAGAGAGAGAGAGAGGAGGAGGAGGAGGAGGTGTACGCAGAGAAAGCTCGCCCCCCCACTTCCTCTCTTCTCTCTTCACCCTCTGCAGAAAACCGCTCAAAGGGAAATAATCTGCTGCTGTTGTCTTTCCTCCCTTGTTTTGTTTTTTGGTTTTTTTTCTTCATCCTCTCCTCCCCCTGCGCTCCCTCCTTCTGTCAGTCCTAACCCGTCGCTAATCTGCCCAGCACCATCATCCTCCATCGTCCCACGTGAGCGATGCGGGACAATCGGGACTGTCGTCCGGTGGGAGCGAAGGAGGCAAAACCTGGTCGGTCCGCCCGGTAACCGTGACGACGACGTCCCGTCCGACCGAACCGTGATCTTCCTCTAAGCCGAGCCCACCACAATGTTGGTGATGACGGCGATAGGCCACTAATGGATTCACCTGTTGCCCCCCCACACACACACACACACACACACACACACACACACACACCTGCCAGCCGAGGTTGCGGATCGTCGCACACACAACTAATTTAAAGACAACGTCATTTTACCTTTTACAACGGTTAAAACAACATTTATTAAAAACCAACACACTTCTGCTTTTGAATATTAAGCCGTGAGTCACCGGACTGATAGTGGTAGTTTGGGTTTGGTCCGGCCTGCACCTCGGTTCAGACGGTTCAGGCGTCGGATCTCTGGGCCGTTGAGCTTGCACACACACAAAGTCGGCGGCGCCTTCTCCTCGCCTCATTTCATCTCTGAATGTGGGCTCGGCCCGGGACCGACCGACCCCCCTGAGAGGGAAGGAGGAACATGTGGACTTTTAAGAGCAGAGAGACCTCTGTACTGGCTTCAGAGACCTGAGTGAATTATTGAACATGCCACGGTGGTGAGTAACCCCCACCACCACCACCACCACCACCCACCCACCCACCCAGCGACCGCTGCCGAGACGAGAAGACAGATGGTGCTTCTATTTAAATGATTGACCCGACATCGCTCCTGGCATTTTGAATCCCAATTGAATCTGGGGCCTGAAAATCCTTTTGGACTCGCGGGGGCCGTGAGTCATCCCGCGACCGGGCGCCGTTCATCAGCTCAGGGGAGCGAAGCTTGTTTCTTACGTGACAGTCGGATTTTAATACATTTCATCTGCCGAGCGGGACGCCGCCTTCACCTTCCCCGAGAGCTCGCCCCCCGAGGAGGGGCGGCGGGGATTTGTGTCAGACGCTCGTGTAATTCTGAATCGGAGCTCTGCGGCGCTCGGCGGTACCGTTTAAAATTAAAAAATTTTTTTTAAAAAGCCCGGCGTGGAGCGGACCACATGCGGGAGCAGAGGCCGATGTTCTGGAAACCATAATCGAGACTGAGTGGGAGGGAGGGAGGACTTTTCTTTGCCTTTTTCTTCAGAGCTTTGGGAGGGAGGGAGATGAGCGGGTTCTGTTTGGACCTCCTTGTGGTTCTGAGTTCTCGCCGTGGCCCGGACAAGTCGCGGCCTTCCCTCCGCTTGGCCCGGAGTCTGGTGAGAACATCCACCGTTTGATTTTTGCGTGAGCGTGGACCGGCGGCGCTCGGAAGCCAACGCTGATCGGTCTTTGGAGATAATGTTCCAGGGCGTCCTCGGCGCCGTGTAATTCTATCAGCTCCGGGTCACGGTACCGCTTGAAATCCCTCCAGGTCCTTCCGAATCCTTCCAGCGCAAACCAGCTATCTGCCAAAATAATCAACATCAATACACGGGGAAAAAAAAAAAAAAAATGGGTTCTGGCCACCGTCGCTCTGCTGAAGTCCTTCCAAAGGTCTGGGCAGCGTTTCAGGAACCGGTCGGGAAGATGCGAACTGATTTACCGAGTCGTTTTGCGGCTTTGCTCATTTCCAATTTCGCATAATAGCATATTGAAAATTAAATATTCAGTCTGCCCCCTTTCAAGTGAAATATTAAAAATAATGTAATGCTTCCTGTGAATGGATAAATGGACTTGGATACTGGACTTACTTACAGTAAAGCCGAATTGGGTCGTTTGACCGTAGACTTCACACGGTGGTGACGTCACACACTTTAAAATCCACTTTTTTAGTCTGTAGAGGAAAGTCGAAGAAAAACATAAAAGTTTCTCACGGTAAAAGAAAGTGTAAAAAAAATAAATGACCTTGTTTGCAGTTGTTGGAGGTGTCCTGTCAACACCTTTTACAAATGTCTCTTTTATAATGGAAGTCTACGGGAAAAAATGGTTTTTTGGGTTGCAGGGGGCTTTTATTTTTTTGTCCCCGCTGAGTAACAACGCTGCATCAGACCTTTTAATAATAAAAAAGCCAACGCACAGAGGCATTTTTTAAAAAAGCCGTCGACGGGGGAAAGAAAGAGTCTGGCGACGGTGACGATGAGGCAGCGGCGTTAGATTCGAAGTTACGCCGTGAATGTGTGTGTAGCTAGAGAGAGAGAGAGATAGGATCCAGGTGGAAGTCATCCATATTGATGTTCCGATAACGGAGTATTCATTACTCATTAGCAGCAGTCGAGCCTTCAAATCAATGAGGCCTTTGCTTTAGTAGCAAGCCGCAGCAAAGCTCTTTGGGTTGGCGCTCCTCTTTGTTTCACGTGTGATATCAGCTGAGTTGTGTGTCCTCCGTCTCTCCGCAGATGGAGGACATGCAGTGGCCCCGGGGGGAGCGGGACGTCCCCACCTCCGTCTGCAGCCTGCCCTGTAAGACGGGCGAGAGGAAGAAGGTGGTGAAGGGCATGCCCTGCTGCTGGCACTGCGAGCCCTGCGACGGCTACCAGTACCAGCACAACGAGTTCACCTGCAAGCTCTGCTCCTACAACATGAGGCCCAACGCCAACCGCACGGCCTGCCAGCCCATCCCCATCACCAAGCTGGAGTGGCACTCGCCCTGGGCCGTGATTCCCGTCTTCCTGGCCATGCTCGGCATCGTCGCCACCATATTCGTCATGGCGACGTTCGTGCGTTACAACGACACGCCCATCGTGCGGGCGTCGGGCCGGGAGCTGAGCTACGTCCTCCTGACGGGGATATTCCTGTGCTACATCATCACGTTCCTCATGATCGCCAAGCCGGACGTGGGCGTGTGCTCGTTCAGGAGGATCTTCCTGGGGCTGGGCATGTGCATCAGCTACGCCGCGCTCCTCACCAAAACCAACCGCATCTACCGCATCTTCGAGCAGGGGAAGAAGTCGGTGACGGCGCCGCGGCTGATCAGCCCCACCTCGCAGCTGGCCATCACCTCCAGCCTCATCTCCGTCCAGCTGCTGGGCGTGCTGATCTGGTTCGGCGTGGACCCGCCCAACACCATCATAGACTATGACGAGCAGAAGACCATCAACCCGGACCTGGCGCGGGGCGTGCTGAAATGCGACATCACGGATCTGCAGATCATCTGCTCGCTGGGTTACAGCATCTTGCTGATGGTGACGTGTACTGTTTACGCCATAAAGACCCGCGGCGTCCCGGAGAACTTTAACGAGGCCAAGCCCATCGGCTTCACCATGTACACCACCTGCATCGTGTGGTTGGCCTTCATACCCATCTTCTTCGGCACGGCGCAGTCCGCAGAAAAGGTAAGAACCCCTGAGAAGAACTTTTCAATTATTGTGTGACAGATTTTCGCCTGAGCCGCATCCGCTCACAGTTTTTCTTGCATCGCTCTTTGTTGGAGTCGCTTTTCAGACGTCGTGTTGTGCCGTCAGACATTTTTTTACCGTACCCCCACCCCCCGTCAGGCCCGACAGGCTCCATCCAGCCCCGGTTCAAAGTGAAGCAGATGGATGTTTCGTTATCTTAGCCTCAACTCAGCAGGAACGCATCCCATCAGCCGGGGCGATCTGCTCGGTTCGTCTCGTTTCCCCGTTTCGACGCCGCGACTTTCATCGTTATCGAGCACCGAAAAAAACCCCCAAAAATTAAGTAATATCACAAACAGTTTAAAAACTTTAAAAAATATAAGCTCAACCGCTGTCACGCTGCAATTACAAATCGCCAACAAATCACAATGTAGCAGAGATCCGCGTCGAGCAGGAGCTGCATCGGCACCGTGTCCCACTTTATCGGCCCGGAGGCTTCTGGACGAGCCCGATCCGCCGCTGAGAAATAATCTGGTTCCCGCCGGCGCGGCGCGACCACGGCTTTCATATGAAACTCAGTGAGCCGCGTTTTTTTTTGCAGTGAAACGGAAGATAAAAAAAAAAAAAAAACAGCCAGACAGATAAGATGTTCTTGTTTTGTTTTTAATAGTGTGGCGATCGAATGAAATTAAATACCGCTGGTAAAAACTCGGCGCGATGAGAGTTGCGTCGGGCGCGTCCCGCG